>OZ035841.1:32350644-32763144 GCA_964034765.1 Knipowitschia caucasica
CTCAGGTGCTGAGCTCCACAGGATCTGAGATCTTCCAGCAGTGATCAGCAAAGTGGGGGTTAAGTGTCTTTTCCCTAGGACACAACGACAGCAGTCATCAGTTTGGAGTCGGTGGAGAACTGTCCCGAGGAGGATCGAACCCACCGACCCTTCAGTCAGGCCTAAAGGCTTTACCTATCTGAGCTTACAGTCGCCTTTTTTCCCAATTGAGAATTTGTGAAATCATCAAAAAAAACAGCTGTACATACATTGCTTTGAAAAATGAAAAGGACATTATGGACAATATTTCCGTCTATAGTCATGTACTTGAAGCTGTAATTGTAGCAAAAGGCGGTTCCACAACTTCTAATTCTTTAAAAAATAATACAATGATTTCACTTTACAACTGTCTGCCATGTGCTGGTCAAAAACAACTAGAACATCCAATCAGAGAGCACATGCCCAAATCATATTGTCATTTTCTGAGTTGTAATATAAAGATGGAAAGGTTAAGTGAATTTATCGGACCATATCTCCAGCTTTTCATACATTCTGAAACGGAAATCTGGACTACAAACTCTGATGTTCTTGTCACATGTCAAACGTGGCTGGCTACACTGCCGTAACTTGCCGTTTGGCCAGCAAACCTTTGAGGATCGGGATGGAATAAAACATTGTCCAAGACGAAGCAAAGGCAAGCTCCATCACGCCGGGCGAAGATTGTTTCTCTGTATGAGTGCGAAGGAGGAGAGGTGTGCGACAGACAAACCATAGGACACCTTATGAGAGTCAATAGGAAAAGAGTGGCATTAAAAAGGGTTTTTAAGGTTACAGTATGTCTGCAACGTCAAAGTTAAGTATTCATGATATTCTCAACTGTCTAGGATTGTAATTCAGTGCGTCTGGTCAAGAACGCGTCTACATTTTCACAATTTGGAGTAAGTGACCTCTACTTTGAATAGACAGATGTAGAACAAACTGCTTTCACAGCTTTATACAAAGTTATTGTGGTTCTTGGTCATTTTTACTTGTAGAAAAAATGTATATAGTGGAGCCATTCATGTTGTGCAAAGGGCGGAAAGAGCAGAACAATATGGTGGGAGTAAATACACAGACTTGTTACTTTAATTCAAGTGTTTTGGATCATTATTGTGACTTAAATGTTTTAAAGCTACTGTACATAGACTTGCTGCATGTGTCATTGATGATCACAGAGGAGGCAGAAGTGCATTACAACACATTACACTACTTTCAAATGTGAAAAGCTTTGAAAAACGTAGTTGGGCAGTTTTTAAAAATTCAGCGCAGAATCTCGCCAACTGGTTTTGAGATTGTCCGTGTGTGTGTTTGTCTGTAGACAGGATCGTGCAAAAACAACTGGACAGACTGAACAGAATATTGGGGTTTAGAAGGAATGTGTCTAAAGATCCCATTCAAATGTCTGGACAATCCGTGGCCTTGGCAGGGTATGTGCTCTCCGACTGCATATTCTGGTTAGTAAGTAGTAGTAATGTTTATTTATATAGCGCATTCTACAGACCAAGGTACAGACCCAAAGCGCTTTACAATGTTCAGAGTCAGATATTGTTCCAATCCTTCCACACACGGTGATGACAGAAGCGAGTCCAGAACACACTGGATCATCAGCTCCAACACCATCCATTCACTCTCTCATTTACATTCAGACCTATTGTGCATGTTTTTAGTGGTAGGGGAAACCGGAGCACCCGGAGGAAACCTACGCAGACACAGGGAGAACATGCAAACTCCACTCAGAAAGGCCCCGTTACTATTCAGATGGTCACTATAGCAGACTAAAAACGTAATGTTGTTGAAATGCTAACTTTCAATCACATCCTAGCAAAGCATAAACATATTAGCCAACTCTTAAACCAATCACAATAATGCCCATATGTTTAAAGACACAAGTTTCATTTGATGTTATTTTCCCGATAGCTGTGGAAGTATCCTAGAAGTAGTTCAAACTCAATAAAACACCCTTCTTTATCTATACGCTTGGCATTGAAATCCATTTAGAAGAAGTAACTGCAAGGCTAAAAATCTCCAAAACTGAAAAATCAACCTTTAAAAGTGTCTATTCCAAACAAACAAATGTATTTAAGATTTTGGCGTGTGCATGAAACTCCTCTGAGGCCCATCAGCTTTAGTGGCTCCAATGATGAATGCTCTATACAACACAATACCAACACTTAGCAGCGCGGATCGATATTGCTGAAGTAAGACGTCTTAAATGGCTGTAATGTGAATGAGGTCAGATGTAATGATGATCGCTCATTGTTTTCAACGGCCTGTGTGTTTCCACTCGTGCTTTGTGTTCGAGAGTAAATACTAGAGCCAGAGCAGAGTGGCTACAATGTCAGCAGATGTGGTAATATAGCTCAATTTCTGGGCAAAAAAAAACATACTAGTGACAGCTCCAAATGTTTATAACGGAGGGTCAAGATTGAATGTAGAAAAGGCAGATAGACATGTCAACAAGCTAAGTTAATGCTAAATTAGGTAACATGTGTCTAGATTTGGTTATAAACATAGGGCCATGTCCACAGCCGGGTATTTCTAAAACCGAATATTTCCCCCCCTCCGTTTATAAAACTATTTGCATGCACACATAACCGGAGATCTGCGTTTTCAGTCCTTTGATGTCCTGCGTTGGGGGAAAAACACAGAAGTGGGCGGAGTTTTGATGCTGACGCCGGTATTTCTGTAGCGGCACTTTTACAGTCATAGAAGAAACTCAGGGTAAAGACAGATGTTTACAAGCACTGACCCCCTCCTCAGCCCTGGTTAAGTCCTGGTTTAGTCCTGGTTTAGTCCTGGTTTAGTCCTGGTTTAGTCCTGGTTTAGCTGCTGTTTTAGTTGTTTTGGAGCGCGAGTCCCTGTGATCACGTTGCTGCTCTCTGATGTGGAGGATGTTCGCTGCTGTGAACCGCTCGCAGCAGAGAACAGTTTTTAGGGCAGTAAGATCCTTCTTCAGTGATCAGAGGTCGCACGTGTTGTTTGTTGTTGTCATACTGTGACGTGAAAAAACTCAAAAATCCCGTTATCTCCGTCTACACGCGACTTTCAAAAATCTCCACTTTGCCCGGAGTTTTTATAAATATTCGTTTATGGTGCGTTGTCATGTGGATGAGAGGTGCAAACGTTTAGCAGAGACCCGGCTACGTGTGGACGGGCCTAGATTTGCCAATGGGACAATATACAAAAATATTGTTTTAAGAGACAAGCTAAATAAGTAAGTCAGTGTTTCTTTCAAACGTATATTTTTCATACAAAATAGCAAAACAGACAAGATACAGACGTTTACTTTGAAAAATACAGTTTGAAAAGAGGTTGGACGAATCAAATGCTTATTGGGTTCAAACCCCCTTCTTCACACACTAAGCTAATTCTCACTTAGAAAAACAAAACAAAAATGGCTAAATTTCTCAAAATAAGAAGTGTTTGCTTGTCTCAGTGGCAAATATGGTTTTCAGACTGATAACAATAATTTACTGCCAAATATTTTAGCAGCGTTTCATGTGTATAAGAAACTACTGGCCACTACTGTGTGCACCAGGTTCAAGGATAATGCGTTTTTTTCATGTATTAATAAAATATATCGCCGATCAACTATTTAGTCCTCCTCCCACTCCCTGACCCCAAACACAGACATAAACGTTTAAGTCACGTTGTCATTCAAAACCATTTCAATTGTTAATTAAATAAGAGGTTCCTTGTTTGTGTTATGACCTACAAGTAATGTATGCTGTGGCCTCGATAGAAAGTCTGCATGTAAATACGAATGGCTTTTAGCTAATGTGAAAGGAACCACAACCACCGCACCAGAAGAGAATCATTAACAGTAAACATTAACAGTTTGTAAATTTGTCGAGCAGTGCCCCCGAGGCTTTTGTATTATCTGAGTGCAAACAGGCGCAGATAAACAGAGGGAAACGTCCATAACTCATAAACAGTATGAATATTCATCACAGCCGCAGTGACAGGCAGATAACAGGAGGAGAAGTCTGTCTTTGGTTAGTGAAAGTCTTGGGGGACAAACTTTGGTGTTTTGTTATGCGTTTGCATTGACTATGTACATTCACCAAACGGGCTGAACATTGGCTTGAAACTATAAAAAAACATGAATTACTAGATACATGTTATGCAAAAATCTGAATGTTTCATCGCAGTGTTGTGCTTATTGTGACTTGGTGCCATGGATCTATAATAATAACTGGATAGGGTATCGCTAGCTTACAGCCGTCCCACCCATGGGCACAGGGGGCGCTGTGGTACTGCAGACTAAATTCACGTGGG
Organism: Knipowitschia caucasica; assembly: GCA_964034765.1. Lineage (NCBI taxonomy): Eukaryota > Metazoa > Chordata > Actinopteri > Gobiiformes > Gobiidae > Knipowitschia > Knipowitschia caucasica. Next base: position 32,354,941 of record OZ035841.1, read on the forward strand.
CTGCCCAGAAAAAAGTCCCATAGAACTCAATGTAAACTAAAACAGCTCGACCTCAGCCGACAGAGAACCTGACAGAGAACCTGACAGAGAACCTACAGCTTTCACAAATATCGAATTTTGTGAGGATTTTAGTGTCCCTTGTCGTCCTGAACTTTTTGTCTTCTTTTTCTTCTTTTTTTTCGTCCACTGCGCAGAACCGGGAGGACCAGACGATGCCCAAATACCGGCAAGTTCTGCTAATCTCTTATCTTATCTTAATGCAGAAAAATGTAAAATGTATACTTTTTACTACTATACCAAAGTTTGACACTAAATGCAGTAAAAAAAAAACATAGTAAAAGTGAATGGCAATGTTTTAGTTCAGCTCATCTTCAAGTATTTTCTGAAATGTATTTCTTTTTTGTTGTTTATAACCAATTCATCAATTCCACTGGGGCTGGGGCAGCGTATCACCATGATCAAAGAGATTACACGTTATACTGAAATACAGAGGTTCTGAGGCGCTCCACTTGCGGGAGCAGGGGCTCTCCTCTGAGCTCCTCAACCTATCTCTAAAAGAGCGTACAGCTACTCTATGGAGGACACTCATTTCCAATATCCTTTATGACGAATATCTTTGTTGCCTCAAACATGAAGTGGTCTCTACATAACTACATGCTTCTCCTTGTGTACCTTCAATTTGGAAAACATTGACTCACATTCTATATTGTCTCACATTTCTCCCTCATTTGGACCTTCTTTACAATGCACTCTCTCTAACAGCTCAATCTGCAGCTTTTTTTTCCGAGCATTTCTGGTTCTATTCGTTCTGTTAAAACGGCCAAACGTCTCCTTGTCGCTGTGAAACACTCAGTAACATAAAGTGCACGAGGGCCCTGCTATTTCAGTTCGGCTTTAATGGATATGTAGCCGCGCGATCTGAGTGCCCTTACTTGATGTTGTCCAGGCAACCGGAGTCTGGTTTCAAGATGGCCGTGTGATGGAACATCTTGTATAGGGCGATGCCGAGGAAGATCACGTTGAGCTGAGAGAGAAAAGACACAGATGAGGCTTGTGTTCGATTCCATTCATTTTAAATCAGGGCACTTTGTACAACTTGCTTTCCCACTTTGCCAACCAGAGCGCAAAATCCTATGAAATGTCTGCGTAGATGTGCGGAATAGAAGCAACTCACACTTGGAAGTAACAGCGAGGAATTTAAGCCAATGTTTCTGTGATTGTCTGTAGCTTTTTTTGTTGTTGAAAAGTTTGGTGAAGAAATCTGGCCGAGAAAAGACTCAACTTCTATTAAGCACAATAGGGGTAGATTTGACACCTTGCAGGAACAGTGAATGTGTCTGGTTTGGATGTTCCAACAGTAAGTGTGAAAAAAGGTACGACTTTGGATTTAGAAACAGCAGCAATGTTGTGTAAAAATACAGCGTGCTCATTCAGCCAATCAGCCCTCAGCCCCAAAGAGCCAAATAGTGACTCATAAGGCTCAATTATACAAGTAAGATCAAACATTTTCTAGTAAGATGTTATGGTCTGATTGGTTCATAAAATGGTACTATGAAATGCAAAATGTATTATCTATAAGTGCTTGTTTTGTTCAGTATTTTGGGTTGCCTTGCCTTGCCTTGGGATGAAAGTTAGATCCCCGGCTTTCAGGTAAAACGTGGTCCCTTCTCCAAAGCCATGACTTGCACAGACCGTATAGATTTAAGCACAGAGCAGCAGTGACTCATGAGCCCAACAGAAAGCATTGTAGATGCTAAAAGTGGAGCGTGAAACTGCATTATGCATGTTCAGATTTAGCCAACTGCTGCTCACAGCCACTAAAAAGACTTGTTTGAAGAGTTTAGGGGCTCCAGTAAATAATCCTGTAATCCATAATGCAAGATCCAAGCAAGTGAGACTATTCGTAAAGCGAGATGTTTTCGAGTATATATTTGGCACTTTTTGTTCTTTAAGTCTTTGACGCAAATCAATAAATAATGCAAAATTAGGCTTGTTGTCCTAGTTGCGGAAAACTATGTCAGCGCTTGTGTCCGTTTTATATAATGCCAGCACCAAATAAAGCGCAAGGCAAATTGTGAAAAAAAAAACAGAAAAAAAAAAGTAGTGTAGAGCGGGAACAAAATCAATCATAATGCGGATTACTCCACGCTGCATACTGAGTAGAGTCTATCTTTTCAACCCTCCGACCCTGACCACAAACGTTCCCTGCCAGTGACCACGGCCGGGGTGACAAAGTGCCATATTTTCAGTGCGGCCCTCATTCGTTTTGCGGTGCCCGAAGGTAGCATGGAAAGGTGTTAGCCGTGGAGGGGGATCTCGGTGGACCGTTTAAGCAGACGACCCGCAGGCTAATACGGGTTAATGAGCAAAAGTGAGTGCGTGCTGGATGGGGGTGGATGGGAGGGTATTTATCACATTGTGGGGACTAAAAACCTTCATATACTTGGATGGTGGAGAAAGGAGCTGATCCTTAAAGAAGGTGAATACAGCAAAAACTAAAAAGTGGGAAAAGAAAAAGTTTGGCGTTTAAAGCTGGGGTACTTAACCCTTGTCCAAACAAAGAGTCTTGACCACAATTAAACCACAATACAATGTGAGATATATTTCCGAGAAAAGGCCCAGTGAGACTATTTTTTTGGGCTGAGAGCTGATTGGCTGAGCAAGAGTGGTGCCCTCATTTTCACTGTGTTCTCTGAAAAACTGATCTAAAGATGTGTCAGAGGCCAAAAATACAGAACCAATGCTACTACTAACTAAAACAACTGCAGTTAGATGGATTCTTTGTCGTTTTAAAGTTACGTATCCCAGCTTTAAATTACTTGTATTTTACTTATAGCAGTGATATGAACGTTTTATTCAGTTTGTGTTATTTGAGAGTTGCTGAAATTGGGTTATTTTGTACATGTTTATGAATAGGTCCTATCTAAAGATTATGAGGATACGTTCAGAGCAAAGCAGATGTAAAAACTTGTTTAGAGAAAAAGCAGACTAAAGAAAAGAATGTGAAAATGATCCATATGTACTACACTCTACACCTATTACATCCCCCGCTAAAATGCATGGCGTAAATCTTTATTATTAGATCAACAACATGCTTTTAAGTGAAGTAATGGGTTGAGACAGACTCATAATAAATAATAATTACGGTTACATTAAGTCTACAGGAAATGCACGTCAGTCGATGTAATGTCCACACAACGCTAGCAAACCAAACGTGTGTGTGTGTGTGTGTGTGTGTGTGTGTGTGTGCCCGCTTACCATAATTATCAAGGTTGCCGGTCCTATGAAACTCCAGATGAAGTAGGTGTCCAAGCGTAGCCAGCAACTGCAATGGAAGAGAGGAAGAAAGAGAGCAGATTTGAGCTCAGAGGAAATACATCAAGTGCAAGGCAGTAGTGACATAGTTGGAAAAGGCACGGGTCGCCACAAGGGGCCGGGAAGAGTTATGAGCGACAGGGAGAATTTAGTGGTAAAGGAGGGGCGCGTTGTGACTCCATGACAGCAATAATAATGGCGCTCTGTAGGCTAAACTGTATAAAAACAGGAGAGGGAAATGGGTCCTTAGGCGGACACTGTTCTGATTTAAGGTATATTTGGATTGGCTGAAGGTAGGTAGTTGGGATTAAGGGATTTGTACGAACGGCGGATAGTAAGTTTTATATACTGACAGAGAATTATAGAGCAAGGAGCAATACATGACTCTAAGAAACTCCAGCCCTGTAAGAAAAGGGAAGTTGGGAGTATTCAGGACAGTACTGCGAGCCCGAGTTCAAGCATAGGTTGTTTATACTAATACTGATAACATGGTATATACAGAGAGTTCACTGTTTTGGCCATATTTTAGAAATCATGAAAGATAACTCAAAATACATTTCTCATTGTTAGTGGTTAGTGTGTGATTGTCAAGTAACATAATTGATCTGCTCTGGAGAAATCAATCAATCAATCAACGTTTATTTGTAGAGCGCCTTTCCTACACAAGGCAACGCAAAGCGCTTCACATCCCCTATCACATCATGCATAAATCAAACACATTAAGAGCACAAGATATATTAAAAACATTAAAAATAAAATCACAAAAATTAAAAACCTTTAAACATTAAAATCACAGATGGGACTAAAATCATAAATAGTCACAGTGCATTAAAAAGATTAAAGATAAAAACAAAGATGAAAAGATAAAATCATTCAGTTGTATATGCGCAGCTAAACAGAATTGTTTTGAGCCTAGATTTAAAAGATGCCAGAGTAGACGCCTGTCTCACATTCTCAGGAAGACGGTTCCAGACTCTAGCCGCATGAATCTGAAATGCAGTTTGCCCATGTCTAGTACCGACTCTGGGCACTAACAGGAGTCCAGTCCCTGTGCTCCTCAGAGTCCGGGTCGGTTCATATGGCACAAACATGTCATGGATGTACCTTGGCGCGAGACCATGGAGAGACTTGTACACAAGTAAAGCTGCTTTGAAGTCTATTTTCTGAGGAACAGGAAGCCAGTGCAGAGACCTGAGAACTGGACTAATGTGGTCGTACTTCCTAGTTCTGGTCAGGACTCGAGCTGCTGCATGTTGAATGTACTGCAGCTGTTTTACAGCCTGTTTGGACAGACCTGTGAGCAGGCCATTGCAATAGTCTAACCGACTGGAGACAAAAGCGTGTATAAGAGTCTCCAAGTCTGCCTTAGACACTATGTTTTTAATTTTAGCAATGTTTTTTAGGTGGTAATAAGCTGCTGATGTTACAGATTTTATGTGGCTTTTGAAATTTAAGTCTGAGTCCATTATCACTCCTAGATTTCTGACCTGATTTGAGGGTTGTAGAGAGAGAGCCTGGAGGTGACAAATAACGCTCTCTCTTTGTTTCTGGGGTCCGAAAACAATAATTTCAGTTTTTTCTGTGTTTAGCTGGAGAAAGTTATTTTGCATCCAATCACCGATTTGCTGGACACAGTGAAGGAGCGAGTCCACTGGTTCATGCTCTCCTGCTGTCAGGGACACATAGACCTGAGTATCGTCAGCGTAATTGTGATAAGAGACATTATTACTGTGAATCAACTGACCTAGAGGCAACATGTAAATATTAAACAGAAGAGGACCCAGGATTGACCCCTGTGGCACTCCGCAGGTCAGGGCCAAGTGGTCTGAGGTACAGTTTTCGATCTCCACAAAAAACTTTCTGTCTTGTAAATAGTACCTAAACCAGCTTAGGGCGGTGCCAGCAACACCAACCCAGTCCTCAAGTCTCTGAATGAGGATGCCATGATCAATAGTGTCAAAAGCAGCACTTAAATCTAACAGAAAAAGGACTGAGACTTTTCCTGCGTCAGTGTTTAGTTTGATGTCATTTGTTACCTTTATTAGCGCGGTCTCAGTGCTGTGGTGGGGTCTAAACCCTGACTGGAACATATCATAAGCGTTATTGATTATTAAAAATTCTGTAAGTTGTTTATAGGCAACTTTTTCTAGAATTTTTCCCATGAAAGGCAGATTTGAAATGGGCCGATAATTTTTGAGTGCCAGGGCTTCCAGACTCCTCTTTTTTAGGAGGGGCCTGATGACCGCCGTTTTCAAGGCCATTGGGAATGTTCCAGATTCAAGAGACATATTAACTATTTGTGTAAGTGAAGGTAAAAGACTGCTCAGAACTGACTTGAGAAATCTAGGAGGTAATACATCCAGGCTGCATGTGGAGGAACTCAGACTAGTGATTATCTCCTGGACAGTTTCAATTTGTACTGGTGTAAAGTGCGTCAGCCCAAAAAGCCTCACTGGCGGTTGGATTATTATTTCTATCGTGGAGGTGATGGCGTTTTTGATACCTTGGACTTTGTCATTAAAGAACTGAGCAAACTCATTACATTTAGATTTGGAAGTAAGTTCTGATGGCATCTTAACAGGGGAAAATCTCAAAAGTGCAGGTCATGAGAGGCGTATTTATTTCAGACTACACAACAGCCTGGAAACTCGAAACAATATTTTTGCATAGATTTGGGGACCAATCACAGAACGGGGAGAGACAAGACGATGATGACGCTCTATTGCACAGACAAAAGCTTGTAGTTTGTTTATTGATCCATCAGCTGCAGACGCAAAGTAAGTAAGTAAGTAATATTTATTTATATACCGCCTTTCACAGACCAGAGTCACAAAGCGGAGCACCTGGAGGAAACCAGAGCAGACACGGGGCCCATTTCCCTCTCCTCTCATCTCAATAATTTTTTCGACAATAATATAACCACTAACAATGATGAATGTATTTTGTGTTATCTTTCATGATTTCTAAAATATGGCCAAAACAGTGAACTCTCTGTATATACCATGTTATCAGTATTAGTATAAACAATCTATGTCGGAACTCGGGCTCACAGTACTGTCCTGAATACTCGATAGTACCTAACTTCATTTTTCTTACAGGGCTGGAGTTTTTTAGAGTCATATATTGCTCCTTGCTCTATAATTCTATGTCAGTATATATAACTTACTATCCGCCGTTCGTACAAATCCCTTAATCCCAACTTCCTACCTTCAGCCAATCCAAATATACCTTCAATCAGAACAGTGTCCGCCTAAGGACCCATTTCCCTCTCCTGTTTTTATACAGTGCAAACTCCACTCAGAAAGGCCCTGGCCCTACCGGAATTCGAACTCTGGACCTTCTTGCTGAGCGGCGAGAGTGCTATCCACTCACAAACAGGTTGAATTGTTTGTGGAAACCAATGAATAGCTTTGGATAATCATAGAACGCACCTCTCTGAATGGACGGTTCCCAGACTACATCTCACTCGTGACCACTAATAAATCACTTGTGAGATGTATTTCCAGGCTAAAGTGGACCAGGCCATTGAGAACTTCTAATCAGGGCTATTTGAGTGTTTCAAAAATATTAATTATATGTTGAAAATGAAAAAAAAACAATTTGATCACGATGGCTTCACACTAACAACGAGTGAAGCCATTTCTGCACAGGTGTTGTATTTATTGAATAACTGAAGATTTTCTAACATGATTCCCCGTGATTTCTAAAATGCAATTGAAATCTCTCCTGTTTAAGTGCAAATAGGACAGCATTCTGAAGCTTTGCAAACCAGCGCACAAAGGAAGTTCCAATCAGCAGTGGATTAAGCTTTGACGTCATGAAATTACTCTAGACGCATGGATATTAATGCCATTCAAGTTGTTTTGTTGCAAATCCAATTCCCATACAAGCATGTTTGGACGCAAATTAAACCATTTGGATATTTCAAAAGAATTGTATTGACCCGAGAGCAACACGCAATGAAAACTCTGACTTTTTGTGAACTTCAATTTGTCCATGTTGTAATAAGTCCGTCTTTTCACCCTGGATCCCGACACCAGGGAAAAAAACCGAATGATTGTGATTAAAGCCAACAATGGAGGAGCTCAAAACACGACATTGCTCATCTGAAAACGGCCCAGAGAAAAACGAAACAGAACAAAAACATGATTCATGACCCGTGGCTGAATTATTAATCTGTTAATCTCCGCCGCTGCAGCAGACAGACGCCTCCATTTTTGGACACTGGCAAATAGCGGCCCAAGAAGCGCTGTTGTCATTCATGAACGAGAAGTGGTGGAAGATGAACTTGGTTTTACAAGCATTTAGGAATAAGTGCATTTACGGCACGCGACTTTACTGTCAGAGGCTTCATGGAAAGTATGTTTATTTCCATACATCTATCATCATATCTGAGAGCGACAGTGGCTCAGTTGGTAGAGCATTGGCCTTTGAGCCTGAAGGTCGTAGGTTCAAATCCACCACGAGACCTACTTCATGACTCCCACTGATGACTGCTGTCGTTGTGTCCTCGGGCAAGACACTGAACCCCACTTTGCCCAAAGCCCCTGCTGAAAGATCTCAGCTCCTGCAGGAGGATCAGTGAGGGGCTGGTGGTCTGTGAACTGGGTGCGGCTCTGACTGTCACCCCCGGACCCAGAAATGGATTAAGGGGAAGAAAATGGTCTATATAAGACGGGGCAATGAATCAAATTAATTAGATTACTCAACCTTTTTTTGTAAATCTATGACGTTAAAATCCTTAACATCGTTTTATGATTGTTTGTGAAATTAAAATATTGAGTTTTTTTCATTAACATCAACTGAACAGATATTGGTAACAAAGTTAAATGGAGATTTAAGCTTATAGCCATATCACCCACTCCTAGATCTACAACTGGGCTGCCACGGCAAAGGCAACAAGAATTTCCTGCTCAAATCCTTGTGGAGTTTGCATGTTCTCCTCTTTTCTGCGAAGGTTTCTCAGGTTTCTCACCACTAAAAACATGTATAGGCTGTGATACTGTAGGTACAATCGGTAATACAGCCACCACTGATCCGTGTGGCATTGTACAGTAGGTCTAAGGTAAGGTATATTTTGGGCCATGAAGGTTGCTTACATTTGGAATAACACATATTTTTCATAACATCTAGCACTGAAAAGACATCCAGGATAAACAATTGAGTCGATCATAGCCATGCCCCTTAAAAAGCATTTAAGATTTCATTTTAAAGAACAAAAGGTACATGCCGTGGCCTGCTTCTATGCATTCTTTTGGGCCTGCCGAGTGCAAATTTGGGGCCTATATGAAAGCTGATTTTGGTTGTCACTAGTCACACATAACGCAACACACTGTATTGACGAATAATAAACTTGCCACAGAATCACACTCTCACTTCCATCAATGCAAGTGCAGGCCTGTGATGTGGATGTGACAAATTGACTTTTCCTTTGCCGAGAGGTCCTCCACACTCTGGGCCCATATCACTGCGTACAACAGAAGCTGAAAACACGCACGCAGATCTGGCAACCCATCAAAGAGCACCAAATTATTTTGAAGTGTATTGTTCTTGTTTTTTTTTTTTCTGCTTTCTTCTTCAGATCACAGACAGATTTAAAGAGCAAGTGGGCGTCGAGAGCTGCAGGCTGTTCTCAACTTTTGTCATGGCGGCTTTTGGGAACACACTTTTATCTCCACCCTCCTCCTGAGCTACTTTCTTACACTTCGGTGGCAAAATAAGAGCGTTACAGTCGCGCCAGTCAAAACACGAGCCAAGCACATGCCAGCAGCTTGAGTTTGTGGAGATCCAGGCCACCCACAGCACTGAGCCGCCACATGCTGTCAAAAACGGCTTCATGTGCAAAGATCACTGAAGTGGAGATAGTCATTTCACTGGACAGGGGGCGAGACTGACCAGAGCGAGGCCAAATTGAAAATTAAGATACTCGGAGTTGGTTTCAGACACTTGAAAGTCTGTTTACTGTTTGTTTACCTTATACAAGAAACTTTCCACAATTGCTCATAAAGTTGGGGTATCAAAGGTTGTTGTTTCTTAAATGTGAATTGTTCTGAATATAATCTTGTTTCAAACTTTTAAGAAACTTGTGAGTCTCTAATTTGATACTTTGGGCAGAATAATGATTGATGGTGGTCCTCTCTTTGTCACTTTTCACGCCTGATAAAGCAGATCGAAAGACTAGTCATAGAAACAGAAGCAAACGAGCTTAGAACGAGTCAGATGGAAAATGACACTTTCATTATTGGTGTTTTTAAAGTTAGGTACCCTGGCTTTAAGGGCATGAAACACAAAATCTATCATAAAGTATAGCAGTGAATACAGTCGGCCAGAGTAATTCTTAAATTTCCACACTTTCAGAAGATATTCATTCACTCTGGTTTGATGCAGAATCGATTTGGGGTCAAGAGCTCGTTTTTAACAATACCAGCCAAGACAAGCTTATCTGTATAGCACAGTTCATACCCAAGTCAAAGCGTCTAAAAAGAAAAAACAACCATGAAAAACAATTAGTATTTGACTTCTTTTGAGCAGGTTGATAAAGGTTGCGGAGTAAAGGTGCGCAGTGGGAAGTCTTTGAGGTAAAGGTAAAAGAGACTGTTTACCTGCCCTGGCTTTAATATACATTATGTTTCTAATTGTTCGCAAATTACAAAACACAACAAACAAGGGAAATTAAATATTTGCTAATTTGTTGAATATACCAAACGGTTGTAGCAAGACCCTGTTTATGTAGATGAAATTGGGCCTGCTCCCAGACTCCACACAGACCCATTACCATGTTTACTATTGTTGAACACGGAGCTTATTAAAATAATACAATGACTCGTGCTGTAATAATGATCCCAGCGCAAGAGAAAATACAAATGTGTGTTTAGTCTCCAAGAATCTGCCATTGAGTTACAGAGATGTGTGTACGACAGATTTTATCTACGCTATTTTAATTTTAATTTGATCTGTTAGTTAGTGATTTAAATGTGTCCTTTATTGTTTTTAAAGCTTTCTATACAAATAAGCGTGCCTTGCTGGGCCTTGCAGACAAATATTTTAACAAACAACCTAAAGAAGCAGTACCTAATAGTAGAAAATGACATCTACATCTTGTACAGTTTGTGTGTCCCCAGATCACAGGTCACTTGTACAACTCAAATTTGGCCTTTTTTGGACAAAATGTTAAAGTGGAGTTATTCTCCCCTTGTGCTACCCTTGGGTCAAAATGACCCGCCACAGATGATTTAAAGTAGAAGAAAAATACCCTAAATGAGGGTCTGAACGGGTCTAAATGACCCAGGGCTGGTCAAGCTTGTGAAAATCATCAAAATACAGCCTAAAACAATATATATTTAGGGTTTTATCTGTGGCGTGTCAATTTGACCAAATGATAGCACAGGGGTTAAAAATATCATTGTATTTTCAATGAACAACTCCACACTAAACATTTCTTGCAAACTATAGCAAAATGAGGCTCTCAATTGGGTTGCCAGTTTGTTAACTGAAAAGTAGCTAGTTTTGTCTTTCTAGTTTTTAAAACATTTCTGATCAAAATTCTTGCAACAAAAGTTGTATTGTAAATGTAATGACTTTATTAGACCACTAAGAGTCCCTGTAATTGAACTATTTTAGTTGATGAACACAAAATGAAGACATCTAAGAGACAAATGTGATTAAAGTCTGAACTCAGCCAAGCACCCATACACAACGCACAATCCTCAAAACCACAAAACCACAGCGCATTGGCATATACAAAACCGCCACGATGTACGCAGCAATACAACAACTTTTTGCAGCACGACTCTTACAAGTGCACCGACTTGGCACTGCCCCTCCAATTCCTGCACCTCATTAGTCAGTGGCTGCATATAACTGTCCCTGTGGTTTAAATAATTCACGTGATGCCAGAGCTCAGACTGTGGCAGCGATCGGCTCATCCATCACAGAGAACTATGGCCATGCCCATCTCCAGCGCGTCTGTGAGCCCGGCGTGTGCGCAACAACGTGTGATAAACATGGCCACAGAAAGTGCTGACGCGCCGGTTCATTATCATCAGATGGCTCGGAGATTAACAATGAGGACGTTCCGCGCTGCACTGCAATAGCTTTAGAGAAATCCCGTGTTGTTCAATAGAATCTGGATCGGTCTCTGGTTTGTAGGCTTTGATTCTGAGCTTGTGTTAACACCCTGACAATACCACCGCACACTCTGACGTTAGCATTTTGGTACTTAGCAGCGACAATGCCCGTTCTTCTATCCCAGGAAAGACGACAGTTTGATCCGATACAATAAAAGAAGATTTGCGAGTTGTACCGAACAAGGAGAAGCAGAAGTGTGCCAGGCCTGAATTGACTCGACTTGAATGGATCGTGGAAAGTTGTGATATTGTTGACAGTTGGATTGAAATGGAGCTGCGCTGGGACAGATACACGTTTGGCAAAAAATAATAATTTGTAATTGTTACATGTAAGCTTGCGTTTTGGAGAGAGTATTGTGGATTATGGACAGATTGAGGTTTTTCCTGAAGAGGCTTTGTGAAAAGAACGCATTTCCTGAATATATTTTTTTACTGCTTCAGTCTTTTTGTCCCAAGTTTTCGCTGAACTGAAAAACGTAGCCTGTAGGGATGTGTAAGTTTGGAAATATGTCGAACTGTATATTTCTGACCAACGATTGCGATTTGGATGTGATTATCAATCTCCTGTTTTAAAAGGTCACATTTAGTTCAGAGTAAAACTACAAATTACAACACATTTCAGACAATGTTTGTAGAGTTCTTTGGCTTATAGTGTCTCGTAGAAACACAATATATCGCTGCAAAAATATTGAATAGATATACACACTTCCAATTAGTAGTCTTTAACCTTCGTAGTAGTCGTTTTAACCTTAAAATGTTTGCAAACTTCTGTCTGGGTGATTCTATCTATGCCAAATGTGACATGCAAATTTCCCCATTGTGAAATCAATAAAGTTTATCTTATCATATCTTAAGTAACACATTTTGAAACGTTCAAGAAAAAGTTAAGAGGTCTCATTGAGAAAATAATGATTCTTTCCAACAAGACAAGAGATCATCACCCCATGTATGCATTGTTAGTTTGTTTTGGTTTTCTAGAGAACATTCTACCTTAAAGAGCGACTAAACACCTGTGCCCAGCCTGACTCCGCCCACATGAAGATTTGAAATTTTTCTCTAAAAAGGGCGTTGCCTGGAGGACCAAGGGACAAGAAGGGGGGCTTAGAGTTGGGCGTGGTCTGGGCTGTGATTGACAGCTCACTTGTCACACAAAAAAAAAAAACAGACAGTTGTCATTGCTGCTTAAAGCAATAGTTTACAGACCAGAAAGTCTCATTCCACCCTTGTTTACACACTAAGATAATTGTAAAGCTACACAGCTGAACCTAATCACACTCAATAATCTCAGAATGACTCATGTAATTTAATTTTAATCCACTAGATGGCGCCAGAATACCCCAAACTGTAGCTGGGGCGTGTGTGAGAGTTGAATGGGTTTGTATTACTGGCTCTGACAGACTGACGTCACACAAAACAACTGATGTCATAGAGAACTTCAGAGTCAATGGAGAGGCCAGGACCAAATTCAAATGTAGTACCACCAAAAAGGTTGAGAGGGCGCCACACAGCGTTTTTTGGCTCAAAAGTGATATTTTATCTAATTTGAAATAAAATGTCCAAAAAATTACCAGGATATGTAGACAGCACTACAATAAACATATTTATGCAGTTTATGGGTTAAAAAAAGTTGATTTGGTGTTTAGTCGCTCTTTAAGGAGAAAATAAAACCGTACATAGTTGTAAATAACTTAAGACGCTTACACTCGTTCTGTCCCGTAGCTCCTGTAGTCCACTGCGGCCGACACCGCCACGATCAGAGCAGGAACTCCGTAGCCCACGATGTAAAAGTATCGACGTCTGGAGTGCTCGCTTTCAAAGACCTCCACCAACATGATGTAGAGCTGCACGCCTTCCAGAAACATCCAGGTGAAGGCCGCCAGGAAGAAGAAGTGAAGCAGGGCGGCGAAGACGGCACATGCAATCTGGACGGCAAAAAGAGAAACAGAGTTCAGTTAGAAAAGTAGCAAACAAAAAGTAAAGCAGTGAAAAGGGTTTTACTTTGGAAAGATCAGAGAGGATTGACTTGTTCACTTCGAAATACATTACCAAGCACCCTAATGAATGCTATGTTCAAACTGGATTTCATAAACAATGGTTCCATTCCCTAAGGCAGAAGTGTTGGTACGAGATAAACAGCTGAGTGAGGGTGACAAAATACATGCATGTGAAAACCATAGACTGTATATATTAACGGACAGAGTCAGGCCTATCTCCGCCGTTCTAACTAATGGGCCAAAGATTGGGCTTTCATGGAGTGATTCAAAATGGCCGCGGGGGCTGGAAAATGTGGAAAAACCATAGACTGTATATATTAACGGACAGAGTCACGCCTATCTCCGGCGTTCTAACTAATGGGCCAAAAAATTTGCTCTACTGGAGCAATCCAAAATGGCCGCGAGTGGTCCCGCCCACAAGAAAATTTTGAAAAACGCATCTGCGCATGCGTCAGCCGGCGCAGCTCCATTCATTTGAACGAGAGACTTCAAAAATTCACAGCAAGTAAACCAGAGTGGACCAAAACACTCCCCTCAGCATTGACACACATGTGGAACGGAACTTTGGGCCAAGAGCCAACTTTTGGTCCATCCTGTAAAGACGTTTTTGAGAGGTCTGCCAATGCTATATGTTAGCATTGGCTAATTCTACTTCTGGGTCCACCCCCATCGGCCCGGGGTGGTATTGCAGCATGTCAGTGCACGTCATTTTGGCCACTTTTGAGCCGGGACCCTCCCCCACTGGAAAAAACGCATTTGTGCATGTGTCAGCTGCACGAGCTCCATTCATTTAAACAACTTAAAAAATTCACAGCGACTAAACTAGACTGGTCCAGAACACTCCCCTCAGCATTGACACACATGTGGAACGGAGCTTTGGGCCAAGAGACAACTTTTGGACCATCCTGCAAAGACGTTTTCCAGAGGTAAGAAGATGCCATATGTTAGCATTGGCTAATTCTACTTCTGGGTCCACCCCCACAGGCCCGGGGTGGTATTGCAGCCTGTCAGCGCACGTCATTTTGGCCACTTTTGAGCCGGGACCCGCCCACACTGGTGAAAACCTAAAATGTTTTCAAACAAGGAACTAGTTTGACATTCAAATTTCCCCACTGAAGGTTTATCTTATCTCATAGATGGACTTTGTAGTTATCTTTTTTTGTGTGTATTTTGTGGTTTAAAGGGGGGAAAAAACCTCTAAAAAAACTCAAAAACTGAAGAGTCATAATCTTTTGCATGTTTTGAAAAAAGATTGAGAAACCACACGAGTCATTTGTTTCAGCGCAAACATTATGCCACGTTTTATGGCAGCATTTTGCACAAGGCTTTGGCGGGACACATTCTGCAGTTTCGCCTGTGGTTTCTGGCAGATGCTTTAGCCAGTGTGTGCATGTGGTTTGCTAGCTGGCACGGCTGAGTGAAGGAATGAGATGCAAAGACAACAGTCCTAGAGCAATAGTTCTCTCAGTAGCAGGTGCAAAAAACGCAATAATTCACTTTCCGATCGCTCCCTTTCTAAGAATAACCCCAAACGCCGCACTGACGTCGTTATTGGCACAGTTGAACATAACTGGATCATTCCGTCCCCGAAAATGGTTTCAGTTAAACGGCTAAAAGGTTGAGCGGACCTTAATTGCAGTTCAGGAGAGTGATCTTAGAAGCGCTGGTGAATCAGGGCCATTAAAGGTTATGGAAGGAAGGTAAAAGCTCAGGCCAGTGGCTTTCACTGCCAACACAGAAGACACAGGGACGGTAACTGAAGACAGGAAGTAGGCAAATGAACTTTATACAAATAGTGATAAGCTAAAATAAACCAGCTCCGATTTATACCGCTAGTTTTTGTAAGGTTTTTATCTCTATTTTGAATGCACTGTGGTTATTTTTCATTTTAATCTTTTGTGTGATTTGAATTGTGCTTTTATGGAGATTATGTTTGTTTTATGTAATGATTCGTGGCTTGTGTGATGTGGACTGTGAAGCACAAAAAAAGATTGATTGATAGTGGCAAATATCATACATTTCCATAAAAATGAAAAAAATAAACCATCCAGGCAAAGTAATTCACATCTCCATGGAAACAAGATCTTGCATATTCATCCATCCATCCATTTTCTTCATCCATTTCTGGGTCGGGGGGGTGTCAGTCAGAGCTGCACCCAGTCCACAGAGCACCAGCCCCTCACTGATCCTCCTGCAGGTGCTGAGTCCACAGGAGCTGAGATCTTTCAGTGGGAGCTTCAGGCAAAGTGGGGTTAAGTGTCTTGCCCAAGGACACAACGACAGCAGTCATCAGTGGGAGTCGTGGAGTAGGTCTTACGGTGGGCTCGAACCCACGACCTTCAGGCTCAAAGGCCAATGCTCTACCAACTGAGCCACTGTCGCCCTAGATCTCGGATAGATTTGACCAATTTAACTTTCTCATGACATGTTGAGGCTAATTTCAGATATTTCTTCAGTGACTTCTGCCGTGAACTGAAGGTGGATAGAGTTAGCGCTATTATGTGTCTATCGTGTTATTATTATTGTTGCATATGAAAAAAGCTGCAGGGGAGAAAGCGTTATTTTTCATGATGTTTTCCCATAAAAGGTCACGGCCACCACCTCAGAGCACCGCAGGACCACAACAAATACATTCAAATGTGTTTTTTTAGTCCATCATTTGCAGATTTATGTATTGTAGCCATTAAGGCAATTTTTCTTTTTTTTGATTGAGGTAGATTTTTTCTCAGTATTGCATTAAAGTGAAGGTTATTCAGATTTTAGAGCAAAGATGATCATATATCGCATACAGAAGAGGAACATAGGCTTTAATTATTTTCTATTAAATGTATGTTTTTGATGAGGGACCATGTGTTCCTTAAAGCTTTGATACTCGTAAGACAGGTCACGTCTCTGGGAACGTTTATTTTTCTGTGTCTTATTATTAACTTACATTTATTCACATTACATTTCACACATGTTTTTGTATTGTTTTTATTTTTTTGGAGTCGGGTTTTCAAATTTTACATTTGGGCTTGTGAAGCACTTTGGGTGACACTGTATGACTTGTGATTTGATTGATTGAAGCTAAACCAGTGAGTTTTTCCAATGTGCTCGTCATCAAATGGGGACAAAGCAGTCAAATTGAACCCATTATAACACTGAGTATTTTCGGGCTATTTTGTATTTTGTATCTACTGCTAGTGCTTTAGAGCCGGGACAAAGCTCCAATGTGTAGACTCCGACGCAGTAGAAAGCGAAACATTGTGTTGGGTGTTTAGAGGGGTATCTGAAGGGCAACTGGATGTCTAGATAAGATAATATATTTTGACTTTGCTTGCATTATTCCACAATTTACTATGCTATAAGTAATACATCGTCTCGGATAAGCAGCTCACACCCATTACAGTAAAGGTCATATGGTATTGAGCAAGATATACGCGTGTTTTTGAAGGTTTTCAACGCTTTTGCCACATCATATCAAACGTTACCTCCTGAAGCCAATGTTTCTGCTAACCCCGTTCCTAAAAAAAATAAAAATAATAATTCACAAGAAAGTTTAGTTCCCAAAAAAAAATGACAATTATAAAATAAAAGAGGTCTTGTAGGTCAGAATTTACATTATTTGGGTCCATTTTGCCTCTTGACGTTCTCCAATGTGAAATAAATAAGATAAAAGAACATGTATTAGTGCCACAGTGAGTACATGTTATTGCAGAACAGTATGGGAATAAAAAGAGTGCTCCAACAAGAAAAATAACTATAATTTTAGAGATTAAAAACAGAATCTTTAGTTCTCTGTCACTATGGTTACTGTAGAATGTAGCACTTTTATTTTGGATGATTTTGCTGGAAGTCCTGTGCGTTTTCCGCTGGGCATTCACTGGGCTTCTATTTTTGCCGAAATCACAATGAAGCCGTGTTAGCTGCCAATTATCAGCGTAGCCTTTATATTTTTAATTGGTACAAATATCTCCCTAAATACCTTGAAAATACATGTATGATCAATAACAAACCATCTGTAGGTCAACTAGTGGTTGCCGTGGGTAATTACACAAGCGTAGACAAAAGGGGCGGAAGGTTCCAGGGGTTTTTGATTGGGGATGAATGTTGTAACATGGCAAAAGAAATGATAAATAATTGAAGTCATGTGAGCGTCTCTGTTTTGACTGCTGCCCCCGCAACCCAGAAACGGATAAAGCGGAAGAAAATGGATGAAATGTGTCCATCAATGATTTGGGCATTCATCACATCACAATAAAACTTGGAATGATAAAAAATATATATAATAATTGAAGGCTATAGAGCAGTGTTCCCCAACCTTTTTGAGCCATTTCATTTTTCCATTTAGAGAAATTATGCGGCACACGGCCAGCTGAAAATGTCACAAAAATGATACTTCACAAACTTAATTAACCATACAAAGTCATTATGATCAAGTGTATGGAATAACCAAACATTTGCTGTCAATTTTATTATTATTTTCTTTTTTCTAAAGGCGCACGAGACAAATACTCAAGGCTGGCCATGGTACACTGGTTGAAAATCACTGCTATTGAAAATATTTTTTTTTTTACATTGTGTGGTTGTAAAAAAAAAAGATAGAGTGTCTAGCTCATACATTAGCATTTAGAAAAAACAAAAATCTTGTATTTTATTTTTATTTTATTTTCCATCCATCCATCCATCCATTTTCTTCCGCTTTATCCGTTGCCGGGTCGCGGGGGCAGCAGTCTAAGCAGAGACGCCCAGACTTCCCTATCCACACACACTTCCTCCAGCTCGTCCGGGGGGACCCCAAGGCGTTCCCAGGCCAGCTGAGAGACATAGTCCCTCCAGCGTGTCCTAGGTCTTCCGCGGGGCCTCCTCCCGGTGGGACGTGCCCGGAACACCTCCCCAGGGAGGCGTCCAGGAGGCATCCGGAACAGATGCCCGAGCCACCTCAACTGGTTCCTCTCGACGTGGAGAAGCAGCGGCTCTACTCCGAGCTCCTCCCGTGTGACTGAGCTCCTCACCCTATCTCTAAGGGAGCGCCCAGCCACTCTGCGGAGGAAGCTCATTTCGACCGCTTGTATCCGCGATCTCGTTCTTTCGGTCATTACCCAAAGCTCATGACCATAGGTGAGGGAGGGAACGAAGATTGACCGGTAAATCGAGAGCTTTGCCTTTCGGCTCAGCTCCTTCTTTACCACAACAGTCCGATACAGCGACCGCATCACTGCGCACGCTGCACCGATCCGCCTGTCAATCTCACGCTCCATTCTTCCCTCACTCGTGAACAAGACCCCGAGATACTTGAACTCCTCCACTTGAGGAAGGACCTCTCCACCCACCTGCAGAGGGCAGGGCACCTTTTTCCGGTCGAGCACCATGGCCTCAGATTTGGAGGTGCTGATTCTCATCCCAGCCGCTTCACACTCGGCTGCAAACCGTCCCAGTGCATGCTGCAGGTCCTGGTTCGTTGGAGCCAACAGGACAACATCGTCCGCAAACAGCAGAGATGAAATCCTGTGGTCCCCGAACCGGACCCCCTCCGACCCCTGGCTGCGCCTAGATATTCTGTCCATAATTACAGTGGACAGAACCGGTGACAAAGGGCAGCCCTGTCGGAGGCCAACATTCACCGGGAACAGGTCTGACTTACTGCCGGCAATGCGAACACAGCTCTGGCTCCGGTCATACAGGGACCGGATGGCCCTCAGCAGAGGACCCCCGACCCCGTACTCCCGGAGAACCCCCCAAAGGACACCCCGGGGAACACAGTCGAACGCCTTCTCCAAATCCACAAAGCACATGTGGACAGGTTGGGCGAACTCCCATGAACCCTCGAGTATCCGATGGAGAGTATAGAGCTGGTCCAGTGTTCCGCGACCGGGACGAAAACCACACTGCTCCTCCTGGATCCGAGATTCGACCATCGGCCGTAGCCTCCTCTCCAGTACCTTGGAGTAGACCTTACCGGGGAGGCTGAGGAGTGTGATCCCACGATAATTGGAACACACCTTCCGGTCCCCCTTCTTGTAGAGAGGGACCACCACCCCGGTCTGCCACTCCATTGGCACCGCCCCCGATCGCCACGCGATGTTGCAGAGACGTGTCAGCCAAGACAGTCCTACAACATCCAGAGACTTTAGATAATCAGGGCGGATCTCATCCACACCCGGAGCCTTGCCACCATGGAGGCTACCAACCACCTTGGTGACCTCAGCCAGGGAGATGGATGTATCCGCCCCAACATCCTCAGCCTCTGCCTCTGAAACAGAGGACGTGACGGGGGGATTGAGGAGAACCTCAAAGTATTCCTTCCACCGCCCGACAATATCCCCAGTCGAGGTCAGCAGCTCTCCACCCGCACCGTACATGGTGTTGGCAAAGAACTGCTTCCCCCTCCTGAGGCGCCGGACGGTTTGCCAGAATTTCTTTGAGGCCGACCGATAGTCATGCTCCATGGACTCTCCGAACTCCTCCCAGTCCCGGGTTTTTGCCTCTGCAACAGCCCGGGCCGCGGCACGCTTGGCCTGCCGGTACTGGACAGCTGCCTCAGGAGTCCCCCGAACCATCATGGCTCGATAGGACTCCTTCTTCAGCCTGACAGCATCCCTTACTGCCGGTGTCCACCACCGGGTTCGGGGGTTGCCGCCGGGACCAGCACCAGAGACCTTGCGACCACAGCTATGAGCCGCCGCATCGGCGATTGAGGCAGAGAACATGGTCCACTCGGACTCCATGTCCCCCTCCTCCACCGGGACCTGGGAGAAACTCTCCCGGAGGTGTGAGTTGAAAGTCCGTCTGACAGGGGGCTCAGCGAGACGTTCCCAGCAGACCCTCACTATACGCTTGGGTCTGCCAGGTCTGACCGGCTTCTTCCCCTGCCAGCGGATCCAACTCACGACCAGGTGATGATCGGTTGACAGCTCCGCCCCTCTCTTTACCCGAGTGTCCGAGACACGCGGTCGAAGGTCAGATGATACGACAACAAAGTCGATCATCGACCTCCGGCCTAGGGTGTCCTGGTGCCACGTGCACTGGTGGACACCCTTGTGCTCGAACATGGTGTTCGTGATGGACAAACTGTGACTGGCACAGAAGTCTAACAACTGAACACCGCTCGGGTTCAGATCAGGGGGGCCGCTCTTCCCGATCACCCCTCTCCAAGTGTCACTGGCGTTTCCCACATGGGCGTTGAAGTCCCCCAGGAGAATAACGGAGTCCCCGGGCGGTGCACCGTCCAGTACCCCTCCCAAGGACTCCAAGAAGGCCGGGTACTCTGCACTGCTGTTAGGCCCGTAGGCCGTCACAACAGTGAGAGACTTATCCCCCACCCGGAGGCGGAGGGACGCGACCCTCTCATTCACCGGGGAGAACTCCAACACGTGGCGGCTGAGATGGGGGGCAATGAGAATGGCCACCCCAGCTCGCCGCCTCTCCCCGCGGGAAACACCAGAAAAGTGGAGCGTCCAACCCCTCTCAAGGAGTTGGGTTCCAGAGCCCAAGCTGTGTGTGGAGGTGAGGCCGACTATCTCTAGTCGGTATCGCTCAACCTCCCCCACGAGCTCGGGCTCCTTCCCCCCCAGTGAGGTGACGTTCCACGTCCCAAGAGCCAGCTGTTGTGTGTGCGGACTGGGTCGTCGAGGTCTCCGCCTTCGACCGCTGCCCAGTCCTCTCTGCACCGTTTCGCCACCACGGACCCCTCTGCGGGTGGTGGGCCCACAGGAGGGACTGCCCACGTCGTCCATTCGGGCTAAGCCCGGCCGGGCCCCGTGGGCTAAGGCCCGGCCACCAGGCGCTCGCCTACGAGCCCCGACCCCAGGCCTGGCTCCAGGGTGGGGCCCCGGCTGCGCCATGCCGGGCGACGTCACTATTTATTATTTTATTCCATCTTTTTTTTTGTTATTTTTTATATTTATACATATATGCACACACGGTTTTTCATAGTTGATTTTTTTTATTATTTTACTGTTTTACTATGGATATGTTTTAGTTAGTATTTTACTGTGCAGCACTTTGGAAACTGTGTTTATGAAAAGTCCTGTACAAATAAAGTATGTAAGAGTTTGAAATGTCAGTGGCATGAAAACACTACGGCACGTCTAATATAAACCTAAACCGTGATTAATATCAATGTAATTCTTGGGCCCAGCTCCATGTCGAGAGAGCAGCTGGAGCACTCACCGGCTGGTCCCCGCGGTTGATTCCGACGAGGAAGAGCGACTCTGCGATGAAGAGGCAGATGCACAGGTTTTTGTGGATGGTGTTGCGGTCGCTCTGAAGGCCACGGAAGAAGCAGAACGTGAAGAGGCTGATGAGCAGGCAGACCAGAGACAGCAGGATGCCCACCCAAGTGATGACGTCCAGCAACATGTCGTGAACCGGGTCTGTGTTCTGAGACAAGAAGAAAGCATTTTTAATTAAACAACTATTGGTATACACAAAACACTTATTCATTTACAGGTGAAGAGAAGAAGATCCAGTTTCTAGTACATTACACCATACTATATAATACGAAAAAAGAATGACGTTTAACCCAGAAACAGATAAAACGGAAAGGCGTCCATCAAGCATTTGGGCAATCATCAAATTACAATAAAACTTGGAATGGTAAAAAAAAAAAAAATCTGAAGGCATACTAACTAACTGGTTGAAAATGTTTTGTCCCCATTTTATTTTATTTTTTTAGCCACACTAGAATCAATAAACAGGTGAGTAAATAAAGATTTGTACCGACTTGAGGTGAAAGTTTAAGAAATACGATGAATTATTTTGGTCCTTGAATATAATAATGAGACAATTTACTTTGGAAGGTCATGATTCAAAAGTGAATTGCATTGAAACATTTATTGATGCACTTATATCAAGGATTAAGCATCGTCTTCACCAGGGACTGATGTTGGATTCATTTGATAGATTTTCAAATTGAAAACACAGCCATGAGGTTGTAGAGGCTGTAAATTCACTGAAGAAATTACCAACACTTTAGAGTCAATACTTGTGTTTTCAAAGGCAGATGGTGAAAGGATTCATACAGTAGTAGCAATTCAACTTTATTACGGACTCAAGGTCCTAAAAGACAGCGACATCACAAACAACATTAAACTACAAACAAATAAATTACACAGTCCCTTTAAAAAGACAGCTATACCAGTGCCTCCACATTAGCGACTGATAGCGAATGGCACTACAGGTGACATCAACCAATGAACCAATTACTGTATTAACAGACTGTTTCAAACGGCATATGAAACGGTACATAAGCGTCCGCAGTGTGGCTTGCAGCGTGTTTATTCCAGCAGTGACAAACATCTCACTCGCACTGGTCCATCTCGGCCTCCTGAGAAGCACATGCAGAGCGTCGTTATAAGCCACCTGCAACCTTTGCAAAAAGTAGCGTACCAGCGTGGATGTATTTAGACATAAGAGTTATCAAGTTATGATTTTAGCAAGGACGGATCTACAAATAACACCAGGTCTGCTTCTTATGAGGGAACAAAGTTGTAACATGTTTAAAAGGTCAACAATCTTACGTAACAATAAGAAGCCCCACTGTTCATTGAGTCTAACCATCACTTGGACCACTTCATATCGGCCCTGTACTTTCTGAGGTTTAATCTGCCCAAACTGTGAACGCTCAGCACTCACACTGACAAAACGTATTGATCGCTCTTTTCTCCCTCACGACTTATGTCTCGTCTGGAACGGTGAAAAGTGGCCAAAAACCAGGAGTTTATTTGATACTAGACTTTTACCCTGTTTTGTTTCTGAGGTATTCATCAACGACATACGACACACACGCAGGCCCCTGGGTTTGCCTCTGCATTCAATCAGAAACAGTGTAACTTAGTTTGATTAAAACATCTAAGATCTAAACCTGTATGACTGGGCAGGGCTGCTGTACATTTTGTCCAACGGGCTTTCTCATAAAAAGAAGCTTACATAATTAAATGAATGGCGTTCCAAAGATAACAGGATGTGACTTTTGTTCATGTCAGAGAGAGCCTATGTTTAAATGCATTTTCAGAATCATTGTTATTGCCACGTAAGTAACAGGAGGTCACAGACTTGGAAATTGCTTTGGCTCAGTGCAAGAGTCAGAGAGAGATAACAAAAATAAAGAATAAAAAACACTTCTAAGGAATACATTTAAAATTAAAATAGAGTTACAAAAAGGTGACAGCAGTACAGTGAAGTAAAGTGACGTATGATGGGCAGTACGACACAATTAAAGCTGGGGTACGTGACTTGCATTGAAGGCATTTTTCCCAAATAATACATTGTGTTTGTCCCAACAGAAAGAATCTTAAAACGTAAAATGTTGTAAACAAATCTTAAAGAAAACAGATTCTTTTGAAAGTCTGAGCGTCATTATTTGATGCTTTGGGCTGAAATCTGATTGGCTTAGATAGAGTGGTCCTCTCATAAAGGTTTTGATCTGAAAAAGGACCAAAAAACACATGCATGTGAAAAACAGTGACAGAAACAAAGTATTTTGAGAGCGATTACATTGATGATATTAGACAGTTCAATATTTAGTGGTTTAAAAGTTAGTTGCCCCAGCTTTAAGTCTTATCTTCCACCCCTAGTTTGAAGTATAGTTTTGTGCTTGTAAACGTATAGTTAAAAATGAATAGTATTTTCACATTTCTGAAAACAGAAGGGCGTCTTTACTTATTCACACGTTTCTAAACGAAAAAAAAAAACAATGCAATCAACTGTTGCGAGGACCGTGACGGCGGATCCCAATTTCAGACAGTGGCCGGTGGATCTGTGCCGCCTGGAGCTGCGTTCCCTGAGCCCTCCAATAAGCCACTACACAGGGAGCAGCAGGTGGGCGATATGAATCATAAATTAGTCAGTGCGAATCAATCCAAAATGCCTCCCGTCGCGTCATTCTGGTCGGCCA
Organism: Knipowitschia caucasica; assembly: GCA_964034765.1. Classification (NCBI taxonomy): domain Eukaryota; kingdom Metazoa; phylum Chordata; class Actinopteri; order Gobiiformes; family Gobiidae; genus Knipowitschia; species Knipowitschia caucasica. The sequence continues at coordinate 32,379,252 of OZ035841.1, forward strand.
ACAAAAGGAATACAAAGTGCGCGGTCCAGAGAGGCCACAGGTGTCTCGGCCCAGCTCAATGGCATCGTAATCAAAGCCAACACGCTCGATAACTTTCACTCTGGCTTTTTAGATAATTTTCTCTTTTCAGACACTAATACGCTGCTGCGACCATTTTTGGGGCGGCTCTTTTTGACTGATGGTTGGTTGGTGTTTTCACAATGGAAGAATCAACGCGCTGCTGATTCGCCGGCGAAGGAACCACATCTGTGCGTTCGGAAGTAGCCTGCGGTGGCGAAGGTTGGGGTTTGTGAGAATACAGCCAACCGCCACAGATTTAGAAAAAAAAAAAACAGGGATAAGTAATTCATTATTGGATTTTGGTTCAAATTTAGCATTTCACTTTTTCAGCCTGAGATTGTAGGTTAGCAGATACCAATTGCTAACTTTCCAAAACGATACCAAGAAAAAATAATATACTTTCCATAGACTGCTATGAACTTTTTGAGTATTATCTTGCAACAATATCTGAACTCTGAACATTGTAAAGCGCTTTGGGTGACCTTGGTCTGTAAAATGCACTAAATAATTAAACATTACTTACATACTTACTATGTACATGCGTCCTCTATATACAAAACATACATATAAAAGAATAAAAATGGAATGACTTTGGTTTGGGATTTAAAAAAAAGAGGGGAAACATGTCCTGAATAAAATATATATGAAAGATTTGTAGGATTTACTTGGAATTTTTCACAATAGGGCATTAAAAGTATCAATTACCTATCTGTCTGTAAAATCATACAGCGCATATACTTATTTATGTATCCCCTTTTCACAGATATGACCCGTAACTCGGCCTAGCTTGATCACCTGCTCATCTCTATGAAATACATAACATAAAGATTACACGGAAGCAACTCTAAGAAAAAATATATATGACAAACTGATATTGGAATGTATGTCTGTATTGTAATCCACTGTTGACTTCAGAGTGCTTGGGGGTTGTATGCAGATGCCAGGAGGAAGCAGGTTTTGAGGATGCTAATGTCTCACTGTCCTTTTGTTGTGTTGGCTCTTCCTGTCCTGATGCATATGAAGGTGTCTTGTTCTTTAAAAGGAGTTTGCAGCCTGATCTGAGGGAGATCTGATTTTGGAACCAAAGACAGAGCAGCACTTTCTGCTCTGTCTTTGGTTTGGAAATCACTTCTCCTTGGAAGGCAACCAAGTATCAAAAATGCCGAAATATGTCTTTTGTGTTTGTGATTTTGTCAAGATTGACTGTAAATTACAGCAATAACACAAACAATCCATGAATCTATGCAGAAAAAGAAGAAGAATTAATCTCTGGGATAAAATACTGAATAAGATTAGTATAAAATGTACAAAACGCTGTAACAAAAGTCACTTAGCAGATGGTACATTCTCCGCATGACGCCGTCCGCTTATCTACGTCCACCACCTCTCCCGCAAGATCTAAAACAGTACCACGTGTCATCAAAGCCAACTTCAAACATAATTACTACGACTAAAGACTTCAGGACTGTGGCTTCCTCATTTCCCATAAGAATTGTCTGGTTTTATCATTCTGGGCATTGATTTAAAAACGTGTGGTGGGAGGAGTAGACGCATTTCTCCAACTTGCTGGAAGCTGTCACCCCTGCTGGGACAATCTGGTTATGGCATTTGGGTTTGACTGGATCACTTCAATGCTAATGGCAATGAAGTCGAAATGCTAATGAGGCACATCGCATGAATGCTAACGAGATTCAAACAAGAAGGGAGTCATTTAAGTTTATAGACAATTAATTAAGAGTGCCCAAATAAAAGAATTAGTGGAATATGCCAGTGTTTCAAGTTCAGTTGTTTTCTGTGCTTCTTAATCACTCATTCATAGATACAGCGTACAATATTGATTTGTAGAAACAGGTCGATTACCATAATAAAATGAATACTCACACGGAGTCACACACGCTTCAATTTGAATGCAATGCCGTAAACGCTATATGGCTTTTACCTGCCACCAATTATCTCATTAGTGAAAAAAAAAATCCTTAAAGCTGGGGTAGCCAATGTCCATACCACACAAGTAAAACTACACAATAAAATACATAGTAAAATACAACTATTCCGTGCAAAAAACAATTTGGTTCTATCCCTAGTTTTCACATGCGTATATGTTTAGCCTCTGCAGCATCTTTAGAGCAGCTTTATCAGACACCAAAGTGAAAAAGACAAACAGCTATTCAGCCGAAGCGTCAAATAGTGACTCATAAGGAACCTTCTTTTCAAGTAGGGAGGGAGGGAGTCAGGAGTGGGGGAGGCAGCATTTCAGATTCATCCACGCAAAATATGGCACTGTCACCTACAGTCTCTCTCCCTAAAACCTTCAAACAAGGTCAGAAATCTAGGGGTAATACTGGACTCAGACTTAAATTTTAATAGCCACATCAAATCAGTAACATCAGCAGCTTTTTACCATCTAAAAAACATTGCCAGGATCAAAAACATAGTGTCTAAAGCAGACCTGGAGATTCTTATCCATGCATTTGTCTCCAGTAGGTTAGACTACTGCAATGGCCTGCTCACAGGTCTGTCCAAACAGGCTGTAAAACAGCTGCAGTACATTCAAAATGCAGCAGCTCGAGTCCTGACAAGAACCAGGAAGTACGACCATATTAGTCCTGACTAGAACCAGGAAGTACGACCACATTAGTCCTGACTAGAACCAGGAAGTACGACCACATTAGTCCTGACTAGAACCAGGAAGTACGACCACATTAGTCCTGACTAGAACCAGGAAGTACGACCACATTAGTCCTGACTAGAACCAGGAAGTACGACCGCATTAGTCCAGTCCTCAGGGCTCTGCACTGGCTTCCTGTGGCTCAGAGAATAGACTTTAAAACAGCTCTGCTTGTTACAAGTCTCTCCATGGCCTCGCACCAAAATATATTAGTGACATGTTAGTCCCATATGAACCAGCCCGGACTCTGAGGAGCACAGGGACTGGACTCCTGCTGGGACTCTGAGGAGCACAGGGACTGGACTCCTGCTGGGACTCTGAGGAGCACAGGGACTGGACTCCTGCTGGGACTCTGAGGAGCACAGGGACTGGAGTCCTGCTGGGACTCTGAGGAGCACAGGGACTGGACTCCTGCTGGGACTCTGAGGAGCACAGGGACTGGACTCCTGCTGGGACTCTGAGGAGCACAGGGACTGGACTCCTGTTAGTGCCCAGAGTCAGAACTAAACATGGGGAGGCTGCTTTTCAGATTCATGCTGCTAAAATCTGGAACAATCCTCCTGAAAGTGTGAGACAGGCCTCCTCTCTGACAATGTTTAAAACCAGGTTAAAAACAGTTCTGTTTAGCTGTGCATACAACTGAGGGATTTTATATTTTTATCTTTCTGTTTAATGTTCTGTGATTATTTATGATTTTAATGCTATCTTGTTCAGCACTTTGAGTTGCCTTGTGTATGAATTGTGCTATACAAATAAACTTGCCTTGCCACTGAAATTAGACAGGCCTCTACCCAGACCATGTTCAAAAGTAGATTGAAAGCATATATGTTTAACTGATTCTATTTTGTACTATTTATCTCCGTTAAACCCCCATTTTAAAAGTGTTTTTAATTTCATGCTGCACTGTTTTAATATGAAATTGTTGCCTTTTTGATCTGTTTCATTACACATGTTGTGTTCGTAATTGCTTTCGAAGTACTTTGAATTACCTTGTATGCAAATTGCGCAATACTAAGACATGTTGAGCGATTGATTTGTTGATAAAATATAATACAAATAAAATCAAAGACAATTATTGAATATTTGTACCGCACTTTTTAATGTGCGACTTCTTGCACATAAACTGGGACTATATGCAACTTGGATTTTTACCCGGAGGACGATGACAGCACAGACTTTCCAGACTTCTTAGCATAAAGTTGTGATACTTTTGCAGCCGTGGCCTCCGGCAAGTTATATATGATCCATAGCTTGAGCGTAGAAAAACCTTGAGTCAATATATTTGCTCACACAGAGAAATAACCCTACTACACATCTAATGTATCTCTCAAACTAGCACCTCTTTAAATCATTTTCCAACCGCAGTCAGCAGGATTTCCCCGGAAGAGACGATCGCTATTCACTCCAGGTTTTTCAGCGTGCTCCCCTCTTCCCAAGACCAGTTTATCAGTTTAAATGGGAAAACTATGGGATGCAGTGAAGGCGAGTGGTTCAGTTCCAGTTATAGAGAAGGCAGAAAGGGGAACAGATGCTCATCATTAAAGCTGCACTAACTGACTTTATTTTTGTATTCATTACGAAAATGCTATCCATGTCCATGCAGTGCATTGGGATATACGTCCTTTTGAAGAAAAAGTAGCGCAGATTTGTGCTGGCGTGACATTATATTTTAGATTGAGTTTTGATGAAACAAGGAAGAGAATGTGTTTCGGGTCTCAGATTGTGACCAATCACAGCGGACCACTGGCCCCCACTTTCGTAAGAAATCTACAGGTTCGTTAGCACAGACAGCTGAGTTAGCACAACAAGTGGCGGAGCTAACCTGAAGCTTTGTGTGTCTTCGTCACCGGTTACTGCTTACACAGCGAGACAGCCATCCAAAAGAAAGTCCTGTTCCTCCGCGCTTCCCGGTTCTATCGTTCTATGGTCACGCCATCCACGTGCAAATCCATATCCATGGTTTATCCATATTGGGAGACGCTAGCTTCGTCAACAACAGTGGGTGTGTGTGGGGGGCCATAGCTGCGTGGGTGCGGGGAGGGGAGCAGAAAGAGAGAGGCCAGCGAGTCCGCGGCTTCAAAATCCCAAAGTCAGTTAGTGCAGCTTTAAGAAGTCCGATAAAAACCCCAGTGGAAGACCTCCTTTTGATGTTCTTGTCTGACGAGCCAAGACCAGATCTTACATAGATCAGAGTCAGGGGCTCGTGGTGCACAAATACAACAATAAGCACAGAATAGGAGGGTCTTTAAAAGGTGTAATAATTGTGTAGGTTAGGGAGTGCGCTGTGTTGACACCACTTTGCATTATGCTGATAATTATATTCAGAAAATATAAATCCAATCTATCATTAGGTTGATAACACATGCACATAAATGTCATGGTTAAGTGATGAAAAACCATGATTGGAATGCAAATTGGTCTCAGGAGTGACTTTGTTGGTTAAAAGATTACTTTAAAGACAATATATTATGCATTATTCTGGTAGATTTTTGTCCTTCAACATGATCTTGAGAATATTTAATTTCCCGTTTCATATTTTGAATGTGTAATCAGTCTTAAAGGACAACTAAACCTCAAATCAACTTTTTTAACTGATAAGCTGCATAAATAAGATAAAATCCCACTTTTGAGCCTAAACATTTCTGTGTGGCGCCCTCTCTACCTTTTCGGTGGTACTACATTTGAATTTGGTTCTGGCCTCTTCATTGACTCTGTAATTCTCTATGACGTCAGTTGGTGTGTGTGATGTCAGTTGGTGTGTGTGACGTCAGTTGGTGTGTGTGACGTGAGTTTGTGAGTGTGACGTCAGTTGGTGTGTGTGAGGTCAGTTGGTGTGTGTGACGTCAGTTGGTGTGTGTGACGTCAGTTGGTGTGTGCGACGTCAGTTGGTGTGTGTGAGGTCAGTTGTTGTGTGTGACGTCAGTTATTGTGTGTGACGTCAGTTGGTGTGTGTGACGTCAGTTGGTGTGTGTGACGTCAGTTGGTGTGTGTGACGTCAGTTGGTGTGTGTGACGTCAGTTGGTGTGTGTGAGGTCAGTTGGTGTGTGTGACGTCAGTTGGTGTGTGTGTGACGTCAGTTGGTGTGTGTGACGTCAGTTAGTGTGTGTGACGTCAGTTGGTGTGTGTGACGTCAGTTGGTGTGTGTGTGATGTCAGTTGGTGTGTGTGACGTCAGTTGGTGTGTGCGACGTCAGTTGGTGTGTGACGTCAGTTGGTGTGGGTGACGTCAGTTGGTGTGTGACGTCAGTTGGTGTGTGTGACGTCAGTTGGTGTGGGTGACGTCAGTTGGTGTGTGTGAAGTCAGTTGGTGTGTGTGACGTCAGTTGGTGTGTGTGTGATGTCAGTTGGTGTGTGTGAGGTCAGTTGTTGTGTGTGACGTCAGTTGTTGTGTGTGACGTCAGTTGGTGTGTGTGACGTCAGTTGGTGTGTGTGACGTCAGTTGGTGTGTGTGACGTCAGTTGGTGTGTGTGACGTCAGTTGGTGTGTGTGAGGTCAGTTGGTGTGTGTGAGGTCAGTTGGTGTGTGTGACGTCAGTTGGTGTGTGTGTGACGTCAGTTGGTGTGTGTGACGTCAGTTGGTGTGTGTGACGTCAGTTGGTGTGTGTGACGTCAGTTGGTGTGTGTGACGTCAGTTGGTGTGTGATGTGGTGATGTCAGTTGGTGTGTGTGACGTCAGTTGGTGTGTGCGACGTCAGTTGGTGTGTGACGTCAGTTGGTGTGTGTGACGTCAGTTGGTGTGTGACGTCAGTTGGTGTGTGTGACGTCAGTTGGTGTGGGTGACGTCAGTTGGTGTGTGTGAAGTCAGTTGTGTGTGTGTGACGTCAGTTGGTGTGTGTGTGATGTCAGTTGGTGTGTGTGACGTCAGTTGGTGTGTGCGACGTCAGTTGGTGTGTGACGTCAGTTGGTGTGTGTGACGTCAGTTGGTGTGGGTGACGTCAGTTGGTGTGTGTGAAGTCAGTTGGTGTGTGCGACGTCAGTTGGTGTGTGCGACGTCAGTTGGTGTGTGACGTCAGTTGGTGTGTGTGACGTCAGTTGGTGTGTGTGACGTCAGTTGGTGTGTGTGACGTCAGTTGGTGTGTGTGAAGTCAGTTGGTGTGTGTGAAGTCAGTTGGTGTGTGTGACGTCAGTTGGTGTGTGTGTGATGTCAGTTGGTGTGGGTGACGTCAGTTGGTGTGTGTGACGTCAGTTGGTGTGTGTGACGTCAGTTGGTGTGTGTGTGATGTCAGTTGGTGTGTGTGACGTCAGTTGGTGTGTGCGACGTCAGTTGGTGTGTGTGTGATGTCAGTTGGTGTGTGCGACGTCAGTTGGTGTGTGTGACGTCAGTTGGTGTGTGCGACGTCAGTTGGTGTGTGACGTCAGTTGGTGTGTGTGACGTCAGTTGGTGTGTGTGACGTCAGTTGGTGTGGGTGACGTCAGTTGGTGTGTGTGAAGTCAGTTTGTGTGTGACGTCAGTTGGTGTGTGTGTGATGTCAGTTGGTGTGGGTGACGTCAGTTGGTGTGTGTGACGTCAGTTGGTGTGTGTGTGATGTCAGTTGGTGTGTGTGACGTCAGTTGGTGTGTGCGACGTCAGTTGGTGTGTGACGTCAGTTGGTGTGTGTGACGTCAGTTGGTGTGTGTGACGTCAGTTGGTGTGGGTGACGTCAGTTGGTGTGGGTGACGTCAGTTGGTGTGTGTGAAGTCAGTTGGTGTGTGTGACGTCAGTTGGTGTGTGTGACGTCAGTTGGTGTGTGTGTGATGTCAGTTGGTGTGTGTGACGTCAGTTGGTGTGGGTGACGTCAGTTGGTGTGTGTGACGTCAGTTGGTGTGGGTGACGTCAGTTGTGTGTGTGTGTGACGTCAGTTGGTGTGGGTGACGTCAGTTGGTGTGTGTGACGTCAGTTGGTGTGTGTGACGTCAGTTGGTGTGTGTGTGATGTCAGTTGGTGTGTGTGACGTCAGTTGGTGTGTGCGACGTCAGTTGGTGTGTGTGACGTCTGTTTGTGTGTGTGACGTCGGTTGGTGTGTGTGAAGTCAGTTGGTGTGTTTGACGTCAGTTGGTGTGTGTGTGATGTCAGTTGGTGTGGGTGACGTCAGTTGGTGTGTGACGTCAGTTGGTGTGTGTGACGTCAGTTGGTGTGTGTGTGAGGTCAGTTGGTGTGTGTGTGAGGTCAGTTGGTGTGTGTGACGTCTGTGTGTGTGACGTCGGTTGGTGTGTGTGACGTCAGTTGGTGTGTGTGACGTCAGTTGGTGTGTGTGGGACGTCAGTTGGTGTGTGTCTGAAGTCAGTTGGTGTGTGTGACGTCAGTTGGTGTGTGTGATGTCAGTTGGTGTGTGTGACGTCAGTTGGTGTGCGTGAGGTCAGTTGGTGTGTGAAGTCAGTTGGTGTGTGTGACGTCAGTTGGTGTGTGTGACGTCAGTTGGTGTGTGTGACGTCAGTTGGTGTGCGTGACGTCAGTTGGTGTGTGTGACGTCAGTTGGTGTGTGTGACGTCAGTTGGTGTGTGTGACGTCAGTTGGTGTGTGTGAAGTCAGTTGGTGTGTGTGACGTCAGTTGGTGTGTGTGACGTCAGTTGGTGTGTGTGTGACGTCAGTTGGTGTGTGTGACGTCAGTTGGTGTGTGTGACGTCAGTTGGTGTGTGTGAAGTCAGTTGGTGTGTGCGACGTCAGTTGGTGTGTGACGTCAGTTGGTGTGGGTGACGTCAGTTGGTGTATGTGACGTCAGTTGGTGTGGGTGACGTCAGTTGTGTGTGTGTGTGACGTCAGTTGGTGTGTGTGACGTCAGTTGGTGTGTGCGACGTCAGTTGGTGTGTGACGTCAGTTGGTGTGTGTGACGTCAGTTGGTGTGGGTGACGTCAGTTGGTGTGTGTGAAGTCAGTTGGTGTGTGTGACGTCAGTTGGTGTGTGTGTGATGTCAGTTGGTGTGGGTGACGTCAGTTGGTGTGTGTGAAGTCAGTTGGTGTGTGTGACGTCAGTTGGTGTGTGTGTGATGTCAGTTGGTGTGTGTGACGTCAGTTGGTGTGTGTGATGTCAGTTGGTGTGTGTGATGTCAGTTGGTGTGTGTGACGTCAGTTGGTGTGTGTGAGGTCAGTTGGTGTGTGAAGTCAGTTGGTGTGTGTGACGTCAGTTGGTGTGTGTGACGTCAGTTGGTGTGCGTGACGTCAGTTGGTGTGTGTGACATCAGTTGGTGTGTGTGACGTCTATCTGCCCAGTGATATAAACCCTTGTAGTTCCGCCATGCTCCACCAGAGGCGTTTGGCTGAACCACATGGGTCTGGTATCGAGCTCATAGCGAACGCCTTCCCCAGATTATTTTTTAATCGACCAATCAGGATTGCCGGTAATACGTGGGGTTTGCAATGCCTTCTCAAGCAGCAGCGAGAGGAATCCAAGATGGTGGACCTAAAGTCCGCGAATCTTTTTAAAAGAGTAAATATGATCGAATTAAGACACGGATGTCACTTTTAATGCAATTTGAGGCGAGATGTTGATGGTTCTATGTTGATATATGTGTGTTTTAAGAGTCAAATGTTCCTGTAAAGTTTGGTTGAAGCACTGGTTCAGTGTTCCTGTTTACACACTATGCAGCAGGGTTGCCAGGTTTGGTGGTTCCCGCATATTTTTTTCCAAGAGACTTGTAGGTATTAAATAAACCGAAAGACAATAAACAGAATCATGATAGCCCAAGTTGATTACATTACGTTTTTAGCCAAAAAATCATTCTGAGTGTTTTTTTTTGGGTATTCTCGCGGATTTTGGGTTGGAAAATCTTGCTGGGATTTGGCAACCTATGGGAGCCGTGTGCTTCGATGTGAGTGGTTGAAAGCAGACTTCATTCAAGATAACGGACAAGTGGTCTATCCAATCACATACAAGGATTTTTTTTACAAGGCCCTGCCTTCTGAAATCCAACCACTATGGCTCAGTACCAGACTCCTGTGTGAAGTGCAGCGGACTACATGGGTCTGGCCAGAGTCAGGCTACAGGTGTGTAGCTCTACAATAATCTTAGTGTGTAAACAAGGATGGAATGAGTCTTTCTAGTGTGTAAACTATTGCTTTAAGCAGCAATGACAATGTTTTTTTTTTTGTTACAAGAGAGCTGTCAATCAAAGCCCTGATCACGCCCAAGACATTTTTTCAAATGTTCATGTGGGCGGAGTCAAACTATCATGTGGAAACAACCGAGTGAAGATGTTGAATAATATGTCATCTAAGTTTCCTTTTAGGGTTTTTGAGGAATTTCTAAAAATTCAATTAATTTCTTGCCATCCCAAATCTGTAGTAATATTATGTATATTACTAGTATTACTAAGTATATTGTATATAGCATATTTCTGGAGAGATCTGTCATTATGCATTTTATAATCTCCATGAGCTAATGCAGACGTAATGTAATCACGACTGCTTTGTGACCATTTCCCATTCATCGCCTGGCTTCAGTATTGATGCGGTGGGCGGCCACAGCAGCAATGCATTGTGGGGGCCTCCGGGTCTAGCGATCCGGTGTAGCAGGGTACGTTCTCAATCCATCACTATCTACCAACGGGGAGAGGGGGCGAGAAAGTAGAAACAGCTTTGGATCCGGAGGGCAGGGGGTGTACATACAACAGGTGATAGATTTACTCTGCAATGATTTCTGTGTTCTGCTTTAAAACTGGTCTTCACGCAGGGTTTGTGGCAAATGATGTGATCTGCACAACGACGCACCTGGCCCCACACGGACCGGCCGCCACGATAGAAATCCATGTTGGGGTTTCAAACTTGGCTGAAAGTAATTTGTTTTAAAATTCACAGGCTGTGTCGCAAGGGCAGCAGAGTCAGACCGCATTCTCGTTACTTAGGCCCACCGACTCCATTTGTCTTCCAATCGTTCTTGCAGACTACATTTTTCTTTGATTCCTTAAGCACACATATTTTTCATTCCAGATGGATGCCTATGGAGATTGGCTCTGCCCCTGATCTCCAGACACAATTTATTCTGTCCGGCCTCTGGAGCGGTCAGGCCAAGGAACTATACCTTACACACTGGAGAAGGTAGTCAGTAAAGTTGTATGTACATGTACAACTTTATTAGTCTGTCACTTACATACTTTTATGTGTAATAATCTATATCTGCAGATGTGACTGATGGAAGAAATCAGCAAATATTCAGATAAGCTATTGTTATTTTATGTACGTTTGTGAATATAATGCCAAATTCTACCTGGACAGCAGGGTGGGGGATGGGTACCCCTAACCTTACCCCTTACTGTACAGATCATTTGTATATAGGCAAAAGAAAAATAAACATTGTGGTAGAGGGATGGATGAATGCTGCTTTGTCTAGAAGGTGAGAAATGTACTTGTGCGTTACTTTAGAGAAAATATGAACACAAAGACCACAAAGAGAACAACGAGAAGTGTATAGTTGTATTCAAGTGTGGAATCTATACATTGATTACTCCAACTAGAACGCTTGTGTGGTTTTATTATTGTGTACTTTGATCCCCACGTGTGTTTGATTTTCCATTTATGGTCATAACAAATCATTTTAGCGATCACTCTACGATTGTATATATACAGTAAAGGGCTTTCGTTTGCATATATAGAATTCTAACCCACCACCTCTTCAACCTACTCCTCCTGAACCACGTTTAAAGTGTTGCGTGTAAAATCACAACACCGACCCTCTATACCTCAAAGAAGCGCTCTCAGCATGAGCGCCGCAGAGCCAATCCAATTAAAATGCATAAATCTGCCTCGTACGCCTCCCAGCACTGGCCTTTGAGTCATGAAATACAGCCGGTCAGGGGCAGAAAGGGTGGCGGCCCTTACTGGAGGTTCACCTATGCTACACTGGGAAATTTATGAAGTGCATGGTGATATGGGGAGCACGGAAAGCGGTATGAATCACAGCGACTGGCAAATTCGTCACATTTAAAAAGGGCTGGGGGAGATAGTCTTGCCTGTATGAAGGGGAGATGACATTCAACAGAAGCAACTAATGTCACCGTATGATAACTTATGATAGCACGTGTGTGGGTAGTTTCTTTGACAGTTAATGCTTTGAACGCAAATAGATCACTCCACAACAAAGCCGTGGGAGCAGCATTTGAACGTCCAGCGAGGTTCATAATAAAGCCCCACGTCGTTTCGTAGTGATGTCTAAAATCTACAGCGTTTCCTTTGAACACCGTGATGAACGTTAGTCAAACATTACCGCCATCAACTAGTGGCAAATTCAGATTTACACTTTGTACGAGCCCACAGGGGATAGAGGCTCTTCCTTGTAGTCAAATGTCTCTCTGGGGCATGTCTTCAACACCATCGTGGACTAAATAACAGCCTCAAGACGGAGGCAACAGACGGACTATATTTCTTGAACTTGTACTTGTCCTTTACCCGTATTTAAAAACGGTTTCTTTCTCAATCCGACCCTTTGGCAAACTTGGCAAATGGGAGGCTTAAATAAAAGGAAATGGCACAATGCTGGCCCTTAGGAGGTCAAATCAGCGCAAGCTATTCAGGGATGTGAAAAATACACTTTGAACTACTCTGATGAAATGGTGGACTTAAGTAATGGGCCAGGTCTTGCATCAACAAAGAGGTCAATTTTTAATACTGGCTCCCGACGCAGATATTATTACAGTTTCTTGAATAACTGTTGCTCTCACAGTGTGTAGGGATATGAATAAATGCAATGAATTAGCTGCACTTGTTACAGAAGGTGATCTAATGTATTTTTAATGGATTGGAAAGAGTGGTACAGCAACACAATATATGTTATAATTATTCTTAAAGGTAATGTTTGGCCGTTTACTGTTGATTAGGGTTGTGTCTTTCCTGGTGAGGGGGTCCGTCAGCAGTCAAACCTTCCAAACAATTGATCCTATAGCATCTTAGAGACCACTGTGATATGACGTAAAGGCACCATGCTGACCACTCATATAGCCACTCGGTCACTACAAGATCAAATATGCAAAACATTTTTTAATCACATCAAAGGTTACACAATGTCCCATTACCTCTAAATCTGTTTATTTCAATTGATTCGCTAATTCGCTAAAATTGGGTTGAAATCTTTCTCGGTTTGGTTCAAAACTTGAATATTCGGAGTATGGGTAGTTTTAGTAGTTTAAAAAATAATCATTCCGACAGTGAGATGACTCTTATACAGTCATTACAATCCAACTTTTGTTGCCAGAATCATCCAGTCTTTGACACATGTAGTTCTTAAACACTGATTACAGGTGCAAACCACTTGTTGGAGTTTAGCTAGAAACGGTTAAACCTCTGTGTATTATTTATGACTACTTAGTTTTGTATCTGCTTTCCGACTTCATGATCAATAAGAAGAAGTCCACTTTAAAATATGTCTGGGGAAGGTTAAATATGTTGTTGGCACATGTAGAAGTAATTTAAAAGTATACAGTGCCTTTAAATGCCATATTGTGCAAGGTTTCAGAAAAAATAAATAAATATCATTTTGTGGAACTTTTGTGTAAAAAAAGAACGAGCCTACAGCTGTAACTTGACTTAACACATGTTTTTTTACAATCTCTAATATCTGTATGCATCCTGTTAACACCATTCAACTATCTGTGCGCGGATAATTAGGCAATGCAAGCGTTTGGCAGAGATCTCGCTTTCACAGAACTATTTCTGATTTGTTTTGAGTGTTATGACACGAGTCGATGCATGCATTCAATAGTTTGGCAGAATGCATGTGATTCCAAGTTTAATCACAAGATGCCCTTAGCTTTATTCATGCGAAATCCCGAGGTCAAAGTCAATTCAGAACACAGAGCCTAAGATAGCACTATTTATAAGCAACAGTTTACAAAAGGGACCAATAATCTCTTACTTACAGATGCCGATTGCCAGTTTTTAATTTGTTTATGCGGCCAAAGGCAACTCCAGTTATGATCCCTTTCAGTTTTTTAACTTCAGAATAACAAAACACAATCTGGAGATGAGTGACTTCAAATGCCCTTGACAAAGTTTCAATCGCGCTACCTCGGCTGCACTGGCTGACTTCATTCAAAACTTTCAGACATAATTATATTTAATCATTTGAAAAGACGGGACAGGAGATCAGAAACAGCGACCCAAAAGCCCTAAACATATTCTGCTTTTTGTATTAATCAGGAAGCAACAATATGCAGATTGCAAGTTATTCAGAAACAGAATAAAAAATAATTAATCCCGATGAGACGTGTGTTTGGAGTTTTTCTTCTGTTCTCACTCGCTAACAGCATCGCATTGACTGTGTATCCAACAGCAGGGGTAGGGCCATATATGTGGGCTGATTCTCCACATGACAACTACATTATTATCAATATTAAATGTGAGATGGCAGTACTCCACATATTTTTTACTGGATTTGTCCGTTTTATTCCGCATAAGCTGTTTGAACCATTACATATCTATGCATTTATCCAAATTTGTACACAAAAACTATAAGAATTAATGCAAAACACTACATTAAGGAAGTCAAGTAATATATTTATTGGTATGTATAAAAATTGAGTGATTTCCAAAGAATCCACTCCCAAATATTTAATCGTCTCTATTTATTTATTAATTAATTTCAGGAGCATCACAGTTGCTATTATCGTAAAAACATCATAAAATCATTAAAAAAAAAGAAAAAAAAAATGTCAACAATATATTAACTATAGAATAATTATTTAAAAAAAAAAAAATACTTGCACCCGACTTTACCCAATTTCTTTTTGTAGCTGCAACAAAGATATCAACTAGGAATTTTGACTCATTGGTTGACAAGGTATTGCAAATGATAAACTAATTTTCATTTTAACAGGGTGACGATGTTGTTTTAATTGCCGTCCCCTCGGTTATGCTAATCTGTTTCTCAAATATTCAGAATAACAGCCTTCACTCTCAAAAGCAGCAAAGAGCTCAAACATTGGAGATAAATCCGCTGATGTGGGTCCCTCTCCTCGCAGCAGGTGACGCAGCAGCGCGGAAGTTTCTGACCCGAGTTCTCCAGTTGTTTTTCCGACTCGATAGGGCGTTTGAGGGGCAGATTTTTCTCATATAAAGAGAAACGGGGCTGTTAGAGGAGAAGGACCTTCCACATTTTAATAAGGTTTTTTTAATAACATCCAACATGAAAAGATGGGATATAGGAGAGATAGGATTCTGCAAATCTGTGGCTGTGGAAATAAAAGTTGACCTTTAGGAAGAGGAAAGGAAATCCATGAATACATATAATACTTAGAGGCTACATCCAACACTCCGCAGATGAATGGTATGAACACGTTGTCTACAGACTAGAAACTATACAAGGCTGATAACTGAATCAAACTCAAGAAGATATGACATATTTGTAAACCTGGTATGTCTAAACAAAGGCCCGCGGGTCAATAATGGCCCATTATGGATCATAAACACAAGTTCACATAGTCATTCAGCCAACTACAGCCAACCTAGATACCTCGTTGTAAAGTACAGAATCTCTGAAATCCAGTTGACTTTGTTTGATTGCATGTATGTATCTGGTGAGTAAACATTTGTCATTCAGCCAACTTCCGCTTCGTCAAATATGAAGCAATGCAGATACCTCATTATAAAGAACAACCCGAAATCAGTCAATCTGTGTGGTCAGCTCCTGGACAATTTTGTTGAAGGCAAATGGCCCTCTGACAAAAAACGTGGACACCCCCGATTTAAATCAATTGGGTGGAGGCCATTATCTGCTGTCAATACAATCCAACGTCTAGCTTACGACTTACAAAGATTTTTAGAAGAAACGCCAAGTCTAAGCAACAACTATTCCCTCCTCCCAACACAAATAGAAATCGTTTTGCCAATCCAAAGCGATTCAAAAATGTGACTGTTGCATGCTTTCAACAGACTGTATTGAGAATGTCCAATTGAGGAATTTAGTGGTTTTGTGGAGCGGGGCCAAGCGAGGCGTCTTGGGAGTGATTTTTCTCCCTCTCCTTCGATTGAGGCTATCGAGAGACAGATGCCACCGCAGATAGGGAGAAGCGGTCGGCGCAGTCAGCACTAAGCTCCTCAAACTTCTACAGAAATAATGAAGCCGTCTGTCACCATCTGAAGGACCAACTTCTCGTCCAGTATTTCGGCGAGTCTTCAAAAGCACCATTTGTAACACACACTCAGCCAATTTCTACTTTTTTTTAGTTATTCTCGCGCACGGCATCAAATCTATGAGCGTGGAGAATATTTTAATAACATTTAATGAGGGTGTTTTATGAGCTAATGGATAAAGCTGTTTTTTGGATAAACCATTGCAGCTGTCGAAATAATTAAACAGAATGAAGGATGATTATTATTGTTTTATTTAATTTTAGCTATATGGATTATTGAATTGTGATGTAAGGCGACCTTGAGTATCTAGAAAGGCTCCTAAGAAATAAAATACAAATAAAATCATTAATAACATGTCCACTCAGTTCACAGCGTACTCTTATATATCGCTCACCTGCAAAGTTAGATGTCAGCTTTTCATTTTGAGACCCAATTTCACTGAATATGACTCGACACTTCCGACAGATTGCATAAGGTGAGAGAGACTGACTCACTGCCGATCACATATGCCCGCACGTACCTTGACGTCCACGTGTGCCATCAGAACTGCAAAGTTGGTGAGATGGGTGCAGGAGCAGGTGGTGTGAGTGCGGTTGGTCCCCAGTAATCGGCAGTCCTGCGTGGACCAGTATCCAGACATGGTTTTCTTAGAGTAACTCCAGAACGAACAGTTGGGGTTGAAGTTCTCCCCCGATTGCTGTGAGGGTGACAAGCAAGGAAAGGCCAATGAGAGTAGAACATGGGCCACAATAGTGGTTTTAAAGATATGCTAGATTTGAGTAAAGGCTGAGTTTAGGCCCTGTGGCTAATTTAAAAGAAAAAACAAAAAAAAACATAACAAGGCATACCCTTTTAGAATGTCCACATACTTTTTGTTGTGTGTATTTGTGAGAGGGGGTTGGGAACAAAAAACATGTGCTTCATCCAACCCCTTTTCAAACCTGTATTAAGTAAGTAAGTAAGCTTTATTTATACAGCGCCTTTCACAGACCAAGGCCACAAAGCGCTTCACAGTTAAAACAGACAAAATACAATTTAAAATGTGAGTACAAAAAATAAAAATATAATGGCCAAGACAACTCAGTGACAGGTTTGAAACAGCCGCAAGAAAATTATGTAAAAGCTTGCCCAAACAAATAGGTTTTTAGCTGAACTTTGAATGAATCAACCGACTCCATCAGCCGCAAAGAGAGTTGGAGATTGTTCCAGAGCTTTGGCACAACAGCCTGCAAGGACCGGTCTCCCTCAGATCGCTGATATAAGAGGGAGCCTGACCATGCAGAGCTCTGAACGTCAGCACCAGTATTAGTTTGAAGTGTTCTGCAGGTTTGAAATAAATTGAACTAACAAACTTGCATAGGGGTCTCTCGCCTTAACGTGGTATAATCCAATTCATTTTGTTCTTTTATAGCCCTAAATCTCAACAGTAGTTATCTCGGAGGACTTAACAGAACCGTCAAATTAGCATATTAGAGAATCAAATACAAGAAAGGCAATGATAAAAACACACAGAGCCATTGTTCCATGGGCACCTTTCGCGGTCTTTCTGTTTCGCTGATTTTTGCGTGCTTCTTAAAGTCGTGTGTCTCATGTGTCATGCATACTCCAACAACATCATGTAACCGCTAGTATAAGCATGACAGTTAAAAGTCAGAAGAAACCGTTTGTGGCTTGGGTGCACCACAGTCATTAGTTCAGAGCACAACCGCGGTCTTTTCGTAGCTCTCCTGCCCCTCAGCGCGGTGTCCTCTGTCAAAAATCCGTGCATACACTGTAAAACACTGCTGCAGCAGCGCTTAGTTCAGGAGGTTGGAAAAGTATACGGAGTGTGTGGTGAGGGGTTTTACAGCCTTAAAACATATAGCTTGCGAGTTTGCCGATTTCCCATTTTGCGGGTTTTTATCATAGACTGTATATATTAACGGACGTAGTCAGGCCTATCTCCGCCGTTCTAACTAATGGGCCAAAAATTGGGCTTTCATGGAGTGATTCAAAATAGCGGCGGGGGCCGGAAAATGGCAAAAAACACATCTGCGCATGCGTCAGCTACACAAGCCCCATTCATTTAAACGAGTGACTTCAAAAATTCACAGCGACTAAACTAGACTGGTCCAGAACACTCCCTCAGCATTGACACACATGTGGAACGGAGCTTTGGGCCAAGAGACAACTTTTGGACCATCCTGCAAAGACGTTTTCAAGAGGTAAGAAGATGCTATATGTTAGCATTGGCTAATTCTTATTCCGGGTCCACCCCCACAGGCCCGGGGTGGTATTGCAGCATGTCAGTGCACGTCATTTTGGACACTTTTGAGCCGGGACCCGCCCCTACTAGTTTTTACAGGGACAATAAACTTAGTTCTACAGGCAAAAATTACAATTCTGGACTAACCTTCCATCTGATATGTGTGGATACATTTACATTTACACTTGAACAAAGAAGGTGATTGGTAGAACCTCCAACACGAGCTAATCTCTAAAATTGTTTGTTGCACTTACAAGGAATGGACAATGAGAATTATACCGTTGGGGAATAAGCTGGACAATCCGACCAACTTTATGACTTTCTCATCGTACAGACATATTCCAAAGTCAGCAAAGTCATTGCATTCATGGCGTCGGTTCAGGACTGCGCGCTGGCAGGTGGCTTCGTTTACGCAGCTCAGAGCCCTCCGCCCCACGCTACTTTTCAAACACTTTACCAACACCTGACCTTGGTCTTTAACTCGCACTGTTTGACAATGCCCTGCCTTCGCGTTTAATGTGCACCACCTCTGTCGCCTCCCCGCTTGTTCTCTAGCCATTTATATTTAAGGCGTTCGCACACTACGGGCCCGGCGCAGTGACACATAACTGCTGATAAATAGATACATCAAACGCCATTCCTCTTGAGCCCAATTACTTTGTGGCTGGAAAAACAAAAAAGGGAGGCTCCAGTCGCCATCTCCTTTTGCCTCGGTTTCTCACATCTTCCAAGGTTAAGAGCTCGCCCTCTCTATAAACAGTAAAAGAGTGCAGTTGCCTCCGTTTCACACTTTGTGCAAGGTAATTAGTCTAATAAGGTTCATAGTCTGTGAATGTAAATTTGCCGCTGAGTGGGTTTACCCTTCACACGCCAAATGTACTGTAAAAAAAAAGCCACAGCGAAGAGATGGGATGACCCCCTGTCCCATTAATGGCTTTAATTGGGACCATTAAGAGGAAAGGCCGGGAAGTGTAACAATAACGTCTTCCGGACAATGATACTAAACTAAACGAAGGAACGGACCCCTGGAGACAGAGATAGACAATTTTTTTTTTAAATATATGGAGTAAGATAGATTCAAAGGTAAGGTAAAATTGAATGAGAAAACCTGTGTCCAGCATAGATTGCAGGAATTAAAGGATTGCAACACACAGTACAGAGAACCAGGAATTGGAAGCCTTCACGGGCTGAGTGGATAGCACTCTCGCCTCTCAGCAAGAAGGTCCTGGGTTCGAATCCCGGCTGGACCAGGGCCTTTCTGAGTGGAGTTTGCATGTTCTTCCCATGTCTGCATAGGTTTCCTCCGGGTACTCCGGTTTCCCCTACCACTAAAAATATGTACAATAGGTCTGGCATGTGCCTCCTGTTCTGGCGACCCCAGTCCCAAAAATAACAACTGTAAACCGCTTTGAGACTCCGATGTGCAGTGAAAAGGCAGTATATAAATAATGATTACTTACTTAATAATTACTTACAATAAGACAATGAGGATAAAAATCTATAAAAACTATCAATACTAAAGAGACAGACATTTAATAATGGTACGGCTTAGAAAGTGGTTTGAGGAAACGTATACATTAAAAACTGCCGAACTGGTAAACTTATATTTTTAATTACCCGTATATTAATGCTAAACATGACCCAAACCCATAACATTTAGACCAGGGATTCTGGACAATACTCGATTCAACATGAAAAATAAATCGAAAGGGCAATAAGCTAAAAATAATGAATCTCTCTTTTTTACCGATAATTTCCAAAGCTTTTTTATAATAATATGCCTACATTTATTTTTAAAAGACTTAGGAACAGGGGTGTAGGGTCAGAGAGTGTTTGGGCCTGTGTCTGTGGTGTGTTGTGTGTGTTGTGTGTCTGTGGTGTGTTGTGTGTTTTGTGTGTCTGTGGTGTGTTGTGTGCTGTGTGTCTGTGGTGTGTTGTGTGTGTGGTGTGTTGTGTGTCTGTGGTGTGTTGTGTGTCTATGGTGTTGTGTTGTGTGTGTTGTGTGTCTGTTGTGTGTTGTGTGTGTTGTGTGTCTGTGGTGTGTCTGGGGTGTTGTGTGTCTGTGGTGTGTTGCGTGTCTGTGGTGTGTTGCGTGTCTGTGGTGTGTTGTGTGTCTATAGTGTGTTGTGTGTCTGTGGTGTGTTGTGTGTCTGTGGTGTGTTGTGTGTCTGTGGTGTTATGTGTCTGGGGTGTTGTGTGTCTGGGGTGTTGTGTGTACTGTATAAGTTTACAGCTGTTTATGAATGATCCTGTACTTGTACTGTACTTTGTGTTGAATGTGTGAGGGCGTTGGAATTCTATAAGCGGTTGCTTCATCCACCTCCTTTTCAAACCATGCACTTGTCTATCTGTGTCCATCCATCCATCTTCTTCCCCTTAATCCATTTCTGGGTCGGGGGGGGTGGCAGTCAGAGCTGCACCCAATTCACTTAGCACCAGCCCCTCACTGATCCTCTGCAGGTGGTGAGTCCACAGGAGGACGGCTGCTCTGTCAGTGACAATACAGCCTTGATTTTTCAGCGGGGGCTTCAGGCAATGCAGGGTTAAGTGTCTTGCCCAAGGACACAACAACAGCAGTCATCAGTGGGAGTCGGTGGAGAAGGTCCCGTGGTGGGCTAGAACCTACAACCTTCAGGCTCAAAGGCCAGTGCTCTACCAACTGAGCTACTGTCGCCGTTGTCTATCTGTGTGTTATGTTGATTTTTTGCGACGATGATGATGTCTGTGCAGGTTTTGAAATAAATATTATCTATCTATCTGTAAGTGTTATTTTCCCAGATGTGAATTTGCTCTAATGTGATATACTGTGAGTACTCCTCTGTATCAAACATCCAAGTCCATCAGTGCCTAAAACCTTTTCTTAAAACCTTTTGAATGCTCTGAGACACGCCATTTTTCTCCCTCTCAATATTTCTACACCTGCATTTAATCCAAATATTATACTGGCGCTTTGAAGGAATAATAGGCATTATGCTCCAATGAAACTCAAATTAAACGGATATATCCCTTCAGAATTCATAAACCACCTCGACTGCAGCCCGTGCCATGCCGGGAGCACAGAGATCAGTTAATTAGAAGTTATTTTAAGACCCCCTTTGATTGGTTATCCCTTTACCAGAGATTGGAGAGCGCTTGATTTGATTGCAGCAGGGGCAACAAAATGACAATGCCATACACGATGCCGTTTAATGAAGACAGCTTGATCCCAATGAACGGAGTCTGAAGAAATGCCCTGATATTATGCAGCAGGAATATAAAAAAGCCGCCATAAAAATTACAATATCAAACCAGAATCACAGTTTACGCTTAAGAAAAGGTGACTCACCACAATAACTGCGCTGCCCTTGCCCCCTTGACATTTCCTCGCAGTTTAATTTTGACACTCGTGAGCTACCGTCCTTTTTACCCCCCGTATATCCCTTCGGGCTCTATTTTTGTCACGCTTTTACTCCAGAGACCACACGACGATTCTCCAGTGGTTTCGCCGGCATCAATGGAAATCGCTGAGGGCAATATTCACAGAAGAAGCCGTAGAGTGTAGGGAGAGGAGTGAGGTCTATGCCTACATGTAAATGGAAGTATTTGAATCTAAAAAAAGACGTAGCATGCTTCTGTGTGCGGCGTGGTGAACATTGTTGACGTTGTTGATGATTTAGAACATTTGAGAAATCGACAAAGACCTAATGGTGCTTTCAGACCGGACCATGCTGCGTCGGGTTTCAATGCAAAGTCTACGGTGGCGAGCGTTCGACCGTCACAACGCACGGACCTCTCGGCACGCACGAACGGACTGTTCAGTAGACACGCACGGACTTTGCGGGAAAGTCAAAGGGAAGGAGCAGGAGCGAAAAATGGACGCCCACAGGAGATGGATTCTGCTCATCCTTTCCTTGGAACGTTTGTGCAACAACCAATCAGAGAGCAGCAAAGTGGTCACGGGGACATTAGCGGACTGAGCGAGCAGACTGAAAATACTCCTGAACAGCCAAAACAGGACCCACACCAGACTTCACCAGAACTCAAACCAGGGCTGACAATGGGGGACTTTGTGCTTGTGAACATATGCGTAGTCATGCTCCCGTGACCTAATGCAACTGCTTCCAGTGTGTTCACCAATGCGGAAATGCCATTTAATAATATGAAAAAACGTATGGGGCACCTCCGTGAACACATACTTCTGTTATATGAAGCCCGTGGAAAGTCTCTGTTCAAAGACACGCTGCAAAGCTGCATATTGGAGAAGATCTGTACACAAGAAGCCGCTAGCATAGCTCTGTTAGCATTAGAGCCAGCCGGCTACTTCCGGTACTTCGGGCTCTAGTCAGGACGTTCTGGTGTGAAGTCCTCTGCGTCTGAAAACTAGAGAATGCGCGTCTGGTGAGGGGGCTTCAGCGTTTCAGCGTTGGCGGTCTGAAAGCCCCATAAGCTGTGGGATCAAGGTCACGTCAGTATTCTGTCCAACTCTATGGATCTGAGCGCTTCCCTTTACACAATATCAGCAGAAAAGTAGTCGCAGATTGAAAGTTGGAGAACCTACTGAAACGTTTAAGTTTGTTTCGTAGATATCTTACAGGCTCACAATGTTCTCTTTAAAAAGTTGTTTTTTGAAAAGCCAGATCTATTTTAGTTCCATACAAATGAGGTTTCACCGCATCTTGAGCAATTTTACATACTGAGATTATCAGAATGTCTGTCTTGCATTGCATGGGTAATATTTTGTGATTTGGCAAAGTTAGATATTCACACTATGAGGGAACATGGACTTTTGTTTTCCTGCAATATATTCTGCAATACATAAAAAATGAATACAATTTAGACAAACCTGTAAGTGCCTGATGGTGAAAATGACCGGATCCGAAAGGTAGACTTTGTTTGAGTCCTTGTTGATGGCGGCTGTGATGACCGGGGAGTTGACGATGACCGAGTAGTTAGTGGCCATTGCGTCGTTGCCCAGCTTCATGCTGGCGTTGTCCGTTGATAAGTATCCTCCAATGTGTTTGTACAGGACAAAGGCGATGCGGATCTCACCTGAAAAAAAAAAAACATGGCTCAATGCAAAAGAATCCAAAAAAATTCATGATCTTTTCCTTACTATATTTCACAATGTAAAATATGTAAAATAAACTATATTATTATATTATTACGGCTGAGTGGTTAGCACTCTCGCCTCTCAGCAAGAATGTCCTGGGTTCGAATCCCGGTCGGAACAGGGCTTTTCTGAGTTGAGTTTGCATGTTCTCCCTGTGTCTGCGTAGGTTTCCTCCAGGTGCTCCGGTTTCCCCTACCACTAAAAACATGCACAATAGGTCTGAATGTAAATGAGAGAGTGAATGGATGGTGTTGCAGCTGATGGTCCAGTGTGTTCTGGACTCGCTTCTGTCATCACCGTGTGTGGAAGGATTGGAACAATATCTGACTCTGAACTTTGTAAAGTGTTTTGGGTCTGTACCTTGGTCTGTAAAATGCACTATATAAATAAACATTACTTATTTACTTACTATTCATTTCAAAACCTGCACAACATAACACATTACTCAGACATTTATACAGTATGCGTGTGCATGATTTGAAAACACTGAAATATATTATGCACACACAACACTTCCTTCAGTTTCATATGAGTAAAACTATTTATGACTGTATGTAGTTATTCTATGTATATGAAAACAAGTGTGAAGCAAGAACAATACCTTGTGGCAACCCTTTGCTTCCAATAACCATATAACACTGGCAGCCGAAAACATGTCGGATTATTTTTCATCAAATGCAAAACTTCTCATGTCTTTTTGTCTGTTCAAATCATCGGTTGCTGCTTTTTAAACACCAAAAGTAGACGCCAAGGTTTCCAAAACACTTCTAAACAAACCAGATATCAGCCTCAGACAAAGAGCAAGGCTATTTTTCTTGTGAATAATTTCTCCCTTTTCTCTTCACATTCGCACCTCTCTAACCTCCTGCCGCCTCACATTTTGAGCACACATATAAAAGAAAGTTGCCTCCCGCCGGGACCAAGATCACTCACTCAGATGAAATGAAAACAATCGCGGTGCTGGTGTGGCGAACGGCGGTGGAAATATCTGCTGCCCCGGTATAATGATCAGCCCGGGCGCGGTTGGACACGGAGTTAGTCATCCCACGGAGAGGCAGCGCGCACAACAGGGGTCCATTCTGATTTGCATGAGCTAGGTAATAAAATCTAAAAATGGCCTCCCAAATAGAGCCATGTATTGTGTCTTAACTGCCTCTTTACGGTTTGGAGAATGGCGAATGAATATCTTTCTAAAGACGCCTTTGTGTTCCTTCGACTGTATAAAAGATCAAAGTGCTATTTTATTCAGTTCAACCAAGGTTTTATACAACGGCCGATGTAATGAGAAGCTATAAATATGTAAATATAGCTGGGATTTGAGACTGTATAACCTAAATTTTGAGAAATAAACCACTCTGTAAAGTGAAATTGTTCATGGTGAAAGGGAAGTAACAGGTGGTTGAAAGAAATGACATGTAAAATCAATTCGAGACATTCGCCGTTGGGTTGTTAGCGTGCGATCTTTCCTCACAGCTGGTGTCAAAGCTGCGGAAACGTAACTTACTTTGTGCCCGAGTGTGTGCGCCGTTTTTTTCAAATAAAAGAAGAAAAAGTGGCTTTGTATGAAAATAACATTGATGAAGATACTGTACTTGACGTGACAGTTAAGTAGCAATAGCAGCGGCTGTTTTGATTATCTTTGCTAACTATGCTAACAACTATAAAACTCACAGATAAGTGTGTGTTCGAAAAGGTAAACTTAAACAGAATCAGAATCATTTTTATTGCCACCGTAAAGTAACAAACAAAGGTTACCACTTGGAAATTGTTTTACGTTGCCAACAGCCTGACTAATTATACAAATGTTTAATTGACCCTTAATTAACCAGTTTTCAGAATCTCTTATCGATGGGAATCCTGGCCCAGAGAGAGGGGAGTTATTGTACACGTTTTAATTGGTAGGGGAAACTGGAGCACCCGGAGAAAACCTTTGCACACACAGGGAGATTATGCAAACTCCACTCAGAAAGGCCCTGTCTAGAGGGGGAATCGAACCCAGCACCTTCTTGCTGAAAGATGAAACAATCTCTCCATTAAGAAGAATTTGGATGTGAAAGATTGTTTAAGTTAAATTTGGAGATCTCACCATTTCGTCCATGTTGCTTGAGTGTGTTGGCCGAGAGGTGGATGGAGTTGCCTTGTCCTCCTGCCTGCGGAAACTTCAGATCAGGCAAATTTCCATCCGTGCTCATCCTCGCCACTTCAAGTTCTGTGAAAAACAAACGAAAAACACACATACAGGTTATAAAAATGGAAATACTATACTATAAGACTTGACTTTCAAATGAATTGTAAAATACACTCCTTCCTTCCTCAATGACGTTTCTCGGCTGGGTCTACGCAAGGTTTGAGAAAACAGTTATCTTGGCTGGTCTAACGGCTGCAAACTGCAAATGGAAGCCCCCTCAACCACTGTCTCACCATCAATGTGTCACTTATTGTGTTGTGTATCCTTAATACAAGAGAAAGCATCTCTGGGGTAGCATGTCCTTTAAATTATCATAAATTAAGGTTCATAATTTTACCTGGAGCGATACCAATACCCTATTTCAACCAACAGGTGGCAGAGCAGAAAGGTTACAAAAAGAACAGATGACAAAAGAATATTCATATCCACGGGTCTTTGGAAGTGCAAATACTAAGCAACTTGGCAAACCATGGCTTTTACTATTGTTCCATTATACAAGAATGTGCCTCAAGAACAAGTACGGCTCAGAAATTGTGGTCATAAAGCAGAGGAATAAGAACTGCCGAAAGGAGGAGGGCAGAAATAAAGCTCATTGTATCAGAGTTATTAGGAGAAGATACAATTCAGTTCAATAAAGCAGCCCTAATCTCAAGTAGCCGTGACGTGCATGGATTCCAGCCATTGCTAAATGTCATGTTTGCTTCAAAGGCATTAGAGAGCTTTGCATGGATTCACTGGAGATATAGATCTGATGTGATAGTCCACAAACAATAGAAGGAACACAGAGGCATTATATCATTATGAAAAATCAATACAGACCTTTTTTATAGAAATCTGCAGACCTAGATAGCATATAATGGTATAACTATTACTGTTTCTGCAGGGAAATGTCAAACACAAGAATACCATTACAGTCTTGTGAAGTGGTGCGATGATTCATGTCGATGGGATTCTTTGTGACTACAATAGAATAGGGTTGAAAAGGATTGAAACATGTCAGTCCTTATTGTCAATAAAAAATATCAAGATATGTATGTAACAGTAATGTGAAACAAATTGAAACATTATACGTTCTACAACAATACTACCTTACTTCCTACAATACTACTGTGATATCTATGGCACAGGATGCAAAGGCAAGGCAAGCATCCAGAAACGTCTGATAACTCTTAGATTTTGAGAGTTATCAGACGTTTCTGGATGCTTGCCTTATTTTTAAAGTATTAAATGGACTTGCTCCTCCTCCCTTAATGGATTTTATATGTTAAAAAAAACAACCATGGAGTCAGAACCACTGTAGCTGTACATACAAAGGCACAGGACTAAATTCAGCCAAATGGTGGCGTCCATCAGAGGCACAACGTTATGGAACACTTTGCAGGAACACGTTTGAAACTGTGGGACCTACCACACATTTAAAGGAGTCCTCAAACCAGTCATGCTCCCATAGATGATCTGCTCTTCCTTGGGCTTTCTCTTGCTCTTTCTCTCCTCTTTTAAATTCTTTATGTCTTGCTTGTTGACTTATTGTTAGTACTTTTACTAGCTGTGTGCTTGTGTGTCTCATACCTTCTTTTGGGACAATAGTAGTAAGTAGTAAGTAATCTTTATTTATATACCGCCTTTCACAGACCAGAGTCACAAAGCGGTTTACAATTGTTATTATTTGGGCATTTGTCTCCACACAGAGATGGGAGCGGGGTCGCCAGTACAGGAGGCGCATGCCAGAACTATTGTACATATTTTTAGTGGTAGGGGAAACCGGAGCACCCGGAGGAAACCTACGCAGACACGGAGAGAACATGCAAACTCCACTCAGAAAGGCCCTGGTCCAACCGCAATTTGAACACAGGACTTTCTTGCTGAGAGGCAAGAGTGCTATCCACTCAGCCACCGTGCCACAATGGATGCAATTTAGCTATTGTGCTAATTCCAGCATATTTATGTTGATGCTGTTTGCAGACACATTGATGAATATGTACTGTCCTAAATTAAAATAAATACAATAAAGTCACTGAGAAGCGTTTACAACCAAGCAGCTTTGTTTGTCAAAGTTGTGAAAATCATAATAACATTAACTGCTATATAAATATAACAGGACAAAGTGTGTGTGGGGACAGAACGGTCAAGAAGCAAAACCACAAAACCAAGAAAATAACAATCGCTGTACGCGCAATGGATCAAAACCTTAGACTATAGGTGTCAAATTACAGAGAAATCACAAAGTTCAGCTTCAGTTTTCCAGCTAAGCCCTCTAACAGCAATGTCACAGAGAAATGTCTTCATGCCACACTCCGGCGTCAGGTGTGAGAACGTGCAGCCTTCATTAAGCCTCATGAGGCATTCAGTCGATGATCTGATGCCAGCCACGTATGACACCCCACACTTTGATAAAGGTTAGCCCAGCAGAACACCTAATCCCGTTTTTGTATCTCTTCTCAAGGCACACTAGGCTGCCACTCCAGCCTCCTTTGTTTGAGATTCTGCTGTTTCTCCATCTGTAAAAGGCCACAGGGTTCTGGCCGTCCAATCGTTATGCAACTTAGCAAAGACAATACCCGAGATAGCTGGCGATTCCCTAGATCCAATGTTCTCAATAGGGGAAGCATTTTTCTCCTTTCTGTTTCCCCCCACGCGGCAGTGTAAAAGAGCTTACGACGGGCTTTGGGGAATTTCTTTGATGCCGCGGTAGATGTTGGACCCAAAGGCGATACCTTCAAAGCCAGGGTTTAAATAACACGCTAATCGGCAGAAATCTTTTAGTAAGATTATCGTGCCGCAAGTGAAGAGCGGATGGAGAACACTTGCGGCAACAAAGGCGAGATTGTGTGACGAGTAAACACAAACAGCACAAACGGACACAATGGCTTTGAAAGTGAAGGATCTTGTTAAGAACTCGAGGGTAAAAGAACCATAGAGGATTGCTATGGCTGTGTCATACGAGTATAAGCACTGAAGAACATGACCTGGCACCCAGTACATACCTGCTACGTCAAATTCCATCTGTTATGTGTCCATCAATGTTTATTTTTAATTATCTAGTAATTTATTTGACATGGACATTGCACAACACATGTATTGCTCAGACCAGACATAGCTACTAGCTGATTTTCATCCATGGTACCTTAACAGAGCCAAAGTG
This sequence comes from Knipowitschia caucasica, assembly GCA_964034765.1. Lineage (NCBI taxonomy): Eukaryota > Metazoa > Chordata > Actinopteri > Gobiiformes > Gobiidae > Knipowitschia > Knipowitschia caucasica. Next base: position 32,407,676 of record OZ035841.1, read on the forward strand.
ACAGTAGGCTTGTAAAATCTAACACCCTTAACCACTAAGAGACATAATATATACATAAAACACAGTTATTTACAGTCTGTTTGATGACTGCACACCTGATTATCTTTGAGATATCTCTTTAAACCGGGATTTTAAACTGTCGCACTCCCTCACAGATAGAAGTGAGGAGTTCCGGGCCCTTGCTGCTTTGATAAAGAAAAAGTTCTGTCTAAATGAGGAGGACCTAAAGTTCATATAACAGTCTCCTCTTGATGTGGCTCTCGTGGATCTGAGCCTAACCTCCTCAAACACCTTCTCACGTAATAAATATTTAACAATATTGTGCTGTTTTAGTATAATATAGCGGATTTACAGATGGAGAGACATATTTCAAAGTGTATTTATGGTTATTCTCCCCTCACTGCTTGGTTGGTGGTAAGCTACTTATGTAACCGCTTGCCTCGGGGAGTACTGATGGATAGTTGCACGTCTACGTCAACGGCCCCTTTGATCAATAACTCGCTTATCAAATACATGTAAATATGTGGAGAGTGTCTTGCCCAAGGACACAACAACAGGATGTGCTGAATAGAGCCGATTCCCGTTTGAAGACTGCTTCTTGCTTGATAAACCCGCTCTTGGTTGTGTTTGTTTGTGTGTCAAGATTACTATTTTTTTGAATATGCGACTGTGGGAATATTTTTCATCAATTCGTAATTTTACCGCTAGCTCCATCTGTAACACACACTTGGCACCTTCTTCCATTTCCATGCCTTTCAAAAGCGAGAGATCAATCATTAGCCTCTGCAGTGATTACTAGTGTTTAATGGGGCTCCTTGTCCTCATTTAACTGCCCTGCATGGCGTGAGGGATTGCAGGAGCCAACAAAAGCCAACTGGCTGCGTAAAATAAGCCACGCAAACAGGGAGATAAGACCTAGTAAACATGTCACCAGCACATAATTAACCAGACTACCACCGCGAGCTGTAAAAACGTACTCTGATTGTGCCGCCGCCGCCGCCGCCGCTGCTGCCGCCATTGCTCCCATCCCTGTTTCCAAACGAGCTGCTTAATACCCTGATGAATTGTGTGCCAGATACAATAAAATCCATTTTATTAATTCTCAGCTACCTCTTTAAAACTGCAGACCTATATTTTAGGTTGCCATGGCAGCAGGATTCACCCAGGACGAGCAATTCATCATAACAGTATTTTTGAACATAATCCACTGGTCCCATAGGTTTGGCTTTAAAAAGAGGAAATGCACGGTGCAGCCTGCGACAAATGTTAAAACAATGCATTTAATCTTGAAGTGCCACCAGGGGAAGGAGGAGAACATAACAAACGGGACATTGGAATGCTGTACAACTACATTACGCATTTATCCTCAGAAAATGAAGTAAGACATTTTCATTTTGGCATTAGAAATATGCCGCCCATATATTGTTGTATAGCAGCACGTGTATATCATGTGTATGCTTATGTGTATATATGTATAAATGTTGCTACTACAGACACTGACATGTGCAGCAATAACTTATTTTGTTTTTGTTTTGTGTGTCTGTTCTGAAAAAAAAAAAAAAAAAACGGCGTAACTTTTTGTGAAATGTTGTGGCTTCTGTTGTGTGATTAGTTAAATACACTGAAACCAACTATATTTTTACTTTTTGCAGTGTAATTGTGGATGTAAAACCGTAAAACAGAATATCCACTAGTCATTTAAGTTTACATCATTACAACCAAGTGGTTACTCCACCTTGACCTGTCCTTCTCCACCCAGAGGCTACTCCACCTCTGCTGCTGTGACCCGTTCTGCTCCACCCAGAGGCTACTCCACCTCTGCTGCTGTGACCCGTCCTTCTCCACCCAGAGGCTACTCCACCTCTGCTGCTGTGACACGTCCTGCTCCACCCAGAGGCTACTCCACCTCTGCTGCTGTGACCCGTCCTGCTCCACCCAGAGGCTACTCCACCTCTGCTGCTGTGACCCGTCCTGCTCCACCCAGAGGCTACTGGGTGGAGCCTCTGTCCTGCTCCACCCAGAGGCTACTCCACCTCTGCTGCTGTGACCTGTCCTTCTCCACCCAGAGGCTACTCCACCTCTGCTGCTGTGACCTGTCCTGCTCCACCCAGAGGCTACTCCACCTCTGCTGCTGTGACCCATCCTGCTCCACCCAGAGGCTACTCCACCTCTGCTGCTGTGACCCGTCCTTCTCCACCCAGAGGCTACTCCACCTCTGCTGCTGTGACACGTCCTGCTCCACCCAGAGGCTACTCCACCTCTGCTGCTGTGACCCGTCCTGCTCCACCCAGAGGCTACTCCACCTCTGCTGCTGTGACCCGTCCTGCTCCACCCAGAGGCTACTGGGTGGAGCCTCTGTCCTGCTCCACCCAGAGGCTACTCCACCTCTGCTGCTGTGACCTGTCCTTCTCCACCCAGAGGCTACTCCACCTCTGCTGCTGTGACCTGTCCTGCTCCACCCAGAGGCTACTCCACCTCTGCTGCTGTGACCCATCCTGCTCCACCCAGAGGCTACTCCACCTCTGCTGCTGTGACCCGTCCTGCTCCACCCAGAGGCTACTCCACCTCTGCTGCTGTGACCCGTCCTGCTCCACCCAGAGGCTACTCCACCTCTGCTGCTGTGACCCGTCCTGCTCCACCCAGAGGCTACTCCACCTCTGCTGCTGTGACCTAAAGGGCTGTGGCTGATTATTACTATTATGTTTTTAGAATGATCAATTTGATTTTTATTTTTGCTGCTACTGGACACCTGAATTTCTCCTGCAGGGATCAATAAAGTATCTATCTATCTATCTATTTCAAACTGATCTGTGACATATTTTTTCCCCAAAGTAAACGTGGCCAACAAGATGAAACGGCGCACATTAAAACAGCCAGTCCAGTAAAACTCAACGCCAACCCCTTGTATTAGCTCCTGCAGTGGTTGGCGTAACACTGCACCTTCACTCTCATGCTACCGGCGGTTTAGAGATAGATCCCATTCACTCCAGACACGTGCCAGTAAGCAAGCGACACCAATACCAACACGATCATTGACAAGAACCATTCATTTGCAGCTATCAGCGGCGAGCATCCCCCGTTAAACCTCACCCCCAGCCGAGGAACGGCCGTTAATCCACTGACCTTCACACGCGTTCTTCGGCCCGCAGAGCTGGAGCCGTCAATACCGGAGTGCCCCAAATCAATACCTCCACTGTGAACTCCCTGACCCCATAAAACAGCCTGGCTCAAGCCGAATGAAACACTTATAGAACCATGAAAGCAATAGGACCCAGAATAGAGCATAGAAGGCCAGAAGCCATTTTTCTTTAGAGAGGATAATTGTCTAAATGTCATAATTGATCAGACGGTGGAGACACGCGCACAAGGAAACCTGTTGCAAAGACAAAGCCAAAGTGGTTTGCTCCAGCGGAAAGTAATTACTGCAGCGCTGAATTATAAAGCCACAATTCAAACACATTATCTACAGTTAGGAATGTTGGTTTCAAAGTCAAAACTGATCGTACTGGAGCCAATCATGCACATATTGAGTAAGATGTAACAATTTAAAGAAGTTTTTTGTTTCGTTTTTTGAAGACTTCTGGAGACTCCCCATCATTAAAGTAACACTGAAACTGCCCAAAACACAGTCTTCTAAGCACAGTGTGAAGTATTTTACGCTCATTGTTTGCCTCTTTGAAAACATAAACCCAATCATAATTCCTACATTTCAAGGCCAATATTTACCTGAATATGCAGCAATGCACAGAAACTTCAGTACTACATTTAGTTTGCTCTCGTTACTGAAAATCTGCTGCTTATGCAAGCCCCAATGCCAATTTGTTCTGTGTCTAAATGGTTTTATCACCAATTCTCTTTACAATGCAGCTTTCCGGCTCTAATAGTGAAATCAACTTCAAAAAGTTTCTTGATTGCCACTTTCTAATTTGCCACTTTTCGGAACATAATATATCCTGCATTTAACATGTTGCACATTTCTTACTTTTTGCACAATCTTGAGTGTTTCTATCCATGCCAGATGTGACATGTACATTTCTCCTGTGTGAGATTAATAAAGTACTGTATATCTTATCTTATCTTATCTTAAAAAGCTACTTTTTAGATAAATATAGATTTTTTGATCCATTGCTATTTTGAAAGAGTCAGATATCTAAACATTGCAAACAGAAGCATAAACCTGCTTTTTATTCCAAATGAATCCTGAATAGATTACAATTGATTTGAAATGTCCCTGTGAGTATATGTGCATTGTATTGTAACATATGGTATTGTATCTATAAACACCAGCGACACCCAGTCCTATTCTTTTTCCATTTGAAATTACTTATTGACTTACTGATATTGTCTGTGGTTTCTTGCACTATGTCCGTCTTGAGCAGATTGTCGGCCAGCACAAAAGCCCCCTGCTCCACCGTGTCCAGCAGAGTGGTGGCTGCCTTCAGCTGGTCTCCGGTGCTCAGCTCTCTCCACGCTGCCTGAGCCGGGGGCTGCAGCAAATTGTTCACTGTCTCCACCATCGCCTAGTGAGACCAGAAGGATATTGATTTAGTCCAAAAAAAAAGTAGCCAAGAAAAGTATAGACAGACAGGCTGCTATTGGAGCTATGTCAACATGGTGGTTTTCATAGTGGAATGATGAGATGCAAGATGGAGCAGTGTTATAAGCCAAGTTCATGGTAAAGGGTTAGGGTTGGAATTAAATGGATGGAGAAATATATAGTTTTGAAGTTGAACATTCATGAAAAAGAGGTGTTATAATGTATATTTGTTGACATGGTTTACAATGAATGCATCTGCAAATAAGTCTATACATAAGTCTTTCCACATGAGACAAAACATTTTTCTTTGGACAGCATAACAGTAGCACACTTGTAGAAGAGAGATTCAGATATGAGGATTTCACTGGCTTCAAATGTCTTTATGATAAGCAGAAAAAAACATTTGATGAAAGTAGCATTGACGATATCCAACACATGCTTTATAGAAAAAATTAAATGCGACAAAAAGGGCTGAGACTGGTCGATGAATGGTCTTCTTCAAAGCAAAAAAAACTAGTATTTTTTTAAATTGAAAAGTAAAGTATTATTAAATATAAAGGATGTTATTTAGTTCAAAAAGGAATATTTTCAACCAAATCTTTGAATGTTTAACCTTGAACGTGGTGTCATTGTACAACATGATGCAAGATGATCTACCTTAAAATGTGAAATAATTCATCCATAAACATTGCCTTAAAAATACTAATAATTAAAAAAAAAAAAAATACAAAAATAAAAAAGCGATGGAAAAAAAATATTGTTCTTGTAAATATGTATTTTGAGTTTGAAATGAGTAATATGATTTTTTTTTTTTTTTTTACATAGTTGTTGTAAATGCCCATGTCTGTGAGATGATGTCAGGATGGACTTACATAAGCAGACCAATCCTTTCTTGGTTGTAATACAGTCAGTGAACGTAATATCTGTTTTTAATCAAATAATTGACCTAATAAATAAATACATGCCAGTTGATAGAACTCTAAAACTTAAAGACTGTATTTTCCCAGTGTCGATAAACTACTTCTGTTGCCACTGACGGGCACACTGACAGAGCAAGGCAACCAATCTGTGCCATCGGCCTCTCCAACAACCATCCATCACACACACACACACACACACACACACACACACACACACACACACACACACACACACACACACACACACACTATTCTAGGGGTAAAGTGTCTTGCCTAAGGACGCAACAACATTTTGGCACTTTACAGCCGCAGCCGCCCCACTGTGATCTCTGAGGTCTCCCTTCAAAGTACTAACCAGGCCGTACCTGGCTTAGCTTTCAGAGGTCTGACAGCATCAGGCTTTCACATGCAAGTGGTGCCAATCAAACAAGTTAGGATTGTGGATGTTATGTATTTTTGCTAATGTGAAACTATTTTGACGATTGTGAAATATGGCGTAAAAAAATCTATTACAGTAGAACTAAGAGCATGAATAGAAAGAAAGCAGAACATAAATATTGGAAAAAAGGCTCAGAGTTAAACCAGGCTTTGACCCGATTAGTTATCTTCATTTAGCCCATTTTCTGTCGGCCTTGTTGATATAATTTTTCATTTGTTGGATGCAATAATCATGTAAATAAATCACGAGGAGAAGACTCCAGGCCAAAACTTGCATGACTTCAGGCTACTAGTCCTTAATTGGTGTGATTAATGCGCTCCCACTCCCAGACAATCCCAACACACAAAAGCCTTTCTCCAAACGTAATTTGGAAATATCACAAAATATTAAAACAACCACAGCCCGAAGCTAAAGTGGATAAAAATGTAGTCGCTTTTCGGAAATATCTGTAACCACTGAGATAAAATCCTGTCTGCAAGTAATTGGAACACACTTTTTTTTTTACCATTGTGGTAGGCACGGCAAAAAGCATTCCCTGAGAAGGAGATGCAAATTTAAGAGCCATTAAAGATTTAAAAATGCCAATGGTAGGATTTATGAGCAAGGTAGCACGATCCATTCCCAGTAAGTGTTTGGAAGAGGAGCACGAGTGAGGCAGCGCTTGGAAATTAAAAGCTATGGGTAAGAAATGGCAGGTGGGTAATTGCCAGATTTGTATCCATCTCTCATCAATTAAAAGCCAGAAAATCAACTGTTACATCATTGTGTATAAGTAGTTATTTCCTTTGGTGCTTCAGTCTTATGCCTAGCGTACATCGGACTGGCAACTGATTATATCCCCGTACACATCGACAATCTGGCAAAAGTAAGTAAGTAAGTAAGTAATGTTTATTTATATACCGCCTTTCACAGACAAGGGTCACAAAGCGGTTTACAATTGTTATTTTTTTTTTTGGGCACTTGTCCTCTCACTCCACACAGAGATGGGAGCGGGGGTCGCCGAACAGGAGGCGCATGCCAGACCTATTGTACATATTTTTAGTGGTAGGGGAAACCGGAGTACCCGGAGGAAACCTACGCAGACACGGGGAGAACATGTAAACTCCACTCAGAAAGGCTCTGGTCCGACCGGGATTAGAACCCAGGACCTTCTTGCTGAGAGGCGAGAGTGCTATCCACTCCGCCACCGTGCCGCGGGCAACTCCTGTATCAGGCCAGTCTGGGGAATAACAGCAACTGGCCTCAACTACAGTGTGTTTTCTAACATAAACTGTAGAGGGCGCTATACACGCAATACACACATGTTGTTGGAGCACATCGGGTGATATCTCCGGATCTGAGGACGACTAGCTGCCGAAAAGTAGAACACTGGCAATTGACTGAATCCGGAGATCGACTGTTTATCTCCAGTTGTAAGAGCGCTCACATCGACCGATTTCGGAACTGATCATCTCCATCATCTACTCTCTGTCGCCAAAAGCTGCCTTGAAACTAGTTGTCGCTAGGCTTTAGATCCAAGTGCACCTGACCCGCTTTAATGTAATAATTCATTATCAGCGGCCGATCTCTCATCACACCTTTTGACACAGAGTTATCAGCAGAGGTCAATTCTGGCTCAATTAAAAAGCCTTTGTGTTCTTCCTAGTTCCACGGTCTACTAATTCTTTCATGGTTCACTCAAGTAAAGACTTCGTTCTCTTTCATACATGCACTATATGGAAAGATAAGGTGATGGACTTGATTTTTCCATGCGCAAACAAAGTGGAGAAATAAATGTACACATACTGGAGTGCCAAAGGGACTGGTCAAAAAACTGTAGGTGGCAGAGATGGGAGAATGTATAATTGATGAATGAAAGTGAAAACAAGAGTGCGATGTATATTACGCTTTTTGATTGGAAAAATAGAGAGATAGAGAAACAGGAGAGACATATACAGAGGGAGAGAGAGACAGATACAGAGAAATAGACATGAGAGACAGAAAGAGAGACAGAGACCAATATTTCCATTTTATTCCTAGCTACATCTCTATCTCTATCCAGAATCCGCCCTCCTCCAAGGTAAAATGGTCTCGAGTCCATAGCTTTTTCAACCCTATATTTTGTTCTTGATTATAGATGACCGATGAGCCCCTTTGTGTGACTGGAATGATGTGATGCAGCACATTTTGAGCCTATATCTCCTCTCCAAGCAACGCATTTTCTACCTCACCGCTGTTTAAATACAACCATTAGCACAGTCCCACTCCAACTGTCAAATCGCCTACATCTTCTGCAGACATCTCCGACCATTTAGGCTGCTAACAACAGCGAAAGCCGTAGTTCCTGGGTGGTACACGAGGAAATGCTAATCTGGAATACAGACGGGAGGAAAAGGAAGGTGGCCGATACACTCAGAGCTTGGCAGAGGTCCAAGAAAACGGGAGAGCGACCAATAAGGACTGTGTGCTGCTGTCCGTTAGCTGATTGATGAAATGAACTCTAAGGTTGGCTAAATTGATTCTGGCTCATATCTGGCTCCTCTCCTGATTGCTCCTCCAAACTTATATATAGGTACATCACGTAATCTAAGCAGGATTTGTGTTGGCTGTGTCTTCTCTTATTGAACTCCATGTCTCCTGTTGAGGTGTTGCGTCAACCCCCCTGCTTTTTCCCTTGCAGGCCAGACCGTCTGTCTTCTTGTGAATCTCTGCTACCACCGATGTTTAATATTTCATGGAACCTCCCGTCTCGAGTAAGTGGGAGATTGAGTCTATACATGTGAATTATAGACGAATAGCTGTGCATTGAAAAGCAGGACATGCACTTTCCATATTCAGTGCCTGGCGCGTTGGTCTGACTCAAACTATTGGTGGTAGGTGACGCAAAACTGCCTCGGCACATGATGGCTTTCGTCAAACGGGCCATTTTACGTCATTAAAGTGATTGTCTGGAGTTTGTCAGAAAGAGACAGAGAGGTACTTGATTTGAAAAAAACGATGCAAGCTCCCTCCCCCTTCCTTTCTGATTGGTCTACACCTACGTTTCCGTAACACTTTGAAATGTTAATCAGAGAACACATTATACATATACATTATTAATATACATGCACGGAGGTTTTCAGAATTATTTGTGAACGTTTTAATGAAAAAAATAATGTTTTTATGCACAAAAAAAGCGATCGCGGCAAACCAGGAAGTGCTATTATCATGAATTGCACATTATAGGACACATCTGCAGAGGATCTGATTATGGATATAGGTTCAATATATAAATGATTATGGATATAGGTTCAGTATATAAATGATTATGGATATAGGTTCAGTATATAAATGATTATGGATATAGGTTCAGTATATAAATGATTATGGATATAGGTTCAGTATATAAATGATTATGGATATAGGTTCAGTTTATAAATGATTATGGATATAGGGTCAGTATATAAATGATTATGGATATAGGTTCATATATAAATGATTATGGATATAGGTTCATATATAAATGATTATGGATATAGGTTCAGTATATAAATGATTATGGATATAAGTTCAGTATATAAATGATTATGGATATAGGTTCAGTATATAAATGAGTACCTCAGCGCGGATGTTCAGAATTCTTTGTTCAGTTTTCATGTTGTTCCAGAGCCTAATAGAGGCTTGATTCGGAGGCTCCGCAAAAACAAACAACTGAGCATGAGCAGCTGCAGCATCAGCGCCGATGATTGACAGCTCTTGGCATGACTCGATTGGTTAACCTCGACGGCACCGTGGATTCTGAACTATAGCTAAGAGCAGGGAAGGCGGGACTTGCCCGTAATATTAGCATTAATAAAATGACTTATTTTATATCAACATTTAAGGCCAGGAGGTCAATTTAACACATTTTCTAAAATTTGTAATTAATTTAGAGTTACAGACTATCACTTTAATGAAGCTAATACATACTTCTTCCTGCTATCCATCACAGCCTGAGAAACGTAAATCGGTGAACAGAGTAAGTTAAACGTGTTTTGTGGCGCCCGGGATCAGAGGAGCCAGGAGCCAGAGTGCTTAGGCCATCTGAGGTGATGGCCTAAGCATCTGGAACATAGCAAGGCGAAGAATCTACAGATCCAGAGAGAGCACATTTGGTATTCTTTCTCCGAACTTTAAAGCTGGAGCACCTATTATTCGTTTTTTTCATGAATACATTTTGTTTGTCCCAACAGAAATAGTTGTGGTTAAAAATATGATCTCTGCAACGTCAATTGTTTGGAAAAAAAAAAATGTTGATCATGTACTATCATCTCTGATACGTTTTTAAGAATAACTATATTTAAAACGATCCCTATTCAGAATGTCTTGAGAAGAATAGTTAGACCGATGGAGAGGGACCTCAGCTGTCTATCAAATATATGAATTCATTGAGTTCAATCAGAAAGTGTGGGGGCGGATCTAACTGGGTCTAGTATTCGAAAAACGTCTCTCAATTTTAAATCAGACTAAGCCATCTCTTCTCATGAAACACTATATCTTGGACATACTGAGAGCTGACCTGAAGCACAGGCAAACCTATACGTTAATCCTCCAGTTTTAACCCTTTCTTAGTCGTGGGTGCCAGAATAAAAGAGATTAAATAAGCTTCTGAATCAAAAAAATGTCCTAGAAATGGTGCTTAGAAATGGAGGCTGAATCTGTCTGTCACAATGAAACACATCAGGATCGTTAAATGAACTCAAACTCAGTCACCCCTTTACAAAACGCTCTTACTTGGGTGCTTAATGAAACACTTTAACTATTTTCTACTACTCTAAAGATCGTCCCTGGTGCTGGCGCGTCCTCCTCCCACAGTGGGCCTTGAATGCCTCTCACTGATTACCCAGGCAGAGCTCTTGCACTGCAGGGCCAGATGAGGACTTCTTGTGTTTATGGGGATGTGGTTATCTTCATCTCTCGACAAATTGGCTGGCAGGGAGACATTTTTATCATCTTGTTACGTTCCTCCCTCCGTTCCGCTCACTCTAAGGTCACGATGCGCCGCGACACTCCCCCCAGTCATCTGAGCAAAGCAAAGGTGCCATTTTAATGAGCAGGATATACTCCCCAGCAGCGGCTTCGTAGCAGTAAGAAATATTAGGTGGACACTTTTGGCCGCCAGATCGAGACTAAAACAGCAAAGTATGGGAGAGAATGGCGAGAATTCAAAAGGTGTACGGCTGAAGGGAGCTACCGTTCGACTAATATCATGTAAAATATGCATTCTGACATAAGGTTTTTTTATTACAAGGACGGGATTAGGATTTTTTTGTTTGTTAATGAGATCAGTAGCAATTTTACAGTTAGATAAGAAACAATTTAACCCTAACAATGAATGGGGAAAATAATGTTTTTTTGTTCATTAATTTCACACTAATTTGACATTTATTTATTGTTTATTTGGTGGGAACAGTGCAGGGTAATGAACACACCTCCCTGGGGCGTTAGCCTTGTCGAGCTAATTTGCATCTGTTGTCCCACAGTCACACTCACAAACACACACTCATTCACCCCAAAATATTGAAAAGGTTTTTACTGATAAGGGAACCCGGAGTAAACCTACACGTACGCGGAAAGAACATGCAAACTCCACACAGAGAATCTCCTTCTGGAGGTTGAAAATGAACCCAGGACTTTCATACTGTTTTTATTGGACATTTTCTAATCTGTTCATTGATTACTTTTCTACATTTTCAATATTTTCCATAATACATAGACACATGCATTATTGATTATTGATTGACTAGGCATTATTGATTCCTGTATGCAAAATCTATGTGTCCAGCAGCAAAAAAACACATCTAGAATTACACATAGGTACAAACAATCCGTTCGGCAGCACAGTGAGAGGAGCCGGCTTTGTACCCAGAATGCCCTGCCCGAGTCCATAATTGTCCCATCACAAAAACACACTTCCTGAGCCTGACGTCTTGCAAATGTGTCCATTTAACCTCGTGACCATTTTTCAGAAGCCCAATAAATCCTTTTGCCAAATACCTGTTGCTGTTATTTCCAACGAATGCCGCGCTGAAGGCCACTGTGTCTTCCATCAAAATCAAAAACACATTACTGTAGGGCAAATATTTCAAACAGAGAGAGGAGATTATTATTCGCTTTGTAGCTTTATCAAGGCCGAATTCCCCTCTGCTGGTGTCTAATACCATGAACAGACTCAGAAATAATTAATTACAATGTTTCATCCGTGTTGGATTAGGTCTGTGTTGCTACTTATTGAAGAATTGCGGTGGGAAACACGGGGACAGTTATCCTGGCGAATCATCAGCCCATTTTTGAAAGGATCAATCATAAGCTGCTGGTCCCTTAATCTCATCTGGGTACTCTACTTTGGAGTCTCCTTCAGCGCACCTGCCCAGCTCCCCCGATGGCACCAGCACATTTTCTTGTTTACAGACGGGGCGACGCGAGCAGGTGCATCTCTAATTTACCCATTCCTCCGGTGAAGCCTCTTACCACCAGGGGGCCACGCGAGGAGAAAACGCGCAACAATTTCCCTAATCAATGAAAGTCCCTCAGTGCTGCGCCAGAGCCAACTGTGAATAGTGTTTACCTAAGGCTGCAGATGTCGGCAAGTTATCCGGCGTTTTGTCACGTAAAGTGGTTCAGCGTCAAAACCGGAGCAGATGGGGGCAATCATTTACAGTTTTAAGCTCTACTGAAAACATTTAGTTAACCAGAGAATCAAGCACATTGGAATTCTCTTCATCTCTCTTGTTTGCGTTCACCTTGAGTTCTCCAGAAAGTGATGCATTCAATCCAGTCATTATAATCACTAAGGTGGAGCCGGGATTGCTTTGGATTGCATTGTGCCATTTGTTTTAATCAAGTTCAGGGGGATAAAGAAAACAAGCTTCAGCAAAACGCATTAAAAACATGTGAACTGCTTTTTGATTGTAGACGACACAGCTTTTTACATGCCGGTTGCCATTTGAAGTCTCCAAATGAAAATGGTTTTGTATCTGGTTTGAGAAGAGGGTTTGTAAAAGGACAACATAAAAAAAAGCTCTTCAATCTGGAAAAGCCCTGTTCCAGCTTCTTCCCTCCGGCAGAAGATATCGTTGAGATGCAGTATTTTAACCTTGTTTGATTTATGTACTTGTCTTGTGCACACTGGAGACTTTTGCACATGTATTCCAATGTGGTTTTACTGCATATAGCAAATACATGAACCTGAATCTGAAGAGAGAAGGTCTTAGAATATACAGTATACTTCTATATACAGATTTTTTTTTTTTTTTTTTACACATATTTAACTTGCTTTAACCCATATTTGACCACTTTCTGAAATGTGTGAAAAGACGTCTATGCTTACATTTTCCACAAGAGAAAAAAAAATATCCAAGAAGCTGAAAAGCTTTCGGTTTGCCCTCTACCACTGTGGGGTCGCGTGCGAAGTGAAACTGGAGAGTACATATGGTTCTTATGGTAACGCAGGAGTCCAGAGGGAGCTAGTACAGACCATGTGCACATATTTCGGTTTATAGAAATGTGTGTGACAGCGTAAACAGGAACGCTTTAAAACTCTGTGTTTCAATCCAGCAAGTTTATGGTTAGAATAACACAGGGACGCAAAAAACTGATCAATCTAACAATACACAATTTTAAGGTGCAATCCTCATCAGCTTTGACACGTTTTAGCTTCGACTTTCCGCGCTATGGTGTCTTTGGAACCTCTAAATTAAGTGTTTCAAAATAAACTAAAATATTCTGATTCCCAATGTGAGGTGTTAATAGTTTAATTGTAAAAATATACTATGTGAAAGAGGGGTAAGTATTTCAATGTTCCTTGAAAATCTTTCTGTACGTAATAGACTTATAATTGGCTGTTTTAAAATGTGACGTATGCAATGCTCTTTTCTGCGACGTCAGCCAAAACGATTGAATTGAACTGAATGGAAACACGGCCACAGCAAAGGGATCCGTCGCAGACACAGCTCAGATCACAGATGAAATTAGCAATCAGCAGTTTTTTTTCCCCGTTTTGATTACACAAGTTGACAGCCAAAAAATGGTCAGGGGTTTCTAAACTGATTCAGATTAATGTTGGTGTTCTGAGTCTGAATATCACATGCATGTTGCTCTATCAGGTCAACTTTTTGAGATACAGCCATAGTGTTACGGATTATGTACGTCTACGTTATTATGAATTCTGCTTATCTCTCTCTCGAGTAAATAAAAACTGAATGACTTTGGATACTTTTATTTCTTGAGGAAAACGGAAAAAACTGCAAGGGTTTCTCAGCTGATGATCCGCAGAAATTAGTTTTTTACGCAAAATCGATTAAAAAAAAATTTCTGTCGCAAAGAATCCTGACCTGATTGAGCAAAACCAAGGTCATTTTCGGACTCAGAGCATCAACATTAGTCTAATTCAGCTGAAAAAACCTGGACTATTTTCTAAAAATATGTTTTTGTTACCCAGTGTTATGAAGGACCCTGCCCAGGTCAGGCACATATCACGGATTCAGGAAAGTATAACGCCGCGACAGTGGGCGTGTTGCGGTGGCAGAGGACCCAAACATGCACAGCTCACTATAAACAAGTTTGGGTGTGCACAAATGACAAGCTGTAAACGTTGATTTTGAAGGATTGAGACTCGAAAGAGAGAAGGATGAGATTCCACCAGACCATGTTACAGGTCAGATCTGTCTTTAAGCTATTCGCGTCATTAAACATGTGTTAGATATTAGGGCTGAAACAACTAATCGATTAATCGACGACTAATCGATTATTGAAATAGTCGACAACTATTTTAGTAATCGATTAATCGTTTTCTGGTTCACACGGACTCAAACAGAGCAAAAATGACATGAAAATGTAGTATTTTTGATTAAAACCGACTTTGTTTTTATAATTTCATGAATATCTGTCTGTCTCATCCAATCAGAGCAGAATTAGCACAAAGAGCCTGTTACAAACATTTACTTTAAGTTTACGCCTCAATACGTCCTCGAGTGTTGCCACTTTAGCTTTTTGTGATGAAAAAATAATTTTTTTCTACACAATTCACAGCCAAGCGATTAATCGATTAATCGTAAAAATAATCGATAAATTAATCGATTACAAAATAATCGTTAGTTGCAGCTCTATTAAATATTAAATCTCTGCATATAGTGTATTCATCACGTGAGCTTCCCTATCTGTCTTACTGCTCAGAAATCTGGGAACCACTTATAAAACACATATATATCCTATAATTAAAGTACAAAAAAGAGCAGTATGTTTAATAAATAAAGTGGGTTATCAATCATGACTCTACTAATTAACTTTTTATAAAACATAACATGCTAAAATGTACGGACATAGTCGAGTTAAAAATTCTAGAAATCTTATTCAGAGTTGTAAAAAAATAAAGATATTCCTGCAGGTGTTCAATCTTTCTTCAAATTGAGAAAAAGTCGCTATAATCTGAGAGGTTTGCTTCAGTTGGAAACAAGAAAATCCAGATTAACATTAAAAATAAATGTGTGTTATTGGAGTAAAAATGTGGAATGACGACCAGCTTAAGTTAATTAATACATTATCAATATTTAAAACTACCTTAAAATGTGAAATAATTAATTCATACGCATTGCCTTAAAAGTAATGATAATAATAATAAAAATATAACTAATAAAGAAAAGTGAACAAAAAAACATTGTTCAAGCAAATATGCATTTTATGTTTTAAATCATTTTTTTTTTATTTTTTTTTTATTTTTATTTTTTTATAGTGGCTGTGATGTCAGGTTGGGCTCACAGAAGCAAGTTTCAGCCCAATCCTGTTTTTGGTTGTGATATAGTCAGTGAGATATGTTATTAATCAAACAACTGACCAAAAATAAACATTCATTCATTCATTCGCCTTTGTGCTTATTTTTTTAAATGATTACAGACTTATGCATGTTATTGTGTGTATACAGTATATATATGTATTTCTCATGTTTTATTGTTTTTTTTCTTCTATTCCCGGCATGACACGGTGGATAGCCCTCTCGCTTCTCAGCAAGAAGGTCCTGGGTTGGAATCCTGGTCGGAACAGTGCCTTTCTGAGTGGAGTTTGCATGTTCTCCCTGTGTGTCTGTGTAGGTTTCCTTCGGGTGCTCCGGTTTCCCCTACGACTAAAAACATGCACAACGGCAGTATAACATAGAGAAACAGTTTAACATAGATGGCAAGTGTCTCTGCTTCTTCTGGATCTCCGCTCGGTTTTGAAACGATACCTTAATCAGATATGTTTAAACTAGACCAAGCAACAGACAAAGTCATTACACCTCTGCTGGGAGAAGCACACAGAAGACCCTCCGCTAATCAAATTACAAAACATAACGTCTGTTGCCAACAATATGTTCATTTAAATATTCTGTCAAAGTCAAGACTTAAATTAATAAATGAATCAATGCAACTACAACACTGATCAAATATGAGATCATAATAACTAGAATCGAGTTTTTTTTAACTTGACTTAAGTTCATTCTGACTGTCTTAAAATGAGATTTGCCAATGAGACAAGCCATTTTGACTTGATTCAAGAACTATTGCTTTATTTTCTCATTCCAAGAGAGAAATATCTTGTATCTTTTTAAAACAAGATAATTTTTCTTGTTCCACTGGCAAATGTTGTTTTAAGGCAGTCAAAATGTGCTCATATTTAGATACATTTAGCCAAATTTGAGCATTTTTTTGTCTTTAATTCTGTCATCTTTTGCAGTGAAACATGTCACAGCTTTTATAAATAATCTTTTTGCCGTGCCCTTGTCAACACACGCAACCGACAACGGACAGATCCCAGCTGTTTTGTTGACAACGATCGAATGCAGGAAGCCGGTTGCTCATTGGGGCATATGTAGCCAAACAAACATAGCATTTGCATGTGCTTTGCACAAACATGGGACTAAATATAGCAAAAATCCCATTCTGACAAGGCCCTCGGGGATCACTGCTGAAGGCCTGTTGTGCTGAGCCACGAAACAACATCTGGCAGAAATGTAGCTTCACTAAAAATAAAAACAGATGTAAATTAAATTATACGCTTCAATGGTTTTGTCTTTTCATGCTGTGCTTGGTTTGACATACAAATAGCTGAATAATAGAGCATAAAGTCTTAAATTAGCCTGTGTATATATCAATCAATCAATCAATCAAAGTTTATTTGTAGAGCGCCTTTCATGCACAGGGCAACACAAAGCGCTTCACAGTCCACATCACAAATCATCACATAAAACAAACACCAGAATCACAATTAAAACATTAGAATCACACAAAAGATTAAAACACAATTAAAACATTAGAATCACACAAAAGATTAAAACACAATTAAAACATTAAAATCACACAAAAGATTAAAACACAATTAAAACATTAAAATCACACAAAAGATTAAAACACAATTAAAACATTAAAATCACACAAAAGAATAAAACCATTAAAACTTTCAAAATTACACGAGAAATTAAAAAAAAAATAATAATAAAAAAAAAAAAAAAAAAATATTCAATGGGGGGAAGCCACAGCCACAATAACGTAGCCAAAGTTAGCTAGCTAGCGCATATAATGAGGTCACTTTCAGGGCAAGTTTTAAAAAACTGATGCTTTGGGGAAAGTCAGAAGTGCTGCTGATGCATTTTGGGCTGATTGAGATGCTCGGGACAATAACATGCGTGTTTAGGTGAATGGATGACATGCGTGTTCTTTGACGAGGAAGGTGAGAGAGGAGGGAGGAGGAGAGGAGGAGAGGAGGAGAGGAGGAGAGAAGGAGAGGAAGGAGAGAGAGAGGAAGGAGGAGAGGAGGATGAGAGAGAGGAGGAGAGGAGGATGAGAGAGAGGAAGGAGGAGAGGAGGAGGAGAGAGAGAGGAAGGAGGATGAGAGAGAGAGGAAGGAGGAGGAGAGAGATGAGAGAGAGAGGAAGGAGGAGAGAAAGAGGAAGGAGGAGGAGAGGAGGGAGGAGGGGAGGAGGAGAGAGAGAGGAAGGAGGAGGAGAGGAGGGAGGAGGAGAGGAGGAGAGAGTGAGGAAGGAGGAGGAGAGGAGGAGAGGAGGAGAGGAGGAGAGAAGGAGAGAAGGAGAGAGAGAGGAAGGAGGAGAGGAGGATGAGAGAGAGAGGAGGGAGGAGGAGAGGAGGAGAGAAGGAGAGAGAGAGGAAGGAGGAGGACAGGATGAGAGAGAGAGGAAGAAGGAGGAGAGGAGGATGAGAGAGAGAGGAAGGAGGAGGAGAGAGAGAGGAAGGAGGAGGAGAGAAGGAGAGAGAGAGGAAGGAGGAGAGGAGGATGAGAGAGAGGAAGGAGGAGGAGAGAGAGAGGAAGGAGGAGGAGAGAGAGAGGAAGGAGGAGGCAAACATCTGTCAAAGATGTTCTTTGACAGAGAGGGGTATGGCGGTGAATATCAAAGTTTAAAAAAAGTCCAGTACCTGTACATAATATCGGCAAGAGCGCTCCCTTTTCTGCAGCTGCATCCCAGAAAGAGAAGAAAAACAGCAGATCCTTATAAATATGCATTCGTAGAGAAGAAGAAATGCGGTTTTGAGGAGGATAGGGAGAGGAGATGAAAGCGTACAGCAGTGTTGTAGAGGAATAGCAAAACAGAAGAGGCATATTAATGACCTAAACTCAAATAATGAGTAAACATTGATAAAAAACCAGAAGCAGTTTTCTCGCTGAAATATTGGATGCCGAAAATTCACTTTAAAAGATTATATTAAAGCTGGGTTACAAAATAATCAAAATACAGAATGTGTAACTAGTTCCTGGCTCTCTTTGGTTCCACGTGTCACGCATCGTTGCAATATCCTTATTTTATACCAGAATGTACAGATGCTAACATACTGCTGCTAATGTACAGATGCTAACATACTGCTGCTAATGTACAGAAGCTAACATATAACCACACTTTACTTGCACTAGCATACACAGGTAACGCGTGCCGTGTGCTCCTCTTTCCTACTGTTCTATAACTTGTGATGCAACACTGGAATTTCCCCACTGTGCGACGCATAAAGGATGTCTTAATCCTAATCTTCCAGCCCTGAGAGATTGGTCCTCCATCTCTTGTCTCTTGCATATATTGATAAAATAGTGATATAAAACCCATTTTTATCCAACAGCTTTTAACTGATATTTTTAAACATCAGGTTGTATTTTACTGCTTCACTTTTCTTTGTTTTGTCTTACTTATTTTGTTTCCTCGGTTTTATTTTAATTTTTATTTAACCTTTTTTTAACCAGGAAAAATCCCATTGAGATTAAGAATGTATTTTTCAAGCGAGTCCCGGTTTTTGCGACTTTTTTAATTATTATGGTTTTGACTGTTTTTGTTGTTTGTGCAGCACTTTGTAATCACTGTTTTTGAAAAGATGGCATATGATTATTTTTATTATATTTATTTATTTATTTATTTGTTTCGATTGTAGACAAAAACAATACTACACATATTACAATTACATTTCAAATAATTGTCGTCTTGTCTCACAAATGAAAAGGAGCAAAAAGAAGAAAAAAAAATCTTATGTTGCCTGCCCCTTTCTTCATACATGTACAAATTAAATTTAAAAAAAATAAAAAAAATAAAAAAATAAGATGGCCTTTAGCACTTCTTCAAACTGTTTTTATTTGATGTGTCTTATATACTGTATATATGTAACTTATATAGTTAGAATGATTTAATTACACACAGTAGCTACATGTGTTGGGGTTTTCGAAAGTCATGCACGCCAGCTTTAATGTAAAAATTGAACCCAGGCTTGTCGTTTTCTGTAACAGGAGAAGCTGCACTGCAAAAGATCACAGAATTAAAGACAAAAAAATGCTCAAATTTGGCTAAATGTATCTAAATTTGAGCACATTTTGACTGCCTTAAAACAAGATTTGCCAGTGGACCAAGAAAAATTGTCTTGTTTTAAAAAGATATTTTTCTCTTGGAATGAGAAAATAAAGCAATAGTTCTTGAATCAAGTCAAAATTGCTCGTCTCATTGGCAAATGTCATTTTAAGACAGTCAGAATGAACTTAAGTCAAGTTAAAAAAACTCGATTCTAGCAATTACGATCTCATATTTGATCATTTTTTGCAGTGTGGGGTCTTTACTCTGCTCTTAAATCCAGGTGAGGAGCAAGTGAAAGAGATATCATTAAACCATCCATCCATCCATCCATCTTCTACCCTTTAATCCATTTCTGGGTCAGGGGGGTGACAGTCAGAGATGCCACCCAAGTCTCATAGCACCAGCCCCTCACTGACCCTCTGCAGGTGGTGAGTCCACAGGAGGACGGCTGCTCTCTGAGTGTGAGCATAGCCTTGATCTTTCAGTGGGGGCTTTGGGCAAAGTGGGGTTAAGTGTCTTGCCCAAGGACACAACGACAGCAGTCATCAGTGGGAGTCGGTGGAGAAGGTGTAGAGGTGGGAAATGAACCCACGACCTTCAGGCCTGAAGGCCAATGCTCTACCAACTGAGCTACTGTCGCCCCTATATCATTAAACCGTTGAATGAAATTACCTTTTAGTTTAATCCCTTTTAATCCTCCTTACGCTGCTCAGACGAATATTACTGCACTGACTACTTGCTTTTTATGAGCCTGTGTTTTCGAGTGGTTATTATAAAGTCGAGTTGCTGCACATTGTCAATTTGCACACGCCGTTCCCTTCCGAGTCCTGTTGGCCCATCTTTACGGCTGCCTCTCCAAAGGGGGGAAAACTGCCACTAAAAATCTCAATGGGGACATCTGTGTCGTCCGCGGCAACGAAATAAAAAATACAGCAGAGAGGCTATTTCAGAACAGGTGCTGCGTGGCGTTCATCGGACAGTGGCCGAGAACAGCTTCTTTACTTTCTCACAATCCTTTGCTTTCCAATCGAAAAGAGGAGGAGAGAGAGAGGAAGGAGGAGGGAGGAGGAGAGAGAGAGGAAGGAGGAGGGAGGAGAGAGAGAGAGAGGAAGGAGGAGGAGAGAGAGAGGAGAGAGAGAGGAAGGAGGAGGGAGGAGGAGAGAGAGGAAGGAGGAGGGAGGAGAGAGAGAGAGGAAGGAGGAGGGAGGAGGAGAGAGAGGAGGAAGGAGGAGGGAGGAAGAGAGAGAGAGGAAGGAGGAGGGAGGAGAGAGAGAGAGAGGAAGGAGGAGGGAGGAGAGAGAGAGAGGAAGGAGGAGGGAGGAGAGAGAGAGAGGAAGGAGGAGGGAGGAAGAGAGAGAGAGGAAGGAGGAGGGAGGAGAGAGAGAGAGGAAGGAGGAGGGAGGAGAGAGAGAGGAGGAGAGAGAGAGAGAAGGAGGAGGAGGGAGGAGGAGAGGAGAGAGGAAGGAGGAGGAGGAGAGAGAGAGAGAGAGAGGAGGAGGAGGGAGGAGAGAGAGAGAGGAGGAGGAGGGAGAGAGAGAGAGGAGAGAGGAGGAGAGAGGAGAGAGAGAGAGAGGAAGAGAGAGAGGAGGAGAGAGAGAGAGAGGGAGAGAGAGGAAGGAGGAGGGAGGAGAGGAGGAAGGAGAGGAGAGGAGGAGGATGAGAGAGAGGAAGGAGGAGTGATGAGAGGAGGAGAGGAGGAGGAGAGAGTGAGGAAGGAGGAGGAGAGAGAGAGGACGGAGGTAAGAGGAGAGGAGGAGGAGAGGGAGGAGCGAGGAGAAGGAAGGAGTGAGAGGAGGAGAGAGAGGAGAGGGAGGGAGTGACGATAGCAGGAAGGAGGAGGGAGGAGAGACGAGAGGAAGGAGGAGGGAGAGGAACTTTTCATCTTGATCAAACGGTGGATGGTGATATTTTTTTGAGCTTAGATTATACAGTATTTTATGCTTGTTTCTTTATAATAATAATGCATGGGTTTTATACAGCGCTTTTCTGGACACTCAAAGACACTTCATATGTCATTATTCATTCACTCCAAACACGGTGATGATAAACTACTACTGTAGCCACAGCTGCCCTGGGGCACACTGCAGCGAGGCAACCATTCACACACACAACAGACTCATTCTAGGCAATGGGGGTGAAGTGTGGCATCAGGTGTTCCCAGGTGTAACCAAACTGCTTACGTCAAAAATGGTTTACATAACATTTTTTTTTTTTTTTATTGTATTCTTGTTTATTATTTATCCAATCCAATCCACTTTATTTATATAGCACATTTAAACAACAGTTACGTTTCCAAAGTGCTGCACAAAAAAGTATAAAATAAATAACAACTTATCCTTAGCTTCACCAAGTATAAAAGAATAAAAATATATAAAACAGATTAAAACCATAAATAGAAAAATAAAAACACAGAGGACCACACAACTCACACAGTGTTAAAAGCCAAAGAGTAAAAGTGGGTCTTAAGACGAGACTTAAAACACTCTACTGTAACGTAATTTAGTATAACTTATTACTTAGTTTTTGTATATATATAATGATGTATGTATAATGTAAATGTGATGTATTTCTAGGTTTTAGGGACCAGGTCTGCAAACTAGCTGTTAGCTATACGGCCTATGAACACAGCATCGGTTCCTGTAACAATGCTTTTTGTTCTGTCCCTACCAAATAAACAAATAATAATAAAAGTGTCTTGCCCAAGGACAGAACGGCAGCAGACATCAGCGGGAGTCGGTGGAGAAAGAGCTACTGTCGCCCTAAATAATGCTAAAGATAAAACTTAACACCCACTTCTAATTTTGCTAAAGCTAGAAATTTTTTAACTTAATTCTGTTTAGACTAGAGTTACAGATTGTTCATTTATCTTATGCTACTTTTCTGTCACCTGTGATGCAAAACTGAAATTTCCCCACTGCGGGACAAGTAAACTGTGGTAAAGGAGGAGGGAGGAGGGGAGGAGGGAGAGAGAGAGGGAGGAGAGAGAGAGAGGGAGGAGAGAGAGAGGAGGAGGAGAGAGAGAGGGAGGAGAGAGAGAGGAGGAGAGAGAGAGGAGGGAGGAGGAGAGAGGAGGGAGGAGGAGAGAGAGAGGAGGGAGGAGAGAGAGAGGGAGGAGAGAGAGAGGAGGAGAGAGAGAGGAGGGAGGAGAGAGAGAGGAGGGAGGAGAGAGAGAGGAGGGAGGAGAGAGAGAGGGAGGAGAGAGAGAGGAGGAGAGAGAGAGGAGGAGGAGGAGAGAGAGGAGGGAGGAGGAGAGAGAGAGGGAGGAGAGAGAGAGGAGGAGAGAGAGAGGAGGGAGGAGAGAGAGAGGAGGGAGGAGAGAGAGAGGAGGGAGGAGAGAGAGAGGGAGGAGGAGAGAGAGAGCCGGGGAGAGTGGCTGCGAAGCAGAGACCCTGTGCATCCTAGGGAGAGGAGGGAGGAGGATGGAGAGGTTGGTGGTTCTTGGGTGTTGGACGAGGGGGGGTTGGAGGTGGGAGGGGTGGGTTAGGGGAGGGGCAGGAGTTGGGAGATAGACGGAGGGGGGGGGGAGTGGAGGTGGAGGGGTTCTTGGTGATGGGAAAACGAAGGGGGGGGGGGTGGGGGGGGGGGGGGTGGGGGTGGGGCTGGAATGGTTTTGGGGGGGTTAGGGGAGGGACCTGTGGAGAGAGAGGAGGTGGCTTTGGAGGACGTATGGGGGAGAAGTTATGAATGACCCTTGATCTGGCTACAGTGGGTGTGAGAGGAATATTCTTCATCGCCGATCTTATCATGCCTGCAGAGTGTTCCGGTAAATCCAATAGTGATGGAAAACACAGGGAAAGGTCGTCCTCATGTTCCTTAGATGGAGTGGATGTAGCGGGGGGGACCCAAACCGGGTCCATGGAAGGTGATGAGGGAGTCTTTGGTGGAGACGGAGGTGGTTGAGAGGCCCCCAGTGCAGGCCTGACTGTAGCCTGTAGCAATGGGGGGGGCTTCACGGGAGCTGTAGGTGGGGAAGGTGCTGCTGAAGATGATGCAGCAGCCACAGCTGGTGCTGGTGGTGCTGATGCTGAAGGCGCTGATGACGCTGTGGCAGCCACTGCTGCTGCTGGTGCTGGATCCTTTGCTGATGATGATGCTGGTGGACGTGTTGAGTTCTTTTGAGGCGGTGGAGGTGCCGAGACCTCTGGGTTCCGTGAGGGTCTCGCCCTTTGTATCCTCCTCTCTTTCAACGGCTGAACGCGCTGCGCAGGCTGAGGTCTTAAGGCAGATGCAAAGTTATCGATCAACACTTTTACTCCGTATTTGTTCAGATGTGGGCCTTTCCCTTCAAAGAGCTCGAGCCTATTCCAGAACAGATTGAAGTTTTCAATGAATCCAAGTCCTCTGCGTGAACACTCATTGTGTAGAAATGAATTTAACTGGTACAGACGGCTAAACTTCTCGATTTTTCCATCTGCATTTGGAATGGGGCCACTGATTAGCACGTTTAACTCAATTTTTTTAAGGTCATCCAGCAGCAGAGTAAAATCTCTTCTCAACTTCTCGGTGGATTTGTCATAAATGTCTACTGCCCCTGTGTGTATCAACAATGTACTTACATCCTTGGTTTGAGATAAAACTTTTGGCAACAAAGCTCTTATCTCAGACACTCTGGCTGAGTGCAAAGAATAAGTCTGTACAAAGTTCAAAGATACATTCCGAATGGCTGAATCTCCAAGCAGCAAACACCGTGGCCTTGACGGAGGGGGAGAAACAGACTGTGGCTTTGCTTCTTCAAACAGAGCAGCATAACGATTTGAAGTTTTGCAAACATTTCGTGGCAGAATTCCACTCCCATTGTCATTCTTAGCTTTGTCAACTTTGGGTTTAGCGCCGCATTTATTCCAATAGTTTTCTTTGTTGATTTTGGGAAAAGTAATTACGTCATCATAACTTACATTTCCAGTCTGTCCATTCATTCCATTTTCACACATTGGAAGAGTCGGGTTAAGTCCCATTTCTGTTTCCAAAATATCCATCCGTTTTTGAAGAAATTTGAGCTCATTTTCCAGAGAGCAGCAGCCATCGCAGATTTGTCTTCGTTTCTTCCGTCCGGACATGATTAATGTTGACAAATTTCACAAAGCTGAAGTCTGCAGAGGGAGTAATCCGTGTTTTGTAGAATAAAAATGTAAATAAAGCGATTAAAAGAGATTACAAAGCGAAGCAAGCAGCGGAGCACCAAGGAACACGTCTACACACTTCCACTGCGGAAGTGTCAAACAACAAGCTAACAACATTGCTAACTGCATCTTTAATATAAGGATTAATCAAACCATTCAAAACATTGTGGAAATCTAAATGTAGACATTGAAGAGTTTGGGTTAATCTGAGGCATCGTCTTCAAAGTTGTTCTGTAAAAATTGGGCAATTATAAATTAACAGTGCTTGTTTTCGAACAGAAAGATATATTTACAGAATATATACAGTTAGTGACAGGAAGTTATGTATGTCTCTATCATGTATATTATGTAATGGCTGTAATTCTATAATTGTTTCCTGTTTATAAGCTTAAATAAATCCAATCAATCAGTGTTGGTCACATTTAATAAAACACAAAAAAATAATGAGTTATAGTTACTGATTACTTCTTCCTAAAAGTTATGTTTAAGTAACTAGTAAAGTGATTTTTGTTTATTATTTTGTTTTCACACAAAGATGCATTTTTTATGGATAGGTTAAGAGTTGTATTTAATCAGTTATTTATGGAACAATACATGTGAGACTTGGAAAGGTTAGAAAATCGTTCAAAAGTCAATTTATTTCTGTCATTCAACTTGCAATGTGAAATAATTTGCTCACAGCTTGAACATTAAAACAAACAAAGGCTTTTGTCCCTTTTCTATGTATTGAGTCTAAATCAAACATTATCATATATTTATTTTGTTTATATATACTTAATTTTTGAGTTTTTGCCTTTAGAATTCAAGGAGATTGTCATAATTAAAAAAGAAAACCTCACAAGGCAACATTTATAATGCAAAGATAAGATTACATAAAATAGTAAAAAAAAACAAAAAAACTATTAAAACAGAAAATAAATAAATAATAATAAAATAATACAAAAAATACAAATAATAGTAATGATAATAATAATACAAATAATAAAACAAAATAGTAGTAATAATAATATTAAATAAAAAGTTGTAAGTATTAAATAGTACACCCACATTTTAAGTTCAAATACAGAAACAAATACACTTTTATTTTTTATTTCTGAGTTTCACCTGTTTATACATTTTTTTATTTTAATAATATTGTGACTTTCTACTGAGAAAAGATTGAATTAAAACTTTGATAAGACTTTCCTTTGTTAATTTTTCAAAACGTTTTGCTACAGCTTTTGAGTTGCGTTAACAACTGTAAAATGACAGAATTTAGTCAAAGCATTTGGGGAATTTTGTGTAAGCATTTTTTCCCAAGTCACATTTCTAACACTGCGCCTTCTTCAGTAAATGCTTAAGTTGCTAAAATGATTAGTGCATTCTTATCAACAACTGCTGCTTTCACACATCGCACTATCACCACATACTTGGCCTCGTTCTCTCCTTCCCCAAAACAAAGCGTCCATTAGGCGTGACCCTTACATTACAAAGCCCTTCTCACTCCTCTCTCTCCGTCAGACAGTTCAATTTCCCGAGCAAAGCTTTAATTTGCTGCATCCTCTCGGTACTGTATCTACCATTCAGATCTCACAAGGTCGCACAACAGCCGTGGCACTGATATGCATCGACAATGTGATTTCTTAGTTTAGTCGTGCGCCCCGCTGGCAGAACAGAGCTCGTCTACAGAAGGTCACGCAGCATAACAGAAGAAAGGGGTCAGCCGGAAAACACCGACTTCAGACAAAAGAGAAAAATCATCTCGGGCTGATGGAATTTATCAGTGCAAATATTCTAACTTTGTGAAAAAATGAACATTGAACATTTATTCGGAATCCCAATGATAGATTTGCAGGGGTCTCCAACCTGTAGCTCGGGGGCCTCAAGTAGCTCGTCACCCCCTTCCAGGTAGCTCCCCGAAGGATTCAGATTGTATTATTCATAATCATTATTTATTATTGTAAATCCACTTACTTTGTCACTAGTAACAAATATGCAATGGTCAATTTTGACAATAACCAATATCAGATTGTTCTCACCAATATATCACCAAAGGTTTTCTAGTGCCGTCCACTCTCTTGATGGTCCAAAAACACAGCAGGAACTGAAATGGACAATCAAGGTTCAAGGTTCGACTGGGAATTTGTCTTAGCCTCACGGTGCTGGCAGAATAAAGGCAAATTACAGGCTAAGCTCCATAACCTGGGTCTCCTGCAAGATGGAAAGATGGAAAGATGGAAAGACCAAGAATGAACAAAAAGCCTCTGGTCTTAATGACTAAAATGCTGGTGCGATGCAGATTAAGGGTTTACATTGCACACGCCCATGCAAGAGGGACGTTTGACCAGCAACCCACGCTGGGATGTCTGAAAGTGAGTAAGAGCATTTCCATTTACACATCAGAGGCTGAACCAGACGTCGGACCCACTGAGAGCAGTTCACCTCAGGCCGGGCTCAGGGGAGTGGGGAGAGTAGATGCACCTTGGATCTGTTTGATCTCAACAAACTCATATACAATCGATATACTCTTTCCGTTCCTTGTGTGAGGTCAAAGATGGGAGAAGCGGCTCTCTCCTCATGGCCTCACACCAAAGTATATCTGTGACATGTTAGCCTGTAATTTGCCTTTATTCTGTTTCTGATCATTTCCATATCACTATCACTGTTTGTGCGGGAGGGAAACCCAGTTAGGCCACATAGATTATTTACCACAGTACTTTGTTGCTTATTGTGTAGATACTTATTTTAATTATGTTCTTTTACTAGTATTTTGATTTGAACAGTGCAATATTATGGCATATTCTTGAGTTGAAATTGAGCAGACGAGCCGATTGTCCTGATGTTGAGAATGTCTTGTACAGCACCGTGAGGTTAAGACCAATTTCCAGTTGAACCTTGAACCTTGATTGTCCGTTTCAGTTCCTGCTGTGTTTTTGGACCATCAAGAGAGTGGACGACCCTGAAGTAAACATTTCTACTTCTACTATTGTTGCATTTGTGCTTCAAATCAAGAAGGTTCCAGGTTCAATTCCACTATTGGCCCGACTAATTGTAATTTGTCCATTATTTTACTCCATTCGGCTCTACTCTACCTGGTTGCGTTTCCATTACTCTCTGGTATCTGGTACCGTATCGTAGCAAGCAACCCACAACAAACCAGTATCTGACAAAATTCCTTGTTTACCATGGCTTCCAGCAGCACACCAGCCAATCACTGTCAGTTAGAAAGCATTCTTCACATGCTGTATTTTAATGTCTGCTTTGTCTTTGTTGTGTCTCTTTTGTGTTCTGCTCTGTTTGCTTTGTGTTTCTGTATCTAATTATTTTGACCTTGTATTTTGACTGTTTTTATTGTTTATCATGCTGACTGTGCAGCGCTTTGTAAACATTGTTTTTAAAAGTGCTATACAAATAAAGATTATTATTATTATTATTATTATTAGTACCAAGGCCAGGCAGGTACTAAAAATAGTTGCTAGTACCAGTTAAACAGGGCCAGTGGAAACAATCCCATGCCAAGTAGGGTAAACTGGCCTAAAGTTACATTTATGATCACCTGCTTTGATGACTGGCTGTAATAACCCTATACCGTGAATATTTTGGGGCGTTTTATAGAATCATACCGGTTTATTGCCGTATAAATGTTGCATTTATCCTCAGCAGCTGAATCAGGGTGGTGCGCACAGGTTCATAAACTCTCCCTCAGGCCCGTGAAATATACCCCAGTTTCTGTGCCCTGTAGATAAAGAAGTGATCTTTCTACACCGAGAAAGATCCGTCTGTCTACATTTCCTTTGGTAAAAATAAACGGCGTAACTGGAGTCTGCAGCTTGGGTCTAATTGACTGTAGGTTTTTAACAATTCCCATTTCACATCTGAAGCATATTTGACTGAAAATGAGAGTGGGACCTGTAAAAAAAGTAAAAGGTCCACGTGGAATACATCTTACTTTCGCCATTTCGCAGACTTACCGTAGTTACCTTTTTTGTGCAATGTTTTGGATTATGTGGGTTTGTCATTTTTCTGTTCAAACTGGTTCATGTTTTTACTGGTGAAAAGCTTTCATCAGAACACTAAGCCGATACCGTGGAGAACTACAGTTTTCATAGCAACCGTCCAAACTAAGCCCTTTTCAGAGAGGCACAGCTGATCCGTGAGATCTCATCCTCACTCAGCCAATAGTCTCATTAGGAGGCACACAACGACACAGTGGACGCACAATAAAACATCATCATCTGCCCTTTCGGATCCTGCATCTCTTTCGTCCGTTCACTTTACATTCATGGCGTCAGTCGCTTCATCTTAGAGCGAGAGTCAGCCTCCACACGTCAGCTCCACTGCACCACACAGGTTGAGGCTCGCACTGAACAGACGATTATCCAATGTTAAAGGTGACGGAGAAACGTGTGGTGATGGAGAAAGATTTGCATGCACATGTTGGGAAAGTGCGTGTGTAATAAAACTATTCACTTTTTTTGCTTCTTTATTATGCTAAAGTTGGAGATTTTAGACATGCTTCTTTATTAGGATAAAGTTAGAGATTTTTTTATTTATTTATAAAAAATTATTTATTTTATTTATTGTATTTATTGTATTTATTGTATTTATTGTATTTATTTTATTTATTTTATTTATTTTATTTATTTTATTTATTTTATTTATTTTATTTATTTATTATTTAGTATTATTATCTTTATTTGATTTATTATATTTATTCATTTTGATTTATTTTAGTTATTCTATTTATTCTATTTAATTAATTGTCCACTTATATTTGCTGTGTGCTCCTCATTCCTCCTGTTCTGAAACTGGTGATGCAACATTGAAATTTCCCAACTCAGGGACATTTTTCTTAATCTTATCAACGCAGAATAATAATGTCGACTCTCTTGAGGCCCTGCTCTCTGCACCTGGGCTGGCACCTGGGTTCCACCATCTCTCCTGACTCCACTGTTTGTGAGAGGAAGGGACATGGCCGAAACGCTGCAATAACAGTTGGAATAGCAAAGTACGGGATTCTACTATTTATGATCAAACAAGAATGATTGTGTTCCCAGATCGCTCAGCCTGAGGTAGCCTGGCCTTATCCATCCGTACACTCCGGTCAATCATCATGTCCTGCATGTAACGTCTGGGTCTGGTCCCTGTGTTAGTGATAACAATTGGTTGAATTCCATCCGACCAATCAGCGAGCGCGGGAGGCGGGTGTTGTAGTTAGTTGTGGGTGACCTCAAGAGTTTGCGTCAAACAGACAGGATGTAGTTTGGCAATGGTAAAGAATACAATAGTAAGGTAATCTGGTCCGGTTCTATCAAGAAATTGAAGCCGGAGCAAGAGGAATGTCTATCAAATGTAATCGCTGGCAAAGATTGTGGCGCTACTCCCCACGGGCTCCGTTAGCGGCAAAGGAGATGGCTAAAGCTAGGCTAAATGCTACATGCTAACGACTCACTCGGCACACTACATACATGACGGTAAACTCAGATCCGATCGTTTCAATCTGCAGAAGGAGTTAACCCCTCCCACCTGTTAATGGATTTAATGGAGCAAATCCAGACCTTAGTACTAAATGTAATATGTGCTATGGTATGGTACGACCAGGCTAAGCCAGAGGGGGCATGCTTTTCAAAGTTTTGTATAGATGAAAGTTTGGTTTTACATTTATATCTCTGACTTTCTGCAGGGGTGAGCTCTCTTTGCTCTCTTTGCCTTGCCTTGCCTTGCCTTGCCTTGCCATATAACTATTGCAGCACAGGACACACCTCTTGCAGCACTAATGGAAGTAAAGCCGTCACCATTATCAAAGTAATACTTTCGCATTTTTGACGTATTGGAAAGCCCATAATTATCTGTGTCCAAGATTAATATTGAAGTGTTAATGGATGTTACATTTGCGTCTTTATTCTAAGAGCCATTGATTTAAATTAAGCCAATTAACAAAGTACAAGAAAAGCCAAGCAATTAGCAGCTGGAGAGCTTTGTTTTACGTTCAAAAATGAAACTTTTTAATCACGGCACAGATCCTCAGACTTCTTGCGTCGTGATCGAGAGGCCAGCCATAGATTTTGCGATTGTGAAGCGATGCCAGCGTGCAGATTGGAGTTCATGCTTTCTAATGAGCATAATAAATGAATCTATTACGGGACAGAGCGAGCGTGATCACACAAAGACAGAATGTAATATCACAGCGTCGACTTGGAACAGCAGAAAATGTTTGGATTTCCGCAGAATTGACGCAATTCTAATTCTAATTTTCATCGGGCATTTGGCTCCTAGTCCCATCAGCTGCAGGCATCCCATCTACTGCATTTAACCTCTCACTTAAAAGTCTTTACGGCACGGGCAGTCAGTAGCATCCAGCCAGAGCCCACCCCCGTGAGGAAAGCAGATGTGTTCGCATTAGTGAGAGCGTCTCATCAGGACATGCTCTTAAAGAAACGGCTGCATCACAGACTCATCAGCAGCATCCACCACTTTACACTGCTTCATGATAAATAGATAGACATATAGAAAGATAGATAAATAGATATAGACAGATAGATAGATTGATAGACATATAGATAGATAGATAAATAGATATAGACAAATAGATAGATTGATAGACATATAGATAGATAGATAAATAGATATAGACAAATAGATAGATTGATAGACATATAGATAGATAGATAAATAGATATAGACAGATAGATAGATTGATAGACATATATAGATAGATAAATATATATATACAAATAGATAGATTGATAGACATATAGATAGATAGATAAATAGATATAGACAAATAGTAGGGGTGTGACGATATATAGATTTTTCGATATATCGCAATACTTTCTCCCGCGATTCGATTATCGATATGCATTTGCCAAGTATCAATATCAAATTTTTTTTTTGAATTGGTATCAATACTTAATATATGGCTACATTACGCATCTCCATTCTATTTATCATGAAATAAGAGTATTTTTCCTTTTATTTTTGTGCCAAAAATTGGCATATTGTATATTTCTAACCAATATATCAATAATCGTCATATCGTGATAAAATCGTTATTGTGATATCATCGTTATTGTGATATCATCGTTATCGTGAGCTTTGTATCGCGTATCGTATCGTGAGGTATCCTTAGGTTCCTACCCCTAATAGATAGCTAGATAGACATATAGATAGATAGATAGACATATAGATAGATAGATAGATAGACATATAGATAGATAGATAGACATATAGATAGATAGATAGATAGATAGACATATAGATAGATAGATAGACATATAGATAGATAGATAGACATATAGATAGATAGCTAGATAGACATATAGATAGATAGATAGATAGACATATAGATAGATAGATAGATAGACATATAGATAGATAGCTAGATAGACATATAGATAGATAGATAGATAGACGTATAGATAGATAGATAGATAGACATATAGATAGATAGATAGATAGACAGAGAGACAGACAGATCAGTTTTTTGTCCCACAGTGGGGACATTTCAATAGTACCCGAGCTTTAAGCTTTTTCGTAAGCATTTCCTTTTCTGACCATGCAAGCTACACATAATAATAATAATATATATAATATTGTAATAATGCTCTTCCCTCTGCCCATTAATCTATATAATTTGCAATTACCATAGCACTGCAAATATCACTGGCATATGATGAATTAAAGCTGATTCTAATCAAACAGGGTCAACAGATTAATGGATCAGAGGATTTATATGAAACAAGAACCGTGTGAACTTTCATTTGTGCATTACTCTCTCCTAAAACAAAGCTGTGATTTTGAAATCTTTTTAAACGCTGCGGTGCCACAGAACCCTGCCGTGCTGCCACACTATCGGTGACTTCAATCTACAATATGCTGATTCTATCATAATAAAGAAAATTGGCTGGATCCCCGAGGACAGGGGGCCTAATAGAAAATAATTCTGCCCTTGAAACTCTCGGGGCCCGGCTTTGATTAGATGATGCTATCTTTGTTTAGACTTGAGCATCTGGGGCAGGCCCATGTGTTCATATATTTAATTAAAATACCATCACCCGCACTCACAAAGGATACTTATCTTGTGGCGCTGCTCACCCTGGATTTTTTCTCTTAATTCAAAAGATTATCTGTGGTGATTGTCCGCAAAGGTGGGACAGCCGGGCCATGGGCGACTGTGTATAAATATATATGGGCAGAGTACCTTGACTCTGGGCCAGACATCATCGCACTGCTCCGTCTGGCTCCAGGACAGAACTATTTCCCCCTTATCGCTGCCTTTTGATCTTCCATCTATAGGTGGGTGAGAGCACAATTACAACATTGTTAGGCTTGTCACAGAACTGTTCAGGCTGCATTTGTACCGCGGCTAAATTGGCCTTAGCTTTAAACAGCAGCCACAACCTTAGACTGTTGTTTTGGTTCACTGACCACAGAGATAGAAAAAGTGCTGTAAATAAGCATCTGCTAACAAGGAGCACTTACGTACCCGAAGGATACAGGAATGATATAGCCAACTTCATTGTGTCAAAACAAAACACAAAAGCCGATCGAACGAGTTTTAATCTCAAAACATTTGTGAGAGCAATGGAAACGTGGATAACAAAATCAACATTGCTCAGAAAAGCTTGTCCAAGGTTATGCGCCGTAAAGCAAAGCAACCCTTACCACGATAGAATCAAAACACTTGCCAAAAAGTACAGTTATAGGTACACTTCTGTTCAGGGAATGGAAGGAAAACTCAACAAGGATGTCTGCTAAGATTAGAAAGAACTAACAAAAAAGAAAAAATACAAAACATAGCAGCATGGATCTTCAATTTGAAAGAGTTTGCAGAAGACGGGCTGACATTTCATCTGTAAGGCACTACAATATATCTAGCTTTTCAAAATAACTGCATGATAAAGAGCTGGTAAAGTGATTGTGTGATAGTAATGAAGACAATGACATTTGTCTGGGATTGAGATGACCGACATATTTGATTGGTTCGTCTCTACCATCAACGATAAAACAATCAGCATTCGCCACAGTGCCTGTAGCTTAGCCTTGAGGTAACCAAAACATGCAGTGAAAAAGTACTGCCTTGTGCGTTTTTAGAAAGACGAGTTTGACTTAAACCATTCATTCATTCATTTTCATCCCTTTATATATTTGCTCCTGACGTAAGCCTTAGTGGCATCAGGATGGGTCAAATGCAGAGGACAAATTTCCCTACAGGGACAATAAAGTGCACATTTACATCCATTTCTGGGTCAGGGGGTGGCAATCGGAGCTGCTGCCCATTTCACAAAGCACCAGTCCCTCACTGATCCTCCTGCAGGTGGTGGGTCCACAGGAAGATGGCTTTGGCGCAGATATAGCCTTGATCTTTCAGCGGGGACTTCAGGCAAAGTGGGGTTAAGTGTCTAGCCCAGGGACACAACGACAGCAGTCATCAGTGGGAGCAGATGACATCGAACCCACGACCAATGCTCTACCAACTGAGCTACTGTTGCCCCCTGACTTTAACCACAGTTGCTTCAAATTGCCAAAGAGAATATCTTAGTGTAGAGCTTTGACTTTTTGAGTTATCTTGATTCTTAGTACGTTTTATAATAACTTTCATCTGCAAAAATATCCTTCAATATGAATAAGTAAGTAATGTAACATGGTGATTTAGGGTTGTATCTTGTATTATCTTTTCCCTCCACCATTTCCAGACAGGAAACCATTGACTGCAGCGTGATGGAGATGTCTGGCCTTGCAGTAGACCCCATACGTGAGAAATACAGAACCGGGCTGTAATCTTATACAAAGTTCAACAAATACATGTATTATGGGTCCACAAATCAAATAGCTGACACGACTGGAGCTATAAAAATACTAGATCAAATCTGTTGCTGGGACTAGAAGAGGACAGAGAGTGAGGACTATTTATTTATAGACTTTCTAATCAAGTGCACCTTTCACCGGATTGCCTCAAATAAATGATGTTGGTTTGACCAGAATGTCCCTCAGTATAATATTAAAGCATTGAAACTTGAAAGAAACAACATAGAAATAAAATTCTACTGTACAATTCACATTCCTAACTGTATATCCTAAAATAAAAAAAATAAAAATAAAAATGTCTGTAAAATCTATGGTATTGTGATAGATTTTATAAAATGGTTACCCACTGTCAAATAAACAATGATTTTCTTTGATTCATGTACATATTTTCTAACAAAAACTCTTAACTGTTAGTAACTGACTAATAAGTCATGCACTGCAGTATTAGTGATGAAGTATACAATTATTTATCATTAACATATGGTTTAATCATGGTGTAACAAACCATCTATATATGTAGTAACAAATGGTTACTTCAAGTGAAGTAATCTCCATAACCTGTTAGACACTCACGCTCCACTCAAAACCAGACATGTCTCTTTCACCCGCTCCGCACCCTGGTTCACCCCCGCCCTCCGTCAGCTCAAATCCCAAGGACGACAACTAGAACGACTATACAATAAAACTGGACTCACTATACACAAAGAAATGTACAATAACCATATCATTCAATACAAGGACAATCTCTCCTCTGCCAAATCCGCCTACTACTCCGGTTTAATTTACTCCAATCAACATAACTCTAAAACTCTCTTCTCTCTCCTCTCCAATATCACAAAACCCCCTGACTCTCTCCCACACCACATGCAATCCACTGACTTCTGTAACTCACTCATGTCTTTCTTTGTTTCCAAGATCTCCAATATCCATCAACACCTGTTCACATGTGGAGCTGCAGTTTCTGGAGTAGACTCCCCGGCCCCCCACTCATCTCTTACAACTACATTCTCCAGCTTCATCCTCCCCTCCGTTCAAGTCATTTCCGATTTCATTCTCAAATCCAAACCCTCAACCTGCCCGCTTGACCCCCTCCCTACAGCTCTTGTTAAATCCTGCCTTCCTTCACTTGCTCCCTTTATCACCAATATCATCCACTCATCTCTTATCTCTGGTACTGTCCCTTCTTCACTCAAATCCGCCACAGTCACACCAATCCTGAAAAAGCCCGGTTTGGACCCCACCAACTTTGATAACCTCCGTCCCATTTCAAACCTTCCCTTCGTCTCCAAAATACTCGAAAAATCTGTCGCCGCTCAACTCCATAACCATCTTATCACAAACAATATCTACGAGAAGTTTCAATCTGGCTTCCGTCCCCTTCACAGCACTGAAACAGCTCTTCTCAAAATCACTAACGACCTCCTCATAGCTTCTGACTCTGGTTTGCTCTCCATTCTTATCCTCCTTGACCTCACCGCAGCTTTTGACACCATTTCTCACTCCACTCTCCTTGACAGACTCTG
Organism: Knipowitschia caucasica; assembly: GCA_964034765.1. Lineage (NCBI taxonomy): Eukaryota > Metazoa > Chordata > Actinopteri > Gobiiformes > Gobiidae > Knipowitschia > Knipowitschia caucasica. The sequence continues at coordinate 32,443,808 of OZ035841.1, forward strand.
TTCCATTGGCATAACTCACACCCCCCTTGCTTGGTTCACTTCCTATCTCTCTGGCCGCACACAGTTCATTCAACTCAAATCCCACAGGTCCAACACTTTCCCTGTCTCTGCTGGTGTGCCCCAGGGCTCTGTCCTGGGGCCCCTCCTCTTCATCATCTACATTCTCCCACTCGGTAACATCCTCCGTAAACACAACATTCATTTCCATTGCTACGCGGATGACACCCAGCTCTACCTCTCTACCAAACCCTCTTCATCTCTTCCTCCATCCTCCCTTGCCCTCTGTCTACAAGAAATTCATTCTTGGTTCTCTTCCAACTTTCTCAAACTGAACAGCTCTAAAACAGAAGTCCTTCTCGTAGGCACCCCCTCCACTCTCTCGAAATCAAACAGTTTTCCTATTCCCATCAACAACTCATCTGTCCTTCCCTCCTCTCAGGTTAAGAGTCTGGGTGTCATCCTCGATAGTACACTCTCCTTCCAGTCTCACATCAATAGCATCTCCCGGTCTGCATATTTCCACCTACGTAACATCTCCCGTCTCCGCCCCTCTCTCTCCCCCCACACCACTGCCATCCTCGTCCACAGCCTCGTTACCTCCCGCATTGATTACTGCAACTCACTTCTGTTCGGTCTTCCCAACAAATCCCTCCAGAAACTGCAGCTCCTTCAAAACACTGCAGCACGAATCATCACACGGACCCCTACCTCTCACCACATCACCCCTGTCCTACAACAACTCCACTGGCTTCCCATAAAACATAGAATCAACTTCAAAATCCTCCTCATCACATTCAAAGCACTTCATAACCTGGCCCCTCCGTACATATCTGACCTCCTCCACATCGAAATTCCTGCCCGCGCACTCCGCTCTTCCTCCACTCTCAAACTCTCCGTTCCACCGGCCAAACTCGTCACCATGGGGCACAGAGCATTCAGTCGCTCTGCTCCCCAGCTCTGGAACTCTCTCCCCTCTGACCTCCGTAACATAGACTCCCTGCCACTCTTCAAATCCAGACTCAAAACTCACTTGTTCAGACAGTCCTATAACACCTAGTTATGCGCGCACCCTCTCAATATTGTACTATTTAATGTGTCCATTGTACAGTGTCCTTGGGTGTTCTGAAAGGCGCTTTCAAATAAAATGTATTATTATTACTTGAAGTTGTATTCATTATGAGTTAACTACTACAGTTAATAAATGCTTAAGTAGTTATTAAGTGTTAATCACACTTAATTAACACATTTTTCATGATTAATTAAGTGTTATTCAAACATTTATTAAGCCTAAATAAGGTGTTGTTATTATAAAGTGTTACCAGGATCTTAAGTACCTCCATCGAGTGGATGGAAAATCTCTTTATGACTCTGTTAAAAAAAAAAAACATTAATAATTAGATCACTTATACTAGTATACAGGCATCAATGAAGTAGTTTCAGTTCCCACTTAGAGTAATATCTGTCGTTAACCAGATTTTAGGAACATTGTACACTGGATTTAAAATGTAAACTTATATAAATACAATTACTTGGCACCACCTGTATGTGAAAAGCCTGATCCATATACTAAGCAAGACATGGCCTGGTTTGTACTGTGATGGGAGGCAAAGGGAGAGTAACAGCTTTAAAGTGCCAAACTGTCATTGTGTCTTTAGGCAAGACACTTCAGACACATAGCTGAGAATGAGTGTGTTTAGTGAAGTTGCAGCATATATAGTATACTGTAAATATATAACGCTGTGTGACAAATTCTTGGGTGTCTTTGAAAAGTGCAACACACAACATTAGACATTATCAATACTTACACACTGCTTGACATGACACCAACGCCGCGGCTACCATTCCGTGTCTCCTCTGTCCCCAAGGCCAAACCTCTGTATACACCATAACAGCCATAACAGCAGTGTGACCATGAAGGATTAAGTAACAGGTGGAGTCTATAATACAGTGGTTATGTGTGTCCAGCTCCTCCGTGCCGACCCAAACACACATACATCCAAGTCCCTAGGCGGCCATTACTGCTGCTTCCCCCCCAGTCTACAACCAGCAACTCCCTCGGCGCGGGCGTTCGCACACAGAATTATCCACCAAATTAACTCACCGGTGATTCGTGTGAGTGTGGCGTCGCCCGCTCGACCCGTGCTTCCTCCTCGGGGGGTGTAGTGGGTACGAGGGCGACTGCGGCTGAATCCTTGCGTCGTAAAGCTAAGGCATGATGGGATGTGTTTACGATGGCTGCAATAGACAAGGGCACCTGGGACGGCTGAATATAGGATCGACGGTAATGCAGCACGGCCTTATGAAAATATATTTACTGTTTATATAAATGTGATTTAGGAGAAGGCTAAACTAGACACAACTTTTGAATGACTCCGTGTTGGGGGGAAGTTTGCTCCGGGTGTGAGGAGCATGTGTCTTATCTTACGAAGGCCTGCACTACGACTGTAAACATGCACGTCTATAGTCACTAGGGATGTAAATCGGCGACCGTTTAACCGGTGGTTGACCGTCACAGCGTTAACCGGTAAAAGCTGTCGGTTAAAAAAAGAGAAAAAGGGGAGAGGGGAGGTCTCTTAATAACGCTATTTTAAGCCCTATTTGCACGATGTGACGAGCGGGTCCATATCTAGCTGTGTGCGCCCATGTATTATAAACTCCGGGACGACTTTCACGCCGCACGAGCCACATATGCACACACGGGCGGCACGGTGGCTGAGTGGATAGCACTCTCGCCTCTCAGCAAGAAGGTCCTGGGTTCGAATCCCGGTCGGACCAGGGCCTTTCTGAGTGGAGTTTGCATGTTCTCCCCGTGTCTGCGTAGGTTTCCTCCGGGTACTCCGGTTTCCCCTACCACTAAAAATATGTCCAATAGTTCTGGCATGCGCCTCCTGTACTGGCCCCTCCCATCTCTGTGTGGAGTGAGAGACAATTGCCCAAAAATTAACAATTGTAAACCGCTTTGAGACTCAGATCTGCAGTGAAAAGGCGGTATATAAATAAATACTTACTTACTTACTTACACACGCGCACGGGCGCACACACACACACACACACACACACACACACACACTTTCCCCCTCTCCATACGTAACATCCACACGCATCATCTCTCCCCTCTGTTACCGTCAAAGTTGCACACAGGCGCGGGTCAGAACTACATTGGAGCTTACATTTACACACACACACACATACACACATACATACACACATATATACCGGTCTGTCGCGCTCCTCTGTGTCACGGAGCCCAAAGGATTCGCACAAATACGCGGCTCCAGTCAAACCACATGGAACATGTTTGTGTTTATGGTCCTCGGGATCAGCTCCACACACATCACTTGTATTTAAACTTTTGTGAAGACCTGTGAGACGCGGCTCGTCACTCGCTGCTCTGACCATGTGAACGAGCCGTCGTTTGCTGCTAGAAAGTTTTGGTATTAACCCGCAGCACAGCAGAATGGGAAGATTAAAAAAGCAGTTCTCTGTGCGCAAAGGTGCCGAAGCTGTTGTGGGTTTGGGCGCCGCTGTCTCGGCTCTGATCCAGTAGAACGCTCAGCTGCACTTATGAAAAGTACGCGGCTCGAAATGGCTGTTATTTCAAAGAACGTGGACTATTTTAAACTACGCGGTTAACCGGTTTCAACCGGTTAATGAGGCTCGGTGGTCGGTCATGAAAATTCATAGTTTTTTTTACATCCCTAATAGTCACTTTATGATTTCAATTTTAACTGCACATAAAATAAAGGGGCGACAGTAGCTCAGTTGGTAGAGCATTGGCCTTCAGGCCTGAAGGTCGTGGGTTCAATTCCCACCTCTGCACCTTCTCCATCGACTCCCACTGATGACTGCTGTCGTTGTGTCCTTGGGCAAGACACTTAACCCCACTTTGCCCAAAGCCCCCACTGAAAGATCAAGGCTATGCTCACACTCAGAGAGCAGCCGTCCTCCTGTGGACTCACCACCTGCAGAGGGTCAGTGAGGGGCTGGTGCTATGAGACTTGGGTGGCATCTCTGACTGCCACCCCCCTGACCCAGAAATGGATTAAAGGGTAGAAGATGGATGGATGGATGGATAAAATACCTCTATTTCAGTCCCTCCAGGATTTGGCGGGCAATTATTGTGATTGTTGAGGGCTAAAATGCTTGATTGATTTCGCAAACAATTTTTCTAAAAGTTTCAATGGCAATTTGCAATGCTATTATATTATACAGCATATATAGCATGTGCATATATGTGGCTAAGTGGATAGGACTCCCGCTTCTCAACAAGAAGGTCCTGGGTTCGTATCCCGGTCGGCCTTTCTGAGTGGAGTTTGCATGTTCTCCACGTGTCTGCGTAGGTTTCCTCTACCACTAAAAACATGCACAATAGGTGTGAATGTAAATGAGAGAGTGAATGGGTGGTGTTGGAGCTGATGGTCCAGTGTGTTCTGGACTCGCTTCTGTCATCACCGTGTGTGGAAGGATTGGAACAATATCTGACTCTGAACATTGTAAAGTGCTTTGGGTCTGTACCTTGGTCTGTAAAATGTGCTATATAAATAAACATTACTTACTTGTCTTTTTGCACACCTTGAGTAATCCATTCATGCCAAATATGACATGTACATTTCTAAATTGTGAGATCAATAAAGATTTATATCATCAGACCACAACATGTTCTTTATGTGGTCCTCTCTTTTTCACCTTTTTTGTCTGAACAAGCTCAAAGATGTGACAGAGGCCAAAACCACAGGTTTATGAAAACTAGTGATAGACCCAAACTGTTTAAAAGTAAGAAATAATGACATGGATTCTTTACATTTTTAATGTCAAATTAGGTTATTGTTTATTAGTACGTACTATTTCTCAAACATTAGCTAATTACAAGTGTCTGCTTTGTTCACTACTTTATCTCCATTAAATCCTAATCGAGGCAATCAGCTCTTTGTAATTTATTTGTAATTTTTCAGTATAATTTGCTTCAACAGTAATCTTCTGTGTCTGAATATTTATAATAAAATTGCACCTGCAAAGATAATGCTCCAGGTAATTATCATTTGCTGCTTGGCACATTAGCCTAATAGTCGAACTCACCTTGCGAGGTTTCTCTATGTGCGATTTGTTTTGACAAGGGCTTCTACTTCATCTGGTCCCAACCATGTGAGTGTTATGGTAGTATCTTAAGCCTGGTTTACACGAGACGATTTAAAAATTGTCGGCCGACTTTCCTAACCTGAGAGAAAAATCATGGGTCTAACCACTTTGGTCGTACAGTGTGTGGTGCAGCCACACGGCAAGAACACGCAAACCACACACATCACACACGAACCCATTTCCCCCACGAGCATTCCCAGGTCAGACGGAAATCTCACAAAATCTCTCGAGATCAAGCGTGACTTCAGAGTAAAGACTCATGGAGGACGAAGAGGATGCAGCGGTGATAGTTTGGAGTTACTTTTTAACAGAGAAAAAGTGTTGTCAAAGGAAAAGGCGATGTATATACAGTATTTATGCCATTGGCTGTTTTGATTCTTTTCCGGTGTTTCCTCGTCAGCTCGTCTTCTGATTGGCTACACGCCGCAGTCATGGCAACGCGCTCGTCTGTCCCCGACACCACACAACATGTTGGATATCCCCGATTTGAGATCGGAGCAGTCCCAAAGTCCTTCTGAGCGACGAGCACAGTCTTAACACACCAAACATGGAAAATCCATCAGATTATTTCACAAAAATCGGAGTGTTCTTAAGATTGTCGTTAGGGGTAAATCGGGTCTCTTAAGAAAAAAAATACATCCGCTGGCAATAGCAGATGTATTTTGAACTTCATAACCCACAAGCTATATACAATTTTAAAGCTTATTTTCTCAGGGTTAGGGTTAGGTAAACAATATCAGACTTTGCATTAAAAAGATATAACACATAATATGGGCACAAAATAAATCGTGTTTGTATAAGTTTCTTACCTTTCGTCTTCTGCTGCTCCAACAAATTAGACTTTCCCCATCCTTGCTTAGTCTCTTTCTCTCCGTAAGTCTTCATTGAAAAAGAATATCCACTTGTATTTCCCAAAGTATAATCCATTCTTCAGAAATAATCCAAAAATGTGCATTTTTCTGTTCCAAAAAAAACGCTCCGAAAGAGGTTCAGGCTTCTCTTTTACATTTCACCAAGTTTGAGCTTAGTTTAGCCACAAACATCATATCCACGTGTTCCTTGAGTCCTTAGCTTTAAAAAGAGAGGTTCCATGAAAAGATAGGAGCAGGTTTCAGTCCGCAGGACCCTTGTGAAAAATACAAACCGCATCCACTTGCACAGGGTCCTTTTTTCCCTTGTTGTTGATTAGCATGGCTAGCGCAATGTGCTAGCACTGAATGATTGACGTGTCTAAGTAGCCAATAAAAAGAACTTTCTTTTGATGGGTGGGACTTGTTGGAACTCTTTTCATTTTCACAGTAAAAGCGTGCGTAAAGACGCTGTTAGTACTGCTGCGCATATTTTATATGCATTTATACTACTAAAAAAATATTTTGAAAAAATGCAAAAGAAAATCACACAGATTTGTAACTTATAAGTACCACAACTAAAAAATATGCTTTTTATGATGGTGAAGTGTTAGTAAAGCCATTTTGGCACAATTTGGCACACATTTTGCCAAATTGTTTCCGAATGGCACTACTTGATAAAAAAGAGAAATTGCATAAAAACTATAAAACTTAGAAGTCTGAAACTTTACACAGTTGTTGTCAACAACACAATGAACAAATTGGCGTTGAAAATGTTCTTCTTCCAATGAAGTAGGTTTTTTTAGGGCAAGGATGCAGAGTGAAATAGGAATGACATACATTATTTCAGTGTATATTTACATAAACTAGAAGGGCCTAGCTTTAAAATGACGTGTTTTTAAATAAGCAAAGACATTTGGGTATGCCAAACTTTTGTGCACGAGCCAAAACAGATGTAGGAGTTTAAGAGGTTAAATCGGCCTAATTATCCTGCCGTGTGAACCAGGCTTTAGATAGTGATAATAATAGTATATGAAAATCCGTTCATGTAATAAATCCATCTCTTTTTACATTTATCGGTACATTTTGTTTTCCTGCTGACGTTTGCTGATGTGATGTCACTCATAGTGTTTGCCCAATGCAAAGGAAGCCAATTTGGACAAAAGCTAGCTGGAGACAATGGCAGACGTGTTGCTGGAGTTTCTCTCATTTGCTCATGTCTGGATTTACAAAGACAACATCAAAACATAAAAACTAGGATAGCAAACGCTGAACTACAGTAGATGCAAAACGGTGAGTGTGACACAAACGGTTACTGAGCTAGAAGAGTTTACCTTCAATGTATGTCTATAGGAGCCAGAGAGAGTTGGAACAAAACTTCATCCATGAGCGCTTCTCTATTAGGCTTCATTGATCTTAGAGGGTCAGCATTGTCCATGTATGTACAGTTTATGGTTCAGCCAATGAGGAGTGGTTATTCTGACTACAACCCGATGTTTTTATTATTCATCAGGTTAGGGACAGAACACATTGGATCGGAGACATTTTTTATGCCCTTTTACTATATTTACTTAATTAAATGTATACTGTGATTCAAAATTTCACTTTGAATTAATTAAACCAGACACATTTTATACGCCTTGGGTTTTAACACCAACTGAGTTTTACTGTTTACATGTATTTGTATGTATTTTATGCCGTTTTATTGCTATATAACTTTTAATCTTCCGTGCCTGTGATTCGCTTTGAGCAGCTGGTGTTGTTGTAAATGTGCCATACAGATAAAGCTGACATTGACATTACACAAATTCCACAATTAGACAAAAAGGAAATGAGGAAAATCGACACAAAGAACAGAATACATACAGTGAGATAATTTGCACACGTTATGAAGTAATCTCCTCTGGAACTCCAGTGTCTGAGTTTATGTGTTGTGATCCGGCGTGTTTGTGTTTTTACCTAAAGAAAATTTTGACCAATGATAAAATGGCTCTGATAAAATGGCTCTCTTTCACAGTGTTTAACAAAGTAAACCTGTCATATTAATATATTTTTCAAATATATTTATTTATTGTTTATTTGGTTGGGACAGTACATGTTCATGAACACATCACTCCGGATTGTACCTTGGGCTAATTGCCATCCGTTGTCCCACATTCGCTCTCACAAACACACACTCCTTCCTCCTGAGCTATTGCACATGTTTTTAGTGGTAGGGGAAACCTACGCAGACACAGGGAGAACATGCAAACTCCACTCAGAAAGGCCCTGTTCCGACCGGGATTCGAACCCATAACCTTCTTGCTGAGAAGCGAGAGTGCTATCCACTCGGCCACCGTGCCACAAATGCTAAATATTATGCTATTTTGACAACAAAACATATATGACTTGGACCGTACGCGCGCTCTGATTGGCTGATTACCGGTCTGAACAAAACCAAGTCGGACATGAACATCCATCCATCCATTTTCTTCCCTTTTATCCATTTCTGGGTCGGGGGGGGGTGGCCAGAGCTGCACCCAGTCCACAGAGCACCAGCCCCTCACTGATCCTCCTGCAGGTGGTGAGTCCACAGGAAATGAGATCTTTCAGTGGGAGCTTCAAGCAAAGTGGGGTTAAGTGTCTTGCCTACCAACTGAGCTACTGTCGCCCATGGACATGAACATACTTCACAAATATCTCAAAAGCATTGGTAAAGACACAGACGAGAGTCATATAATAAGACATTTATTAACCTCGCTTGCTCGGTCTGTACAGAGAAATATCAGACCTTGGCCTTCTGCACAGACCTCGCCACGGTCTGTACATTAAGGCCGCGGTCTGATATTTCTCCATACAGACCTCGCGCTCGGTTAATAAGCCGTTAATATTGTACAGTATTTTAACAGTTATATTTAGTCCAGGCAGTTGTAATAATCTGTTACTCTCGTGATCAAGAAAAAAGACACCGAAAACTTCCAAGGGCCGCAACGTTTAGTCAAAGAGTTCAAATATTCAGGACACATGGACAGATCGGCTGATGTGGTCCCTCTCCTCACAGCAGGGGAGGCTCCAGTGCGGTGGTCGGGAAGCTGCTTTCGACCCGAGTTGTTGTTTTCCCACTTGAGGAGCGTTCATTTGCATTTTTCATGTCTTCCCAATCTTTCAACTTCCTTTCTCTGTGAACGCAGCATTAGCAGCTAACTCTACAAGGTTTAACGTTTTAGTTGCATAGAGTGGATGGCAAGTGAAACTCGTAAAATGAGATTAAGATTCTGTAATTATATTATGATACTCAAATCTTTTAACCTCTTTTTATGCAGTTTCTCTTTTTCATCAAGTAGTGCACATTTATCTTTTACAATTTACAAAATATCTTTACTGACATTTAATCATCATAAAAACAATATTTTTTATTATTGGTACTTTATAAGTTACTAATCTATGTGTTTTGTTTTTTTTTTTTATCTCAAAGTTATTTTTTTATGAGTGTAAATTCATTGCAGCTTCGAGAGCGTCTTTTGGCTGCCATTACGCACAATTCTACAGGCACGACATAAGACAGGACACCATTGTCCCACCCCTTGCTTGAAAGCTTTCCTCATTGGCTACACTGACATGTCAATCAAAAATCCAGGAAATAGATGCAAACAAGTAGGGAGAACAACAAAGATCAGTGATCCATGCGCAAACAGCAGCGTTAGCTGTACTCACGGGAGCTCTTGCAGACCCAAAAATTGGTCTAGCTTTTCGGGAGTAGTCTCATTTGAAAGATAAGGAGCTAAGGAACACGTAGATACCAGATGTTTGGGTGAAAAACAAAGCTAAAAGTCCGTTAAAAGTGAAAGAGTAACATCTGTGCTCTTTTTTTTTGCTAAAGATAAATGCACATTTTTGGATTATTTCTGCAGAATGGATTTTACTTTGGGAAATACAAGTGGATATAATTTTCCTTTGGACTGTTCCAGAGAGAATGTTGTATTGCAAGCTGGGAGGAGAGCTGATTTATTTGTAAAAACTATTTCGGAATTGATTTCTTTTGTGCCCACTGTTACGGCCGACTCAGAGCCATAACAAATAGGGAGGCGAAACGGGGGTAAAAAGTGCAACAAGTATATTTAATAATAACAAAAAGAGTATAACATGAACAAAAACCAAGGTATGGGATGTGAGCATGTTGTAATCAGTGTGTGGTGCAGGTGTGTGAGTGCAATGAAAGCCTGTGTGTGGTGTGCAGTGAATGTGGTGCATAAACCAAAAGACAAACTCAAATGTGCAACAAAGGAATGGACACGGTGGCTCAAGAAGAGCCCACCAAGACAGGACCCATCCGAGCAGCAGCACCGGTGAACAGGACGACAGGAGGCGAGGAGGAGAGTGAGCAGCTCTCAGCTCCCAGGTGAAAAAACCCATTGATGATGGGCGTGGCATGGTGCAGGTGTGGACCTGCACAGAGGAGGAGACAGCAGAGAAGGCAGGCAAACCCTAGACAGCTCCCTCTCCTGGACAGTAAGGGCCTGGCCCGTAACACCCACATTATGCGTTATATCTTTTGAATGCAAAGTCTGATGTAGTTTGGGGTTTGGTGTTCAAAATACATCTGCTATTGCCAGCAGAACATTTAAAAACATAAAAACGGCGCGCCGGTGGGTGTTGCACATAAAGCATTTTTGCGTAACGAGTCTATAGCATGTACTAGTTTTATAATTTAAGTTGATTTACAGATAATAAAAAAACTTTAAAAATAATAAATAAATAAAATCAGTTTCACCTGGAGAGAAAAATCCATTCAATTTCCAACACAATTATCGCAGCATTATCATAATCTATTTTAGCGGTGTGCGCACAATTTTAACATCTACAAAGCAGTAAGAATACTCCACAGTCCTCAGTCCAGGAACAGAATGAGCCTCAAAGTGGCGAACACTGACAGAATCCCCACATCATCTTAAATCAATGTTATCTCAACTCAAGAAGCCAGCCAGGTATTTTCTTTTATGTGCAAAGGCCTGTCAAGTCGTCCCAATACACACGCTGCAGATGGCATTGATTCACCGATCATTTGGAATTCTGCCAGGTGTTCAGCCATCGATTTGCACCAGGGGGCCAGATATGAAATGTGCCATTTTAGTCATCACTTTTGTGCCCAGGATCAAAACCAGCACACACACACAGGTACACACACACACACACACACACACACACACACAGGTACACACACGTACACACAGGTACACATACACATACACACAGGCCTACAGACACAATTTGAAAAAACCTGCACTACTATTGACAGTTTCTTGATTGCCACTTTTTAAAATGCCACTTTTTATTGTACATAATATATCCTGCATTTAACATGTTGCACATTTCTTTCTTTTTGCACAGTCTGAGTGTTTCTATCCAGATGTGACATGTACATTTCTCCTGTGTGAGATCAATAAAGTATATCTTATCTTATTTCTCTTTGCTATTCCTATTCTATCACATCCATCTGTGTTTAAAAGGCTTCTTGTGGAACCTCTCCTGGCCTGGACCCGTTACCCAATTGTGTTCTTCATTAACAGTATTTTACAGTATGGAATAACAGGACTAACATTACAGAAAACACTGTACCTTTCCACGCTTCTGTTCCATATAGTCTGTGTATCATAGACTGTATCTATTATCGGACGTAGTCACGTCTATCTCCGCCGTTCTAACTAATGGGCCAAAAATTGGGCTTTCATGGAATGATTCAAAATGGCCGCGGGGGCTGGAAAATGTGAAAAAACGCATCTGCGCATGCGTCAGCTGCAGGAGCTCCATTCATTTAAACTTGAATGGGGCTTCAAAAACTCACAGCGACTAAACTAGACTGGTCCAGAACACTCAGCATTGACACACATGTGGAACGGAGCTTTGGGCCAAGAGCCAACTTTTGGACCATCCTGTAAAGACGTTTTCCAGAGGTAAGAAGATGCTATATGTTAGCATTGGCTAATTCTTATTCTGGGTCCACCCCCACAGGCCCGGGGTGGTATTGTAGCATGTCAGCGCACGTCATTTTGGCCACTTTTGAACCAGGACCCGCCCCCTCTGGTGTGTACACGGTAATTGTATTTAGAAAGTAATTAGTAAGAAGTAGCATGTAATCTTTATTTATATAGCGCATTTGTACAGACCATGGTCACCCAAAGCGCTTCACAATGTTTAGAGTTCAGATTCTCTTCACACACGGTGAAGTGAGACCACACTGGCACCAACACCATCCAATCACTCAATCATTACATTCAGACCCATTGTGCATGTTTTTAGTTGTAGGGGAAACCGGAGGACCCGGAGGAAACCTACGCAAACATGGGGAGAACATGCAAACTCCACTCAGAAAGGTTCTGTTATATTGCGCAGAAAGAGCCCAGTGAGTCTGTATTTGACACAAGCTGAATTCTAGGTAACCCAGCTTTATGCAACACTGGGAAAAGTATACTTGAAGATGTTGCTTACCTGCTTTTACTACCCCTTACTTTTTCATTTCTTGATCTGAAATTCAACGGGAACAAGAGTGGTCTGAAGGGAAGATGGATTCACAAACTCACCTCATACCAAAAACCCAAGTCTGTATGATATGACAAAAGAAGGCAGAGAAAGACAGAGGGGGGACACATTGCCCACATTTTAAACATATTGATTATGAGCCAAAGCGAACACTCAAAAAACTCAGATGAAAATGTGTTTGAAAGTCGAAGCGATTTAGTGTAAGTGCTGTGTTGAGGAGCCGAGGCAGTAAAACCTTTGGCAATTAGAGATTTTAATCTGAAGACTCATGCAGCAGTCGATAACATCAATTGGCTTTTGTGCTGGACAGAAAAATAATCTCAGGCAACCTCGCTGATTCCAGAACTTTTGCTTTATCAATGTTGTTTATTTGCGGTGCTAAACATGTCAATGGTGTCGTGTCTGAAGGCAAAGAGGCGGGGAAAGGTTTAGCGTATGCCCCCGGTGGCTTTAGTGCAGAGCAAGCATGTTCCTAGGGTGAAGCTTGCGTAACAACTCATTAATAAAAGTGGCTTTGGAGGCTGGTTTGAACGTCTTCAGCACATTTCAGGGTCTCATCTGAATGACTGACGAGAGCTTTCTGTCCTCCCAGTCATAGCTCACACTCCGGTTTCGGGAGGTTTGAAGAGAAGCCGGAGACGTCCGACCTGGAATAACACCATCACTCTTAAAGGTGCTCTATTCAAACCTTACCGTAGAGGTCTGTCGCCGGGTTGCCACGGAGATGCTGCTGCTGTGTCGCAGTATGGTGGAAAGGTCTTAAAGAATAGATGTTATGCATTATTTTTGCTTATGAATAATGGTTATGCGACTGTTTACTTTGTTATCCCTTGTTTTTGAATTTGAGTTAATATTGTAAGTAGAAAATACATGACAAAACAAGTATGAAGGGTAAACATTGCTTTTCGGCTGTAATTCCCTTTGATACCACCAGAGGGAGGGGTCGAATTATATATTTCTTTTTAATTTTAAAAGTACTTGCCGCAAATGTAGCCATGCGATTGTGAAGAACATAATTTCACTTGAGAAATTGACAAAACTGATTTTCAAAGGAAGAAGAGTTTTAAACAGAAGGGGTAGAGTTACTTGTTTGTGACAGTTTCTGAGCATGGATGATCTAAAAAGAACTACATTGGAGAAAAAAACATTAATTTTTTGCATAATATATCTGCTTTTATGATCTTTATTAACCTTGGTAACCTTGCGAGCAGAGTGGCTGTGTAACCTGCGTGTCTCCAGCTATGATTCTGGTCCGTCTCTTTGATATAAGATCTTTTGCAGTATTTATAGTCGATGCGGCTGGTCTGAGCAAAAATGCAGAAACTCTTGAGGCAAAACTCTTGAGGCTTGTACATTAAATTCAAAACACAGAAATGTCTGCCAGGTTACAAAGTCTGAATGTAGAAAATGTAGTTTATGCGACGTCGCGCAAAGGACCGTGCCTTTAATTTAAAACGTCTGCATGCGGAAATTGTCATGCATGGTCCAAGCTCTAAACAGACCAAAGTACAGGATCAGGCCTGCACTCAAAACAAGACTTCTTTCAATGTTTTAAAGTAGAATATCAGTGAAAACATTACACAGACACCACTAATAGGTGAAGTTAACATTTGTACTGGGTCCCTTTAAATGGCTTTACAGTGGTCCCTTCTTGCAATTACAATATGTTCTAAAAATAACCTTGCAAAGAGTAAAATCTGCAAAGTAGCAGCAATATGTTTTAAAGACTGTAAAACCCCACACACTTTTCTTACCATCTGAACGCACGGCTTCTGAAGTGCGATCGCGGTGATAGCAAACATATTCATTGCAGGTATGAGCGCTGCTGCAGCTGTCAAAAGCCGCGCATACACTGTGAAATGCTGTGCTTAGGGGCAGGAGCAGAACTGACAGCTACGGCATGCCTTTTCTGACCCGATTAACTGCTGTGACAAAAACCAGTCTTCAACTACTGCATATGACGTAATAATTTAACCGCTTATAAATCCGTACTTTTTGTAAGCATTTATTCTCATTGATCCAAACTTACTTTACCAAATGTTTAAACTTTAAACAAAGGAATCGTTAAGAAAAATGACAATACTGTAGCTTCTGTTTAATGAGAAAGTTTTCAGTGTAGCAGTGTTGGGCTGTCGAACACTCAAGAAAAAGACATTTGTATGATTCAATAATATACCCACTTTTTGCGTGTTTCTTTGTCGTTTTGCGTTTTTTTTTTACAAATAAAGTTCCCTATTGCAGTAAAAACACATACAGTTTACTCACTCCAAAATCTCGTTCTTTAATAAGTAAAACAGCCATCTTTTATACAAGTGCCTGGTGCTCATCAAAGCTCAGTTCTCATCGCGAGAAGCACAAGCATTTTTGGAATTCCAGTAAAGATGCAGTGAACTCTTTCGTGATTAGCTCAGACTAAAATCATCTCCTCCGTAAAACACTGCTATCTACACAGTCCGAAGCAAAAAATTGAAATCGAATGGAAACAGAAACAGACAAGAAGTACAGAGGAATGCCTGCATGGGTCTTTGTGTTCTGCAGTGGTGTTTCTGTGTTGGCCTATTTAAGACTAATGTGAGAAAAGAAGTCAAGTAACAAAAACAACTGGTACCAGGAAAGTCCAGCACAACAGAACTGCTCCTAAGCACTACATTTACGAAGACAAAAGGTTTGCTCAGAACAAAAAGCATATTGTTATGTGCAATGCTAGTTATCTGTACATTTACATAGAAATATCTCATAATTCTCTTATTAGTTTTTTCTCCCTCTTAACAACTGTTATTACAGTAACATGAAAAAGGGAACAGTTCATGTTTAAAAGCGTCAGGAATTCCCCCAGAGTTCCAAATGTGTCAGCTCATATTTTTTGTCTTTTTTATTTGAAGGAACACGTCAGCAAACAAAAGCTGCTGCATCTCATCGAAGGGGGAAGAAAATATCTGTAAAAGTCAAAACAGAAGTATAGTAAAATAGTCCTTTGATATCCCATTTGTTCTGTTCAGTCTGATAGTTTTCAGGGCTCCAGATATCTAGTGTGGCCATAGTCTCTCTGCACAGCGAGATTCCACTCACTAAGCCTTCACTACGTTACGAGTCCCACACTGAACACGTGGAGCACAGTCCATTCTGCGGTCCGAACAGAATGCAGTCTGTCTTCTGTTGAGCCTTAGTTTTGACATATATTAAAAAACGAAGGCTACCACTGTCAACGACGGAGAGGACAAAGGAAACAGGGTAACGAGGACTACGTGACGAGCTGTCGGTGAGCGTCTGGCCTATAGGCTAGTGACCAGTTGTGATGCGTCCTGGTGCACTTCCTCAGGGGCATCCTCTTTGTTGGGGGGCACGATGAAGCCGTCACTGCTGCCCCGGCCCAACTGGTAGTACGAGTGCAGCTGGTGCAGGTGGTTGCGTGATCCCAGGTTGGGCATACTCTTGTAGTAAACATCGTCAGAGCTGGCTTCTTGGCTCTTGGTGTCTGCAGAATCTTTGCGGTGGGCGTTGTCCTGGGACACGTCGGGGAGGCCGGGCAGCATGGGCATGCTGGTGTACAGGGAGTCCCTCTGATGGCTGTGAGGAGGGGTTGAGCTGTCTTCTTCAGTCTGCTCATTGGTGAGAAGGGGAAAGAAGCTATCACTGTTCTCTTGAGGGATCCTCCTCCGTGACGATGAGGAGGTGGTGGCAGCGGTGAAGGGCAAAGGGAGGGCAGGGGGCACAGACTGGTGCAAATGACTGTGAAGGTTGTCCACTGCTAACGTCGGTGGAGGCCTCTGAGGCAAAAGTGGTGCATTTGACTCCTCACGGATCAACTCCAAGCCCAGCCCTTCATCATGGTGTGGAAAAGTGGAGTGGTCATCCAAACTCAGAGCCATGTTCATGCCCATGCCCATTCCCATGATGCCCATTCCCAATCCCATTCCCATTCCCATTCCATACCCATTGTCCTTGCCGCCATTACTGACGTTGTTCACCAGCTTGTTCATGAGGTTGCGATTCTGTTCAGCCGAGCGGTCGTGGGAGTTGTTGAGGTACGTGGGTAAATAGTTGGAGGTGAGTTCTTTGAGGATCTTCTTTTCGAGGGTGGTCTCCTTGTGGTTGTATCCCCTGTCAATAATCTGGACGCAGTCGCTCATGTAGTCAGCGCTGGCGATGCTGTAGCTGCCATGGTTACCATTCAGCGGTAGAGTATCCATGACACTTGTATCCCGGGCATTGTTCAGTATTCCCTCTGAAAAGACACACAAGGACAGGGGTGAGAGAGGTGGAGAGGGAACAATGAAGGATTTGAGAAGCTGAGGTAAATGTCAACCACAAATTACACACATTGTTTTATGCAAGTGTGGTCAAATGTGCTCACACTCAAGCACTCAAATCACAGAGTCTGCTGGTGTGTTTTTAAGTGCACTTGGTGAAACTCTTGGTGCATTATTGATATTCAAAAGGCATTAGCTGACATTAAAACATCCGTACTCACCTTACTGCGACACAGTTCACGGCATTGTTTAATGACATCACAAATGAACAGATATGACCACCACCACACTGACAAACACCAAGAACCACAACCATATTCAAATTGCAACACAAAGACAAAGTGGCCATGCAGTTCACAACATTTACAGACTTACACCATGATGAAGCCTGAAATTTGACCTCAACCATATTGTCCCATGAGCATACATCTAAAGCTTTGATATATTTTTTTTTTTTCAGATGTTTTTTCCATTGTGGTTAAGCTTTTTCTTGAGGCTTGCACAGAGTACGGATGCATTTTTTGTCAGATTTGAGAGAAAAAAAAAAAGAAAAACAAATCAAAAACCGATCTAATTAAATAGTAATTGCTCTGTGTTTGCCAAAGCCGGGACCAACATCAAAGTGCATTTTGGCTATAATGTAAAACAGCTCAGACAAGGCCATCCAGCTTGTTAGAAGTTTGAAATCTGAAGTTTGACCTCTTGAAATTTGACAAAATCAGAATCCTTTGAAAAGCGTGTTTTCCCGATCAAAGTGAATGGTAAATGCTCAAATGCTCACTGGTGTTTCATGTCTGTTGCGTATTCACTGTATGTAGTTGAACAAGAGTGCCATTACTTCCAAAGGGATAGACGTTTGTGTCATTATCACTTTGTCAGCAAGAAGTGAGGAGGGAAAAGTAAAGCCAAAGTCAATTACATTTGATAAGCAATGTTTAGTGTGACTCCCATACTTGTCTCTCTGTAGGGCTCTTTTAGGGACAGCATGAAGAAGAGGGAGAAGAGAAAACACCATAAGCATAACAGTGATAAGAAATGTTGCACATACAAATAATGCGGTGATCGGAAATGACTATAAAATAAATGCATCCCCAGAAAAAAAACCCGACATAAGAATCGCACTGAATTTCTTTCGGTCAATGCCGTATTTTTGCATTTTAATCCTGGTTATTCCATGTGCGTGGACTGCTGTCGGAAAGAGTTATGGGGCCTCAGTCAGCGCCTCCGATGCGGTTTTTGCAGTTTTTATGCACCTTGAAAGTTACTGTACAGGTATGCTCTGGCTGGGTGAAATATTGGGATCATTTTGGGTAAAGAACTACATCGCTATAGTTTGTGATATAGAGGGGCACACATACACAGGGTCTATACTAAAGCTGGAGAACATAACTTTTTTTGTTTAATAAATCATGTATTGTGTTAGAGTGCTCATTGACAGAGATAAAGGACAATTGTGAACAACATGCGCTCTTCATCTAAGACAACTTTTGATCTTTTGCATAGCCACTTTTAAACTGGTTGGGCTGAGAACTGATTGGCTCAATGAGGGTAAGGCGTCCCTTTTTCAATTTTCTGACTGAAAAAGCTGAACCAAAGAGGCCAAAATCTACATATATGTGAAAAACCAAAGTGTTTTAAGAGCGAGGAAGTTGTGTGGGTTGAAAGTAAGGTATCCCAGCTTTAATTTGGGGTCAATCTTTGATCAGAAACCCTGCAATTTCCTCTATATTAAGAGCCTTCCAAATCCAAATGTATAAATCGTGTATTATAATGACATATCTGCATTGTTTACAAATGTTTTAGATAAGTAGACTTTATGGATAACATTATAACAAAGCATTTGAGACATACAGTCAAGCACAACATGAGAGTGGTGTATTTGGCTTCGACGTTCGCTCCCAGCTATTCCTAAACAATGCTTAGTTTTATTTGAACTTTTTAAAAATTGGTGAGGCATTTATGTAATAGTTTCTCCCGGGGATAGCGTTCAGAATCCAAAATACACCACCATGTAAAAACTCCACAGCATGAAAAAACTGCAGGATTTTTCGGCTACATTTTATTGCTAGTAACACACACACACACACAACTTGAGCAGTGTTTTCTTATGATAGCCCCGCTGCCGGTCCCCGTTGATTTGCTTACTCCCCAATAATAAAGTTGCAGAAACCACACAAGAGGCTGCACGCGGGGTAGACATAAGAAAACCTTGCCCTGAGTCTGAAACAATGTCAAAAAAAGAATGAAAAGAAGCCAGCACACCTTGAGGGTTGTACATGCCCAGCGGGTTGTTAAAGACGGCCGATTCCCCAAGCAATGTGTTATAGGGATTGTTAGTGCCATGAGGACGGAGGAGTGCGTTAGGTATAAGATGGTTAGCCATAGCCCCTGCAGCAGCCAGAGACAGACAGAGAGAGAGAGAGAAGGGGGGGAGTTGAGACAGAACCAAAACATACACATATCAGATCGCAGATGCAGCAGTGACAGCCATTTACATACGACTGTAATGTCACAATGGTACTAATGGGGAGTGTGCTAATTGCGTAGCTAATGTTGGCCATTTGTTCAACTCATTACTGTAGACCACATTTTGGAGGCGGTCTGCAGGCCGAGATTTATGTCAAGCAAAACCCATACTCTGCAAAAAAAAAAATGTATTGTAATTTGCAGATCAGATTCAGATTCAGATTCATTTATTTGCCATTTGCAGTAAAACCAAATTGGAAAAACTGTGCAAGACTACCCCAGTGTGCACTAGACGACACACATCGGAGCTCTTGCCAAATTTAGATGGGACAGATAAGGTTATTTATTTAAAACAATTAGCGGTTAACCTCATAAGGAACTCCTATACTATACACTAGAGACCGCAGAAAGGTTTGGACAGAGTGAGTGCAGATGTCTTCCATTGAGTGAGCTCAAACAACTCAAACATGATATATTTCATAGCAACTACCTAGCAACCAATGAGCCAATCAGGAGCGTGGCTGGTCAGTTCCCGTTCATACTATTCTCTAGCCAAAGCCAAGTTTGAAGATGGATGGTTGGATTGGTCTGTTATAACTGGTTATATCAAAGGCAGTATTCAAATACAAATACCAGGATAATGTCAAGCTTTAAATAACATATTCTAAGCCCAGAATGCTGAGTCATACACAAATGGTAAGCCCAGCAAATCTTTTCCCCTGATCACTTCTCTTTTAGGCTTCATCGAGCTACTGGGTTAGCGCTGTCCATCCCTACAGTGGCACAGTTTCATTGATTGCACTTTTAAGAATTCGAGGAAGAGCCCATTACAGTAAAAGTGTGCAGTGCAAATAGAGTGCGACGAAATGTCATTATCAGCAAAGAGGACAATCTCTCACGCTATCTAATATCTATCATTATTGGTGTTTACTTTGTGGAATGAATATGTTTCCAGTCACACTCACATACAATACACAACAGTATATGGCAAATGTGGTTGAAAATGTTTACATAAAACGTCTTTAAATTGTGTCCCTGGATGAGTATTTTTAGTTCCCGAGTATGAACAGCATAAATATTGAGTTATCAACAAGCTGCCAGCCAAACACTCTCCTTCGCTGTGTGAGTAAATCCTATGAAACCACCAAAGTTGACATACGTCTCCCTGTGAGCGCCCTCTTGATTACCCTTCGCTCTCCCAAACACAGCAGCGGCTCATTTGCTATTTATGTAATGCATATATTTTCTTTTTGGTGCAATGAGTCATCAGATTGTACTGAAATGAATCAAAGCGTCTCTCCTTAAGATCAGCCTCTTTTTAAAGTAATAAACACAAAGTCAAAAGGTTTGTCGGCCTCCTAGAGTTCTTGCATATTTACTTGGACGTCAACCCGTTTTGTGTCAGGGGTGCGTCGACAGAATGGTTAAGTACCGTTAACGGCACGGTGGCTGAGTGGATAGCACTCTCGCCTCAGCAAGAAGGTCCTGGGTTCGAATCCCGGTCAGACCAGGGCCTTTCTGAGTGGAGTTTGCATGTTCTCCCCGTGTCTGCGTAGGTTTCCTCTGGGTACTCCGGTTTCCCCTACCACTAAAAATATGTCCAATAATTCTGGCATGTGCCTCCTGTACTGGCCCCGCTCCCATCTCTGTGTGGAGTGAGAGACAAATGCCCAAAAAAATTAACAATTGTAAACCGCTTTGAGACTCAGATCTGCAGTGAAAAGGCGGTATATAAATAAAGATTACTACCGCAGAAAGCACGAAGGGCGAGTGCATCAGAGGGTTTTAAATGCTCTTCAGGATCACAATGAGATCAATCATTCAAACATATAAAAAATAAAACATATCCAAGGTTTGAACTTGAATAGAAGTCTACTTGACAAGGTCCTCTGTCACACGATGACAAGGCCAATGCCCCTTGTTAATAACCGGCTTTTTATTTGTTGAGTGGGAGTGCCTCGGAATGCTTGCTCTCTGTTTGATGTGAAATGCCGTAGACTAGAGCTTCATCCACCTATTCACACCGCAAACGTATGACCCTGTTTTAGAGCGTTTTCTTTTAGGTTTTTACAGTTTTTTAGGCAAAAAAAAACATCATAATTGTGGATAATAACCACAAATAACCCTCTATAACTCTTTTGTCCTCACCTTCAATATTAGCATGTTTAGAATTCTCTATGGTAGCAATATATTTTGTTTTATTTTTGACTGACAAGTGATTTTATCCAATACGTATTTTTAAAACATATTAGCATAACGCTGAAATGTAAGTAAGTTTTTATTTATATACCGCCTTTTCACTGCAGATCTGAGTCTCAAAGCGGTTTACAATTGTTAATTTTGGGCATTTGTCTCTCACTCCACACAGAGATGGGAGCAGGGTCGCCAGTACAGGAGGCGCATGCCAGAATTATTGGACATATTTTTAGTGGTAGGAGAAACCGGAGTACCCGGAGGAAACCTACGCAGACACGGGGAGAACATGCAAACTCCACTCAGAAAGGCCCTGGTCCGACCGGGATTCGAACCCAGGACCTTCTTGCTGAGAGGCGAGAGTGCTATCCACTCAGCCACCGTGCCGCACTTCAAATACATATTTTTTATTTTGCGAGATTCTTTCCCTCCATCACATTAGGCTAAACAGGCCTCTCCTCCGACGCACCCGTCTGTAGGTATTGATGTGTGAATCCCTACTCCAGTCAAAACACACAATAAAAAAATTAAATAAAAACTTGACCGCGCCTGTAGCTATAGTCTCCACGGAGCAATATTTAATTCTACTGTCATCTTTACCAACATGGAGCCTGCACTATGGACAATACGCAAGCAGCCAAACGATGGGGATCCTGACACCCACTCTGTTAGATGAAACAGCCATCCATCACTGTAACCATGCATTAGTGTAGCAGGAAGAATATTTAGAGCTACTATCAGGCTCTCGAGAACCGGGAGGACGGGGTCTTCTCGAGAGGCACAACTTAACTCTGTGATCACATTTTTCTGTGTCATTTGGATCAAGTGCCGTTTCGAAATCCATTCAGCTGAGGAGAGTTGGAAGCTTCTTTCAGTCTACCACTCCATTTTTATCAATTTAACTAGCCCACGACTATAAAGAAAAGTTTAACATTTCCTTTTGGATTGAAAGATTATAATTATGCGCAAATATCTCCTCACAATAATCCTCATCAAGGCCACAGTGCTTATGAAAGTCAAACTCTTTCTAATGCTTTGAATGAATGCCATGTTTTAAAAGAATCCGTATAGCTTTGTACTCTGGCCTTATCCGCGGCAAATCGGCAGAAATGTTTAGAACGCACATCAAGCTGTTTCTTAGGAAAGGTGTTTTATCTGTTATCTGTTTTAAAGTCTGCCGAATCGTTGACGTATAATAGCTTCAGAGAAAGTAGTAAAAACTGTGGGTGTGTCATGGTGGCGGTGTGACTCTGGCCAAAAACAAGATTGAACCTGAGACTGACCAAGCTAAGCAACTAATTATATGGTCAAAAAGTCAAATTAGCTTGTCACGTCAACCTGAAAGCTGAGATACATTTTTGCATTCTTGTAAGTATTTTGAGTACTTCTTGAGTAAATGTATTAGTTTAGTAGTTTAACTGAATACTTGTTCTTCCCTCAGGCGGTTATAAGACTGAACAGAGCACCCTGAGATCTGCTTCTCTTTGTAGCTCTTCGTAGCTTGTCATCATGATTTTAAGAGTTTCATATTTGCCTCACCGTGTCTCCATATTTGTATCTTTTTGTCTGCGTCTGCTTTGTGGTGTCTCCTGTCTGTATTCCAATGCAGGTTTTTCTGCAAATGGCAATAAATTGATTCTGATTCAAGGGACAGTAGACATATTACTGTAAAAGTGTCAGTATTAGCTATTCCTCGGCAAGCTGGAAAATGCCTATGTGGCTGTAGTTTGAAAGTTAGCATTAAACATATACGCTGCACATCTTATTAATTATTATTAAGCTTTATTTATATACCGCCTTTCACAGACCAGAGTCACAAAGCGGTTTACAATTGTTATTCTTTGGGCATTTGTCTCTCACTCCACACAGAGATAGGAGCGGGGCCAGTACAGGAGGCGCATGCCAGACCTATTGTACATATTTTTAGTGGTAGGGGAAACCGGAGTACCCTGAGGAAACCTACGCAGACACGGGGAGAACATGCAAACTCCACTCAGAAGCTGAGTGCTTAGTCTGGCTGAGCCTTTGTAGCGTTCGATAAAAAGTCAAAATCAAGGTTACGTAAGAGGATGACTTTTCATATTGTGCTCCTGCTTCACCTGGATTCTTTTGGGCTGTTGCATTAGTGGAGAGGTCAGCGTAGCGGGCAGTGCGAGCTGAGTGAGTCCGTGTGTCGGGTCGCGTACCTCTGTTGAGTGAAGCCGAGCTGTTTATGTCTCCGGTCATGAAGGACGACTCCGACTGCTTTCTCACCGTGTCGTTCCACATTCGGCGAATACGGCTCTGAAGAAAAATAGATACACCATATATATATATATATATATATATATATATATATATATATATATATAAACGGGTTGGAAACGACTCTTGCATTAACCCTCTGTGATGTTAAGTCAATAGTTAAATTGGCCATCAAGTATGGAAGATTTTTTGTGTCATCAGATTTGGAATTTACATGACACCGGATGTGTCATGTACATTTTTCACCATTGAATTTTTTCTCGTTGAATTTTGACTGTTGAATTTGACATTATGAAATTGATGATCAGTGACTGAAATTCACAGAAAAAAATATTCAAGATGTTAAAAACATTCAAATAGATGAATTCAGGTCCATTTAAAATTCAATTTCTGATGGAACAAATAATCCGTCTGTTTTTTTACATTGAAAAAAATATATATATTGAATATTTTGAGGGTGAATATGTCATTTTGAAATTTTAATCACATTTAAATTTGTAAACTGAATTTTTAGTGACTGAAAAGTAAAGATAAAAATATTCAAACTTGCTTTTTCAGGGTTAAAAATTTAAAACGGAAAAATTCAAGCTAAAAAAAATTCAAAATCTGACGACACATAAAATCTTCCATAATCAAGCTCCCAGCAAGTGAGAAGAGAAGGCAGCTCACTCCGAAACAGTGCATCCTGGGTAAGTGCATGTCCCGTGAGTGGGTGCCCAAGCTATAGGGATGTCTCTTCAAGAAAAGGCCAATCTGAAAATTCTCTGAAATATTCTAATTTATTATAATATATACTATAATGTACTCAGTAATGTGTGCAACAATCATCCTGAAATGTCCTCACTGTGGGATGAGTAAAGTATCTTATCTAAACTTATCTTAAATGCGTAAAACAGAAAATAACTTTATGCTACAAGTTTTTCTGTAAACCAATTTCGGATGCATGCACGACCAGTTTGCAGAAAGAGCGACCCCTTCACCCATGACCAGTCACGTTATGTTTAGCAATCACGGTTATTTAGCAATTACGATAGCTAGCAATGCTGTCAGCGCGCTACAGCACTATTCTATACAAATTAAATCAAATAAAAAAATCTCTAACTCTAGCATCATAAAGAAACAAGTCTAAAATGTCTATCTTTAGCATAATGAGTACAAGAACTCTGACTTTTTCTTAATAAAGAGGTATTCAATCTCTATATTTGGCATAGTAAGAAGCAAGTATAAAGTATGGATATAGGTTCTGTATATAAATGATTATGGATATAGGTTCTGTATATAAATGATTATGGATAAAGGTTCTGTATATAAATGATTATGGATATAGGTTCTGTATATAAATGATTATGGATATAGGTTCAGAGCGCCGATGATTGACAGCCCTTGGCATCACTCGATTGGTTAACGTGGACGGCATCGTGGATTTTGAGCTATAGCTAAGAGAAGGGAAGGCGGGACTTAACTGTAATATTAGAATTCATAAAATGACTTATTTTATATCAACATTAAAGGCCAGGAGGTCAATTTAATACAATTATTAACATTTGTAATTCATTTAGAGTTCCAGACTATCACTTTAAGGTTAAAAATACAGTCTGTGCGGGATATATTAACCACTGCTTCCAACCCTTTGACACCTGATGACTCGCTTCTCTCACTCTCACAGCTCATTACAAGAAGAGAACAGTTCTTTCTTATATGTACTATATATATGCAGCCTGTTTGAACTGCCAAAAGGCTCAAACGCACTGTTAGCTTGCCGTTTGTGCGTTCTAAAATCTGAAAAAAAGAAGAAGCAAAAGTAGTCATCATCTACAAAGTATTTTCTCTTTTCTCTGCCCCTTCCAATGAAATCAAACGTGGAGTCAGGGGCAGCTTGTCATGGCAGTGTTTTTAATTAAAATGTTTTGATCTTGGCGCACCATCCGGCTTGTGTTTCTCAGCAGGAATATTTATAATTGAATGGAGTGAAGGAAAGGGCATAAGAAATCACGTAAGATCTTCCATTATAGCATATCACAGTGAATCATGCTACAGTTTAGGTGTGTGTAGGAGGAATACATTAGTTTGTGCGTTTGCAGGACGTTTTTTTTTGTGTGTGCACAGAACTTGCATATTTTGGCAGAGACAGTCGAGTCAACATTCGCAAGCAGGAGCGGATTCCTGACCCAGCTCCAGCCAATACTTTAGTCAGCGCACTGCAGCACAATGTGTGACCGGAGCTTGCATCAGTAAAAAACCAACTGCCAAGATGACTACTGAAAATGTAGACTTGGAAATGCCAACAAGCAGTTCCTGGTCTCAGATACAAATCAGGCTGTCTGGAGGCGGCTTTTGAATGTAGACTCTGCCGTTAAATAATAATAATAATACTAAACCAGAGCCGCATTTTACACACAAACCACAGTTAGATCAATACAATTCAATGTGTTTTTGTTTAGCTCCAAATCACAGCAGCGGCTTTCTCAAAGGAATTTACTAAATGTGTAGAGAGCCATTGGTCCATAGGGATGAAAAAATGTCCATAAATGTCCCTTCATCTCCAGGTAAAATAACTGATTTGGAGTTCCATAGAGGTAGCTGCTCTACTGAATCCTTATTTTAAAAGATTGCAAATAAGAAAACGGTTTTACTAACAATAATAATATCGGGTTAAGGATTTTTCGAGTGTATAGAGCTGAAAAGTGTAATGTAACCTCGGTGCTACTGTGTAGGTAGAAATACTGTACATAGCGTTGTCTAGCTATGTATTTCTTTACCATAGAAACAAATGCTTCTGAAAGGACCTTGAGAAAACATGTGTTCCACCAGTATAACCTGTAACTTGCCCTGACGCCATCACGTCGCTTCTAATCTCTTAAATGCTGAATGCAATAGGAGGGCAAGTGCTTTCTATACACAGTGGAGGAGTATGAGGATTGTTTTTCGGCACCTGTGAACCGGAGGAGTACCGTCCCG
Organism: Knipowitschia caucasica; assembly: GCA_964034765.1. NCBI lineage: Eukaryota > Metazoa > Chordata > Actinopteri > Gobiiformes > Gobiidae > Knipowitschia > Knipowitschia caucasica. Next base: position 32,470,419 of record OZ035841.1, read on the forward strand.
GGGCGCGAGAAGCTTGGCCTTTCACCGAACCGATGGAGCTCTCCACGCTCTTCCCACTGCAACAATGAGTGCGCAGGCATTTCCCGTACTCCTTCCGCACCTACGAACGAACAAGAAGTTACTCAAAACAAGGCAGATTAATAGAGCGGAATCGGACAGAACTGGCTGAAGTTATTTTTATTTTTTTATCCATCCACCTTTCCATTTTTGTCTCCTCTTAATCCATGTCTGGGCCTTGATCTTTCAATGGGGGCTTCAGGCAAACTGGGGTTAAGTGTCTTGCCAAAGGACATAACAACAGCAGACATCCGTGGAAGTCGGGGGAGAAGGTCTCATCGTGATGGTGGATTTGTTTGTTTGTTTTGATTTAATACTGTATTTATTGTGTTGCACTGCATACAGAAGAGACAATGGTTTCAGACAACAAATGTGCAACCATTTTAAATGTTTTGTCCGCTCCCCTCATGGATTGACATGAATATACAGACACACTTTCACACAACCCCCCATAATCCCCCCCACCCCCATTGTCCAGGTATTGATGGTATTTCATTACATATAAGTGTAGACACAGATGATTGTGGCAAACTTCGATCGTCATTGGCATCTACAGAAGCCGCAGTATATATATAGTATTATGTACAGGCAATACAAAATAATAGTCAAAAATTACACTGGGCAACAAAACAATATTTTTTGAAAATAGTCCAGGGTTTTTCAGCTGAATTAGACTAATGTTGATGCTCTGAGTCTGAAAATGACTTTGGTTTTGCTCAATCAGGTCAGGATTTTTTGCTACAGAAATATTTTTTTTAATCGATTTTGCGTAAAAAACAAATTTCTCCGGATCATCAGCTGAAATAAAAGTCAACGTATCCAAAGTCATTCAGTTTTTATTTACTCCATCAAATTTGATAAGCAGAATTCATAATAACGTAGACGTACATAATCCGTAACACTATGGCTGTATCTCAAAAAGTTGACCTGATAGAGCAAAATGCATGAGATATTCAGACTCAGAACACCAACATTAGTCTGAATCAGTTGAGAAACCCCTGACCATTTTTTGGCTGTCAACTTGTGTTACAAATAAATAGAGAAATACTGTTTTTTACATACATATATGTATTATAGGCTGGTGATACAAGGTCAGTTAATACATTAGACCAGTGTCTCCCAAAGTGAGGGTATTGCAGGGGGGCCGCGAGAGGTCACTGAAAAAAAACTGTTTTATATAATTATTGTATGTTAAAATAATATTTTGTTTGTAATATTAAATTTTTTGTTTTTATTTGACTTGAATAATCAAATTTTAATCATTTTTGTATAAAAAAATGGGGTGCGTGATTTACATGTTTGTAGCAGAGGCTGTTTCTCCCACATAAAATAACGAGAAAAGCCTATTATTAACGTTGTCTTCTTGGTTATTTCGGGGGGCCGCGCAGACCCGTCAGATTATTAAAGGGGCCGCGTTGTTGCTGACTTTGGGAATGGCTGGATTAGACCAACAGATTACATTTAGAGCTTTTGCATGATGAACACGGGCAGCTGAGAGTCATAATTGAGCTATCTCTCTATATGACAGAGAGAAAAGTGCTGTTTGGTTCTGTCTGGTTTACTGGCTGAGATCTTTACCTTCTTTTGCAGGACGCAGTGGAAGATAAAGATGAACATCCCTTGCAGTGAGTTGAAGATGGTGAAGAGGTACGCCATGGCTATGGTGCTCTCGTTGACGTACATGAGACCGAAAGCCCAGGTCAGACCCAGAAGACACAGCAAAGCGATGGCTCCGATCACCCAAGATCTGCAAAACACAAAAGCGGTTTTAGAACAACATATCAAAATAAAATCCATTACAAAGTCAACAAGATAGAGGTTATATCTGTAGTATAAATTAGTCACCATGAGAGCTAGATGTGACTATTCAAGAAATGTTAATGGAAATGTGTAAGGAATGTGTTAAGGTGGGGCTTTTCAAGGGTATACATGGACTAAACTATGCATTGATGAATACAATATCAAACCTCAATGAACCAAGGTCACATTTTTCTTACACTAAAGCACCGGCATTCAAGATTTACTCGAGTTTCAATGGTTTAATAACACGCCAAATACCTTTACGTCGTATAGGAATCCTTACCTTACTGAACGTCAATATACTACGCAGCTTTTGAGTACGAATCTCAGACGCTATAGACCAGGGGTCGCCAACCTGTTGCTCGGGAGCCTCCAGTAGCTCGCCAGTTCCTTACAGGTAGCTCGCCAAAGGAATTAGAATTTAACAAATACATTTAAGTGAATACCTTTTGAGCCATTACATATCTATTATAAGTATAAATATAGGGTTATACAGTATTATGGTGTATTGTATATGTCTTCTACAAGTTTTGTTTTGATTATTAGATAATTTTCTATTACGACTGCAAAAAGGAGTAGCTCTCTGCCTCTTTGTTTGTATAAAAGTAGCTCTCCGGTTGAAAAAGGCTGGAGACCCCTGCTATGGACTGTATGTCAGAGAGGGATCGACCAACAAGGACGGGTTTTCACAATGAGAGGTCTTGTCCAGCCTACTTTTAAATGATACATAACTAAAGACATATTTATGAATCTACAGCACACACACACTCATGTTGAGACACACTTACTGTCGATTCAAGTCAATTGAAATTAACTCAAATATTAGGAAGCTTTGTTTGTATGTTTGTAAGTTACATAACATCGCTCTATACGTGTGTTATTTTTGCTTAATAATCATATAGCAGGATTTTCAAGATGCTAGGCTTCTAAGGATTCAATATTTTTGTTACTTTTAATGCTCATAATTGGCTCTATATATCAGTTATTGTTCTTCATGCCCTGGAAAAAACATATCGGTCGACATCTTACAGTATATTAGAAACCTTAAAGGGAAGAGCTAATTTAGTTGCTATTCGGTTGCTATGAGAAATACATAGGGATACCTGTCTATGGAGCTTCATTGGTTTTCATTGGCTTCAAAGCAATAACACATCCGCGGGAACTAGCAGGTGTTAGACTTACCCGCAAGAAACGCCACATAACACAACTTGAAATGTGATTTGACAAATGTGGGAGACGCTGCGGCAAAGATATCACATAAAGATATCATTTAGAACAAATCTCCTCTGTCATGTGTCTGGGCTGTGTGTTTCTAAGGCCGTAGTGCCGTGTGCAAACCGAAACCCTCTACAACACGCCTGGCACTAAATCATCTTAATGATTCTGCGGCTCTTTGGATTAGGGAGCTGAGCGGCTCACATGGGGTCTTACTTGGGGTCTAGGGTCTTACTTGATTTCTGGTTCATAATCCTGATAGCTGGGTGATATGAGCGGGGCAGAAAAGAAAGCAAGCATATACAAATCAAATCAAAGGGAGCAAAAAAAAAAAAAAAAACACAAGACAAAAAAGATACAAAATTATAACATGGGATGCATTGTGAAAGATATACATGGAACACAATACACAAAAGACATGACATTGTTTGATAATGTTCAACCACGGTTTTTATATGTGTTTTTATTCTGTATATTTCATTCAATGTAAAAAATTATGTCTTTATGGCGTTTTTTCTTCTTCTTTTATTTAACTTTTTTTAACCTTTGGGTCTGCTGAGGGACTATGAAGGGTGTCCAAGGGAGATTACTGTATGTTAATAGTCGGGCCAGGACTTTAACGCGTTAATTAAATATTTATATGCGATCAAAATGTAATTAATTGCGATTGAATGCGATTAATTAACTACAAAGCTTCAAATTAATTATGTATATATATTTTTTAATCGAGTCCCAGTACCAGTTAATTCTTTTTTGAAAATGTCAAGATGAAAATTGAGAAATTTAGAGTCTGTAAGTTATCAGTAGGAGGCACTGGCATCGGCTTTTCGACTGCTCGCACTAACACACTGCTCTCTGCTTCAGCTTGTAGTCAAACATAGCAAATCCAGATTACATTATATATTTAGAGTCAAAAAACTGGTTTAAATCATCCTCAAACTATTGGCCGACCTTGTGAAAAAACATATATGCATAATTCTGTTTCCAAGTAAAACTGACAATGAAATATTAGTTGCGCCGGATTCCCAAACAACTATCTTTTCTCAGCAAAGTCGTCTTTAGAAGAAATCCTCGCAGACCCGTTGTGTTTGAGCTACTTTAAATAGGCCAGGTGCGCCGCAAAATTAGTGATTTATGAATTCAACACCGCAACCATTAAACATAATTTTCCCAAGGCTGTCCTAACGACCTGTTGGGGGAGGTACTTCATCACAACAATAGCCCTTTGAAGAGACAGTCAAACAAGGAATTCACATATCTACTATACATGGAGAGATACGGAGATATAACAGGGCAGAAGAAACACAAAGGAGAGAAGGATATTAAGACACACTCATATTGGAAGTAGAAAGGAAGGAAAATATCACTTACACATGAATGAGCACAATGTATTAGGAATTATATCAAGAAATTAAAATGAGAAAAAACTGAATTCATTTTTAAAACAGATAAAAAAAGAGTTTCGAATAAGCATTGAAGATTCTTTTCGTCTTTCTGCTCCTTTTTGTTTGTGTGACAGAACTACAATTATTTTAAATGTAGCTGTAATATGTTATGTGTATTGTCCACAATTTAAATAAAGAAATAAATAATACATCCATCCATTTTCTTCCCCTTAATCAATTTCTGGAGCGGGGGGGGGGGGGGGGGGGGGGGGGGCAGTCAAAGCTGCACCCAGTCCACAGAGCACCAGCCCCTCACTGATCCTCCTGCAGGTGCTGAGTCCACAGGAGCCGAGATCTTTCAGTGGGAGCTTCAGGCAAAGTGGGGTTAAGTGTCATGCCCAAGGACACAAGTAGGTCTTATGGTGGGCTCGAACCCACGACCTTCAGGCTCAAAGGCCACTGTCGCCCTCATAATTAAAGATAGAAACCCCATATTTTTGCCGTTACCATTACTATGCACTGCTTATGAGCTTGTCACCTTCAAATTCCGGCAAAACAACTGAATAAATTGGATAATCTCATAGTTTTGCCTTTGCTTTGACAGAACATACGGCATTTGAAGTGTTTTGCAGAAGCCGGAAAAGAAAAAAAGCCTTTTATTGTGCTAATTCGCCGAGAGATATGTCAAAAATCTGGAACCTCTGTGGCTTCGAATTCTCACCAATTTGCAGTGAGAACGGTGTCATTTGTCCGAGTGCCTTTCATTACATCGCCACGGATCATTTATGTATGAGATTGCAAATGGTCAATTTGTTTTTGAATCTCTCTAAAATCGTTCAGCTGTTCACAAGGAAAAGGGATATCAAAGTCTGAAGCAGCGAACAGGAGCAGGAGAATCACAGCTAATAGTGAATGTGTAGATGTAATCAAGGTTTCAGAAACTTCAAAAGCCCTTCGAATACGTTACATTTGGCATCGCTGATTAAACCATAATATCCATATGATAGCAGTAGTTTTTTTACAGTGCGGGAAAGACACAAACACAACTATCAAATCTATTCCACACTCGGCTACAGCTAGTAATGCCCCATCTTACCGGTGCCACTCTACAATAACACATCCATCATAATACCGGTAGCTAGGGCAAAACAACGGGAGATGGGAGTGGAAAGAAAAACACAGAGAAAGGATGTTAAAAGTTAAAAGAGACAAATCAAAAGCAAGACATTTAAACAGAATAAGAACAGGACATTGGTGCCAGAAAATATATACGTATATACTTTACTATCTACTTCGGGAACAATAAGTGCGACATCACATCCATGGTGTAATTGATTAGTGCAAACAAGGGTTCCACTGACATTATAGAAAGTTAATGTTATAGGTAGATTTTAAATAGTACAAAATGAAAGAACCAATAATGACACGCCAAGTTCATGTTTTGTGATTAAAGTCATTCAAATGATTAAAATGCACTAAAAAAAAACTCAATATGGAGTCTGGTGTGAAGTTGTTTAACCACTGAATGGGGATAAAGGCAGAATTATACGGCCATGTTTATACCGTTTATTTATGGTTTATACATTTTGCATTATACGATTTAACTGCATGTTTGGTTAGGATTTTCTAACCAAATTTTCCGACCAATTTCTATCATAATTATTTCACTGGCAGATACGTATTAACATTAAAATGGTCAAAATTATTCACCAGGATAAAGGCTTTTCTAACAGACCAGCAAAGGTACTATAATGCCAAAACAACTAGCATGCTAACAACACACATCATTCAACATACAGAAACAAGGTAATTCATATTTTTATCTTTTTAAACATATAGATCCCTTGATGCAGACCTCACACAGCAATTTCGAGATAACTTTGATCTCTAAGCAAATTCAGACAAATTTGGCCATTTTGAGTTTCTGAGTCTGTTTCTTGCAAGGTATCTTTTTTTTTGTTATCCCGATTGTTTTGGTTCATGTTGAGTAATGGGTCCACGCAGCGTCAGACAAAACCGCATTTTTTTTCCATTTCTGTCTAAAACGGTTTCGAAGTCAGAGAAGTCACAGGGTCAGAGCGGTACGGAGAGACCAGTGTGATAAATCATGTGACACGCTGAACTAAAGCACTCAATATTTTCTGCAGTGCAAACAAAGTCATGTATCTAGTGCAGACAAGGCAACCGTGGACAAAGAGAAATGGTGCCGGAGTCATCGTTCTCTGGGCTCCATTCAGTGCCTGAGACCGAGCGCAGATCATGGAAGAAATATGGTTACATTTGTAGACAGTCTGTAGACAGTTTTAGGACATTTTTAATTAACATTTTAAACACTAGACGTAATGTTTTTTTTTTCTCCAGTTTTTCAATACATTTTGTTTGCCCCATTAAACTCTCTCTCCTCTCAGCAAGAAGGTCCTGGGTTCGAATCCCGGTCGGAACAGGGCCATTCTGAGTGGAGTTTGCATGTTCTCCCTGTGTCTGCGTAGGTTTCCTCCGGGTGCTCCGGTTTCCCCTACCACTAAAAACATGCACAATAGGTCTGAATGTAAATGAGAGAGTGAATGGATGGTGTTGGAGCTGATGGTCCAGTGTGTTCTGGACTCGCTTCTGTCATCACCGTGTGTGGAAGGATTGGAACAATATCTGACTCTGAACATTGTAAAGTGCTTTGGGTCTGTACCTTGGTCTGTAAAATGCGCTATATAAATAAACATGACTTACTTACACAACAGTCTGTCTTCATCTTACTCTATAACATGTTGTTTTTAAGATACTGAGAGCTGATTGGCTGAGTGGGGGCTTATTTCATGCGACAGAGGCCAAACATGCATGGGTTTCAGATTCATGCAGCTACAATCTGGAACAGTCTTCCTGAAAATGTGAGGCAGGCAATGCACAGAAATTTGGCCATTTTGAGATACATTTTGTTCAAATGATTCGAATAATTTGTTTCTTGCAAACTCTGATTAAGTTTGAATCCAGGTTAAAAACAGCTGTGCGTACAACTCCGGGCCTTTACCTTTACTCTGTTTAATCTAGCGTGATTATTTAGGATTTTGATGCGATTTATTGTGATTTCTAATGCATTTCTATCTTTGTTCGGCAGTATGAGTGTATGCACTGTGCAATACAAATAAACTTGCCTTTCCTGGTGAAAACTAGTGACAGAACCAGAATGAGTTTTGAGAGCGAGGAACTCTACATAATTTATATATATATATATATTATATATATATATATATATATATATATATATATATATATATATATATATATATTCCAGACTCAAGGTCCATATAAAAGACATCACTAGAAACAAACAAATAAAAAAATAAATACTAATAAAACACACATATTGTAAAATTATGTACTCCAGCTACTTATACAGTTTCGTACCGTAATTCTTCCATTAGTGCTAGAAACAGGGAGGTTCTCACAAACCCCTGGGGACAAGAGACTGTTTATTTTGTGAACTCGATGAAGTGGAAAGTGAAGTGCATTTTTTGTTATATTGTCCTTTTTATGATGAATTTAGAAATGTGTTGTTTTATGAAACGTTCTCCCGGGATCCTGATTTGTTTTGGGGCTGTGATTATGACAAGATGAAATTTTTATTTGAAAATCAAGTGTTTAAAGTGTCTTCATTTCTAAGTAAAGCTTGGAAGAAGCGGCAGTCTCATCTATTTAAATGAGAGCATTTGTGTTTGATTTTGTTTATGATTTTGTTTGTTTTGTATGATTCGGTGTATGTGCCGGATGTTGGCCTGTGTCTCTGTATTTGCACAAATGGTGTCTTATAAGCCCATGTGGGCGGGGCATCCTTGTACGCTACGGGCGGCACGGTGGCTGAGTGGATAGCACTCTCGCCTCTCAGCAAGAAGGTCCTGGGTTCAAATCCCGGTCGGACCAGGGCCTTTCTGAGTGGAGATTGCATGTTCTCCCCGTGTCTGCGTAGGTTTCCTCCGGGTACTCCGGTTTCCCCTACCACTAAAAATATGTCCAATAGTTCTGGCATGTACCTCCTGTACTGGCCCCACTCCCATCTCTGTGTGGAGTGAGAGACAAATGCCCAAAATTAACAATTGTAAACCGCTTTGAGACTCAGATCTGCAGTGAAAAGGCGGTATATAAATAAAAACTTACTTACTTACTTACTTACTTGTATGCAAGACACTATAATAAATAAAAATCTATCTATCTATACACTTATCTCTAGTAACTCATGGATACAAAGTAAATAGCAAAAACACATTCATTATTGAGATCATTGTAAAAATCAAACTGAACCAAAACTATCTGCTGCATGGCTCTGATCAGAGACGTGTTATTTAGCTCCATAATTTAACATCATGATGAAACAGCTGCTGCTCTGGACCAGAATCAAAGTATTCAGCGAAACAAGAGACTTCTGCTGCGCGTGGGAGAAGAGCTGGGTCTAGTCGACTTCTACATTTGAATGTTTTAGATAAATCTTATATGAGGGGGTGGATGGACATGTAAGGACGTCTAATGTTATGTTCTTTTCATTCTAATATTGTAGATAAAGCTCAAGCTGGGGAAGACTGACGATGCATTCTAATACATATATTCCTGATCAGAATTTATTTGAAAATGATGATTGCAAAGTACTGGGACGCACTGTTGCTAATCATGAAGCTAAATATTCTGAAAACGGGAGGTGCAGTGTGCTAGTTGTCGTTAGCCTTAACATGAAAAAATAACGATTATGCTAAGAATGCAAGAAAAGGTGTAGATTTGGTTTGGCAGACAGAGCACCTTGAAAATAAGTTTACAGAACATTTTAATCCTTTTTAAGACCACTTATTTTATCGTTTAAAGGGGCACTATACATGGTCTGTTTTCTTTTTGAGACCATCCACACAACAGTGGAGTAAAGTGCGTTACTTCAGTTGGTTAAGTTACACAGTTTGGCTTCAGTTCAATTCCATCCTTCCATTTTCTTCCCCTTAATCCATTTCTGGGTCGGGGGGTGGCAGTCAGAGCAGTCAATTTGATATCAATTTATTTGAGCAGGTCATACAAAACATACAAAAAAGAAAAGAAAAAAACAATCCAAAAGGAAACATTTCAAGAAGAAATAGACACAGCTCAAAGGGAGTAAGCTGAAGTATAATACTTGTGGATTATAGCAGCAGCCCCTCACTGATCCTCCTGCAGGTGCTGAGTCCACAGGAGCTAAGATCTTTCAGCGGGGGCTTCTGGCAAAGTGGGGTTAAGTGTCTTGCCCAAGGACACAACGACAGCAGTCATCAGTGGGAGTCGTGAAGTAGGTCTTACGGTTGGCTCGAACCTACAACCTTCAGACTCTGAGGTCGTGGGAAAAGAAAAGTAAGGTCTGAAAAAGCAATAGGCCGAAGCTAAAGCTAACGGATGCTAACCCTTTAGTATACATTAAAATAGCTGCTACATATACATAATAAAACATTTACTCCATCTATCCATTTTCTTCCCCTTAATCCATTTCTGGGTCGGGGGTGGCAGTCAGGGCTGATCCTCCTGCAGGTGCTGAGTCCACAGGAGGACATTTACCCCATAATTATGACTATTTTCTGCTCAGCATTCACAATCAATATAGAAAGAATCTGCATATTTGCAAATGGCTACAAAGAGTAAGTAAGTAATGTTTATTTATTTAGTGCATTTTACACCCAAAGCACTTTCCAATGTTCAGAGTCAGATATTGTTCCAGTCCTTCCACACACGGTGATGACAGAAGCGAGTCCAGAACACACTGGACCATCAGCTCCAACACCATCCATTCAACTCTCTCATTTACATTCAGACCTATTGTGCATGTTTTTAGTGGTAGGAGAAACCGGAGCACCTGGAGGAAACCTACGCAGACACGGGGAGAACATGCAAACTCCACTCAGAAAGGCCCTGTTCCGACCGGGATTCGAACCCAGGACCTTCTTGCAGAAAAGTGAGAGTGCTAACCACTCAGCCACCGTGCCACCCTGAGTGACACAGAACTAGCGGTAATCTTTCAGTTATATATTGTGTTAGCAGTGCGTTGCTTTAGTGCCATTTCATCAGTGATTGTCGTACAGCTTAGAAAAAGTTGCGCTAATGCTAATGTTAGCATACGTATCAGATCGCAAATTAAACTAGATGGCTCCGTGGGATGAGAGCGTAGGGGAAATGAGAAGCCTGTGGGCGAGTTGGGGGCGGGGCTAAACATTCAAAGCAGAAACGGGTATAGCTCCTTTAAATGTAGCATCTTAAGGTTCTCTAAATACTTTTATTTCACATTTTACGTTACAATTATCTATCACGTTAAGTTCAGGGCATTGTGTGTAGACTCTCAAATCTGCATGAATTATCTTCAGGACTCATCAAAGGCCTTTTAAAATTGCTCTGTCTTTTTCAACTTTGCCATCTAATCACAAACAGCCGAGAATTCGCAGAGCTATCACCCGATATTAAATCACTCATTGCAGGTAATTAGATTTGGAAAAATAATACTTAATCCGTGGCTGCTGGGCAAACGCAGGCGTCCTGTCAATCACTTTCAGAGGCTTATTCTGCCTTCATTAAAAACAAATGAATCTGATAAATAAAAAGTGATGGGATGAACGCCGCCACTTAATCAAGTATTACCAGGTGTCATTCAAACTATGTTATCACAGGATACAAGCACAGCCGCTTCATCCAAAGAAGGGCTGGCAGGGGCTGCATCCCAGAGGCCGAACATACTTAAAGGAGCAATATGTAATATTTGCATGTCAAGTCATCATTAAATGACCCGAATATTTCAAAAGGCGTTATTAAATCATACTCTTTTCGAATTCATCTTTAACTGATAAGAGTAGTTCAGCCGAGATATTTGATTATCAAAATTAGTTTTACGACCCGTAAAAGTTGTTATTGTTTTGATTTTGATGTCCTACCCTCCGCCGTTTCGCCAATCAGGAAGTGTCATGTAAGTCCGTGATCGGGTTGCCAGAACTCCGCGCGGCTCATTAATCTCAGAGGTAAAATAACATGTGGTGCAGAACTAAAAAAGGTCTTGTTATGACTCTCAAATCATTAATGACAAAACAAAGACTAAAACGAGGATTTATATCGGGATGCCTTTGAACAATTGAGACAGCTGATAAAAGTTCACGTGTGATGCAGAATTTTCTAGATTCAGTTCGTTCTTCACAGTGTCTCATTCGTGTGAATCGGTGGTCTAGTGGTCTAGACTGTGCGCTTACGATGCAGGAACCCGGGTTCGATCCCGGGCTATGTCTTTTTGTATTTATTGCATGTTATCACATTCTCTGACAGATTGCTCTAAAAACGGTAAAAGATGAAGGTCAAGACGTTTTTTTGCAGATTATAGCTTAATTGTAAAAATAATCATTTAAGACCACATGTACCCCAATTAAAATAATGTTAGTCTCTTTTTGATGTGGGACTTTTACATGTTTGTCTAAAAAATAGGGAATAAATAAAATTGAAAGGTGATATCCTCTTGAGCAAACCTTGATGTTGATACGCTGAAGAAATACGTTCCAACATCCATTCTTCCCACTCCTATTTTGGACATCAATTGCTTATTTATTTTGCATAAACTATGTATAATTACGTTGCTTTTATTTTGTTTTGTTTTTTATCTCAAATGTCCAAATAATAATAATAAAAAAACATTAATCAAAACAATCATTCAGCATTAGCACGGCTGTCATGGCAATGTGAATGGAGACGGACAAACAACTGATCAAATAATTCCCTGTGTTTGCTGCTGGATTTGGTGTGAATCTGGCAACCTGAGTCAGGGAGAGTGGGAGAGGACTACAAAATATTGACTGTGACTGCAGTACCACTTTTGGCCAGATTTTTACATATTGCTCCTTTAAGGGCCATCAGAAATAAGTAACACCTTAAAGGGTCAATTGTTTTTTTCTTTTCAAACACATAACTTTGCAACATAGCTATACCATATGTTTAGGGAACCTCACGATGCGACGATGCAGCGATTATCGATATATTGGTGAAAAATATACCTACGATAATATTGTTCTTATTTATGGTATACATTAGGTGAAAAAATAGACTTTATTTCAAGATAAATCGATAAAGTGTCATGTGTATCAGTGAACAAGCAAAAATGCCTTTTAAACATTTCAGTGAAAATCTGACTTAATCTTTCTTACATCCAATGAAATCAATTTAAACATTCTAAAGAAATTGTAGAATGTGTGATGTAGCCATATATAAGTATCAACACTTTTTTTTCAAATAAAGCAAAAAAAACATTAAAATTGACATTTAAAAAAATACATATATATTTCTATAAATCAATACTTAGCAAAAGCAAATCAATAATCAATTGCGTGATACATCACCATATGGTGTATTGTCACAGTCCTACATGTATTCCAGTCATAAACCATATTATGAGGTATGGTTGTATTGCCCTTTACACAACCGTTGAATTCGCCAAAACAAATCAGAGAATCAAACCGTTCAGACACAATACATTTCACGGAAACACATTGTTATTGGTCCATAAAGGGCAGATGAGCAATGTCCATAAATGATGAATGACCTGAATCACCACTGTACTTTTAGTCAGACCCTCACAAGGCTCTAACTTGGCAAAGAAAAACTCTAAACCCAGTGGAAAAGTGAGACACCTCTGGGACTGACCAAGCGTCACCCATAGAACGCTTTTATAGCAAGAATGTGGAGTCAAATGTATGCTAACGGTTATGGTAGCAACGTGCTAATCATGAGCGACACCGGTTGGTCTCCACTTGTGCTACTTGTTCGCTAAAACCAAATCCGGTGACAGAAGGCTCCTGATTGGTCAGCTATAAAAGGCTCATATCTACAAAGACAATCTCACATTCTAAAAACCAGGATAAAAGAGATCACAGGGATCCGAACCATGGATTTTAAAAGCCCAAAATGCTGAGAGTGAAACAAACAGTTACTGAGCTGGAGGAGATTTATTTTCAATGTAAGTTAATAGGAGCCAGAGAGAGATGGAGCAAAACTTCATCCATGAGCACTTCCCGATTAGGCTTCATTGAGCTAGGGAGTTAGCAAAGTTCATCTATATACAGTATAGTCGGTTTCAGTAGTGGACCCCACATCAGATAATTATTTTACTTTTCTTAAAAAGGTCACTGTTATATTATTTTCTGAAAACTAATTTGGTTTGAACATGTGCTGTGAATTATTTTTGTTTTCCTAGTTGTTTGTTGTTTGTGTATTGCTATTTCTGGTCTATTTATATTGTCATCCATATTTTTAAGCCAGTTCTTTTATATAGTTCTCTGATTTATTTGAGTTGTTGAAGTTTATTGCGTTAAAGATTTCGATTTTGATTTACACATGACGTACTCACAGAGGGTTAAAATAAACAGAAGATTCTCTTTGGTAAATAATTGGTAGAGATGTGGTGTTTCCGAGCAGGGCCAAAGTTCAAGGCCGACTTGACTCAGCAAATACGATAAGACTACTATAATATCAAACATGAATAAGCTCTTTTCCTGCGGTTTTTTAACATGAGTAATGAAATAATGTATTTAGTATAAGTATTTAGTTAATACTGAGGTACCTATCCCAATCCAATCCACTTAATTTACACAAAATCCATCTAAGTAAGTAATGTTTATTTATATAGCGCATAAATTACAGACCAAGGTACAGACCCAAAGCACTTTACAATGTTCAGAGTCAGATATTGTTCCCATCCTTCCACACACGGTGATGACAGAAGCGAGTCCAGAACACACTGGACCATCAAAGCCTCTGACCCAACACCACCATTCACTCTCTCATTTACATTCAGACCTATTGTGCATGTTTTTAGTGGTGGGGCAAACCGGAGCACCCGGAGGAAACCTACGCAGACACGGGGAGAACATGCAAACTCCACTCAGAAAGGCCCAGTTCCGACCGGGATTCGAACCTAGGACCTTCTTGCTGAGAAGCGAGAGTGCAATCCACTCTTTAGGGGTAAATCTAAATAGTTATATGTTGGCCTCTGTAATGTCATCAGATCAGCTTTTACAGGCAAAAAGTGGAAAAGAGAGGATTCTGTTCATGTGTGTACCTGTGTGTACCTGTGTGATCCACCTGTGTGTACCTGTGTGTACCTGTGTGTACCTGTGTGATCCACCTGTGTGTACCTGTGTGATCCGCCTGTGTGTACCTGTGTGTACCTGTGTGATCCACCTGTGTATACCTGTGTGTACCTGTGTGATCCACCTGTGTGTACCTGTGTGTACCTGTGTGATCCACCTATGTGTACCTGTGTGTACCTGTGTGATCCACCTGTGTGTACCTGTGTGATCCACCTGTGTGTACCTGTGTGTACCTGTGTGATCCACCTGTGTGTACCTGTGTGATCCACCTGTGTGTACCTGTGTATACCTGTGTGATCCACCTGTGTGTACCTGTGTGATCCACCTGTGTGTACCTGTGTGATCCGCCTGTGTGTACCTGTGTGACCCACCTGTGTGTACCTGTGTGATCCACCTGTGTGTACCTGTGTGATCCACCTGTGTGTACCTGTGTGATCCACCTGTGTGTACCTGTGTGTACCTGTGTGATCCACCTGTGTGTACCTGTGTGTACCTGTGTGATCCACCTGTGTGTACCTGTGTGATCCACCTGTGTGTACCTGTGTGATCCACCTGTGTGTACCTGTGTATACCTGTGTGATCCACCTGTGTGTACCTGTGTGATCCACCTGTGTGTACCTGTGTGATCCGCCTGTGTGTACCTGTGTGACCCACCTGTGTGTACCTGTGTGATCCACCTGTGTGTACCTGTGTGATCCACCTGTGTGTACCTGTGTGTACCTGTGTGATCCACCTGTGTATACCTGTGTGATCCACCTGTGTGATCCACCTGTGTGTACCTGTGTGATCCACCTGTGTGTACCTGTGTGTACCTGTGTGATCTGCCTGGTTGTACCTGTGTGATCCACCTATGTGTACCTCTGTGATCCACCTGTGTGTACCTGTGTATACCTGTGTGATCCACCTGTGTGTACCTGTGTGTACCTGTGTGATCCGCCTGTGTGTACCTGTGTGTACCTGTGTGATCTGCCTGGTTGTACCTGTGTGATCCACCTATGTGTACCTCTGTGATCCACCTGTGTGTACCTGTGTATACCTGTGTGATCCACCTGTGTGTACCTGTGTGTACCTGTGTGATCCGCCTGTGTGTACCTGTGTGATCCAACTATGTGTACCTGTGTGATCCACCTGTGTGTACCTGTGTGATCCACCTGTGTGTACCTGTGTGATCCACCTATGTGTACCTGTGTGATCCACCTGTGTGTACCTGTGTGTACCTGTGTGATCCGCCTGTGTGTACCTGTGTGATCCACTTATGTGTACCTGTGTGATCCACCTGTGTGCACCTGTGTGTACCCGTGTGATCCACCTGTGTGTACCTGTGTGTACCTGTTATCCACCTGTGTGTACCTGTGTGTACCTGTGTGATCCACCTGTGTGTACCTGTGTACTTGTTATCCACCTGTGTGTACCTTTGTGTACCTGTGTGTATTTATACCCTGTGCTTTTCCTCGTCTATTTTGGGTTCCTTCATTCATCTTACCACATGACACATCAGCTGTCAACCCAAAGTATCAAATAGTGACTCACAGGGCTCATTTCTTATAAGTAGTGGTTTTGCAATGAAGACAGCATGTTGTCGTTCGATTCTCTCTCTCTCCTTTCAACATTATTTAAAAATAGGTTAAACCACATTCATGGAAAAAAGGTGCCCTGCTTTAAACGAGGCAGAAATAACTGAAGTAGAAGCAAATATTATATAATTGTGAATTTAAAATATTGACCGACTTCTGCTTTGTTGATACAGAATAGACACATGTATTTCTCTGTATATACGTTATTTTATCATTTCATAAGATGTCAAAACAGTGAATTTATAAATATTTCATCACGGACAGTCAGAGAAAACACATCCTTGTCTCACCAATTACAATAAAACTAGTGTATTATCAAACATGAAGGAGATATTTTCTGGTGGTTTTGGAACTTGGGTAATCATAGAATTTTGATTGATTGATTTGTATATAAAAATACATCTAACTAACTATATTTTGTCCCCTGTCACATCCCAGTCAAATAGTGACTAACAGGGCTTTTTCTTACTAGTACGGAAAAATATATGGTTTTCTTATGAACATTATTTCTATTGGGGCAAACAACATGTTATTAATGGAAAAAGGTGCCCCGGCAGACATGACTAAAGAAGAAGCATATATTGTATAATTGTGAATTTAAAATAGTAATCCTTTTATTTTACTCTTACACCTCAGTATTGTTCATATAGAGCAGACACATGTATTTCTATGTATTCATATATGGATGATATTTTATTATTTCAAGATGTCAAAATAGTGAATTTATAAATAATTCATCATGGATTGTGGACAGTCAGACTGGGTTATAAGAGCCTCACACAACACACACAGAATCTGACACCGGTTTCACTGAACACATCACAATATGAACCCAAGAAAGTGAATTAGCATTTTCTTCATCAATTGCCCGAGATGGGGACACAAATTATTGTTTTTTCCCCCTGCTCAAAACAGTTATTAGTCTAGTGTCTCTCTATTTACACTGACAATTGCATAAGAAGGTCACAGGACTCCCCGGCCGGAGCTAAATCCTCTGCAGGCGAGCGTACACTGAGGTAGCAACAACAACAAAAGCACCACATCACAAGAGTCAAAGCTGCAATGTTCTGTCTATGAAAGCAAACTGTCAAAACCAACCTACCTATCGGCTGTCAGCACATCTTCAGACAACAACGAGACCCAGCACAGTTCACCGGCTCTCGAGTCTCTCACACCATCCTCTCCCTCTGCACCTTTTACCTGGGATCATAAAATATGTAAATAGCCCCAGCTGAGCCTATGGTAGCGACTGTAGCTACAGAGATCCTGTCCGGGGAGTGAAACTTGCACAATGTGGCCGGCCGCACGCACATGTTCCAGTCACATGACCAAAGTGAGTGACCTACAACACACTTGCCTGTTTTTAGTGGAAATACATTTGCATATCGTTATTTGAGAGTGAATTATTCAAATATAGACTGCAAACATATCATGAACATAAATGAAGCAACTTTTTTTCTCAAGAGTTTTCTTCCTGATTTATCTTATTGAGACAAAATGAAAAATTTTAAGCAAATGTTAAAAAAGCCACATTGCAGTTTAAGATAATCATGTAATTTGATTTGTTTTAAAGAAATATTATGAAACACACCAGATTCATACATGTCCATTCTTTTGCATACACCCTTTACCGTTTACAGTATTCAGTTTGGTGGTATCTCTGGAAAATAATGAAACAAATACTTGCACAAAAGCCAAACTTAGGGGCAAAATGTAACCCTTTGGGGGCAGCCGGAGTTATTTATTTTCCTTGGCTTCAAATGTTGATGATGCTGTTGTTTGTCAAGCGTCACAGCGGTATTGACTGAAGTGCATTCACAGTGGAGTTTTTATAGCAACTATATAATTTGGTAACAAGGGGGTATGAGTTTATTATGTCAGGTAATAAAGAATAATACCATGGGTGCAGTGGGGAGGTGTAATTATTGAGATGAGGAAGGTGTT
Source organism: Knipowitschia caucasica (assembly GCA_964034765.1). NCBI lineage: Eukaryota > Metazoa > Chordata > Actinopteri > Gobiiformes > Gobiidae > Knipowitschia > Knipowitschia caucasica. The sequence continues at coordinate 32,488,500 of OZ035841.1, forward strand.
TACAGAAGGGGCACAGGGAGAACAAACATCAGCTTATGCAAGACTGTTAACTTTATATTTCATCCGTCATTCTTGGATTCAGGATGTAAACACACAGAGAAAGAAGAGGATCCGTTAATATTTCAATGACTATTTTTGTTTTTGTCATGACATGCTTTTCTACGACGGCACATAGGGCTCACCTAGGGCTTTTTTCTGTCAGACGCTATGAGATTAAAGTCAGAATATTGTGACATTAAATTCAAAATATGATGAGAATAAAGTTAAAGAAAGAATATCATGAGATTAATCTTGAAATATCATGAGATTAAAGTCAGAATAATTCACAGTAAAGGAGACAATGGCGCTCCAGTGAAGATTGAAGCTAAATGTTTTACGTTTTCACAAACTGATGACCTAATATAACAGTGGTGTTTTTTGTTGAACTGTGTTTATGAGTTGCCGGTGAAGGAACGCAGATGTGTACAATGATTTCCCCAGGCAGCTGCTTCGCCTGTGGCTGGGACAGAGCACGTTTGCGTGGACTGGTCCGAATTAATGAACTCTATGACGCTGAACATCAACAGTGCACGAGAAAAGGACAGGAGTAAACCTATTGAGGTTCTTTTAACTCTGAACGGAGAAGCGCTTTGTGTATTTGTGATCAAATGTCATTGTTATTTTAAGACATTCATGTGAAAAGAAAACGACTTTATTCTCATCGTATAAGAATGATTCATCAATTCCACAACCGGTCCACACAAATTTGCTCTGTCCCAGCCACAGGTGAAGAAGCTGCTTGGGGGAAGTCCAATGTCAAATAATTCTGCGTTCCTTCACCTGCGACTGAGACAACAGTCTATAACAAATAAGACCACTGTTGGGTCCTCAGTTTAAGAGTATATGAAAAGCATAAAACCATCTAGAACTTCAGTGAACTCTGGACGAGGTGTCTCTCTGTTCATTTACCTGCTCTGTACGATGGAGCTCCACTGCCTACTTATGCAAATGTTTACTTTTATCTCTAAATATTGTATTCTCAAAATATTTTTAGTTTATTCTCATAATATTTTGGATTTAATGTCGAAATATCTAACTTTAATCTCAGAGCATCAAGAAAATAAATAAAAAGCGGCTGAGCCCTTCATGCTCCATCGTACTTTTCTTAAATGAACGCTGATACACTGGGGATTTTACAAGACTAAAAGAGGAGGAGTGGCAAATGTAAGATATTATAATGTTATGTAATATACATATAAGAAACAGTAGAATAAGAAACTCTGAAAAACATAATACATCGTAAATAATCTGGCAGGACTATGTTTCTCGGCCAACAGGCATCTCTACTCACACTGATACCTCTGCAACCAGGCCACAGGTAAATCAGTGCTCAACGGATTGGTAATGATAAAATGCATGAATGATATTTAATCTAACATTCATCAAGGAATAATCGGGCCTCACTAACTGGTAACTTTCTAAAAAGCGTACTGAGTTGTTAATGCCTTTGTATCGCAGCAGCAGTCAGTCGCTGGTGGCTGTGGTGTGTTCAGGTTTGGGTCCCTGCTCGTAATTAGTTACACACCTTACATCCACAGAGCGCAGGTGAGGCCTGGGCTGGCCAAAAGTAATTGCATGGACTAATGAAGTGGTGCCGTTCCAAGGTGGCAACACACCAGACTACACCTGCTGTTCCCTGGTCACTGAGACCAGCGTTCGACGGCCTGCGCTAATGAAAAGCAAGAGGCTTTCTGAGGTCGCTGCCGAACTTTCTCATTTGTATTGAGCATTCCTTAAGGAGCAAGTGATAATGGAGACACAACCTTAACCTGATGGAAATAAATATACCAAAGTCCATGAAGTGTTTTTGTTAAATAGTGAGAAGATACAACACAACATCCAGCTATTTTATTTTGATTGATGGATTGTATTTTATTTCTAGCTTATAAACAGGAATCATTTATAGATTTAACAGCAATTACATATATACACACACACATATACATACATAAATATATATACTTTTTTTCACTCCTGTTAAAGCTCAAAAAAGCAGTGGGAAGAAGTCAAGCTCATAGGCTCCCACCCCCTATACCTATATTTTATACGGTTGCACACATCCATACAGACATAGCCATACATATGTACTGTATACAATATTCATACACACATGCTATTGATATTACAGATTAAATCGATTCAAAACTTAACCAGTGCATGGAGAGTGTACGCCCAACATATATGAGGAAGCTAAAACTGAGGAAGCTAAACAATACGATTAATGTCTATTGAACTATGGACAAAACTGGGTTAAAGCAGTTCTGTTTAGCTGTGCATACAACAGATTGATCTCACCCCTCGACTATGACCCAAGTCCAAATCTACAAGTTCATGATTGAAACAGAACAGTCATCTCTCCAAAATATTGTGTTTTATAGATAACAAATACATGAATAAAAAAATCCTTTCTGTAATCGCACGTAAATTGAAGCCACAAATAGCTGACGAATAACGGAAATCTACAAAACTGTCATGGTGTGGATTTTATTTTTGTATTTTTGTTGTATTTTGAAATTGGTTTTCTGTGGTTTGGTTTTAGTTTTGCTTCCTGTCTGGTTCCCCAGTCTTGATTGTCTGCCCCGCCCTGATGTGTTTCACCTGTGTCTCTGTGTGTGTCTGTGTGTACCCTGTGCTTCTCTCCCATTGTTGCTGGTTCATTGTATTGTCAACGTCTTGTCCTTGTCTGTTCCGGTTTCTTTGATTCTTTTTGAGCCTTTGGACTTTTATTTTATTATCATTAAATAATAATTTTTTGGCATTCCTGCATTTTGGGTCCTTCCTGCATTTCCACCACGTGACACAAAACATGCGTTTGAATTTGCAATACACTGCAAAACTGATTAAAAGTCAAAAATTGCTCAAATTTGGTAAAAATTGTGTTATAATTCTGACTGCCTTTTTTTCATTGGTAAATCTTGAAGTCAGAATGTACTCAAATCACGTTAAAAAAACACTTGATTCAAGCTATTACTACCTCATAATTTATCATTGCAGTGTAGCTACTTCGTTTATTTGATGTCTATCTTTTCCCTCCTAAATTGCAGAATATAAAAAGTCCCACTCAGAGGTGTCTTACTCGCGTCATGGTCCGCAGTCTGCTCCGTTTCTCTGGCTCGCAGCCCTCAGACCCGGCTCAACATGGCGGGCAGCTGACACACTCTAGACAAGGACAAACAACCCAGGGCGCGTTCGGGCCGGCCTGTGCGGAGCTCCATCTCCGGCTTAGCGGGTGGAGACGTGTCCTGGGGAGACACAGAATGCAGAAAAGTTGCAGAAACATAAATAACAGGCTTTCCTCAACAGATGCTGAGGCTTATTCCTGACTGCTGGGCATCGCTACCATTGTGTTTGTTTACACAGCAGCCAGTCTACTGCCCACACGCAAGGAGCAGGATGCACCGGGCGTTTGGCGTGTAATGGTTTCTGACATGGACACTGTGCTGTTTGGACTGTGGGAAAAACTATGAGGAGAAGTTCCCCTTGTTTGTTTGTATGTCAGATGCATTTGACATAGTGTTACAATGACGGATTTACTGTATGGTAACTAGAAAACTATTATTATTCTTATTGTTGTTTTTGTTTTGTTTATTTATTTAAAGTGACAGGGACAGTAAGGCAAGGCAAGTTTATTTGTATAGCACAATTCATACACAAGGCAACTCAAAGTGCTGAACAAAACATAAAAGCATTAAAATCATAAATAATTACAGAACATTAAAAAGAAAGATACAAATATAAAATCCCTCAGTTGTATGCACAGCTAAACAGAGCTGTCTTTAACCTGGTTTTAAACATTGTCAGAGAGGAGGCCTGTCTCACATCTTCAGGAAGATTGTTCCAGATTTTAGCAGCATGAATCTGAAAAGCAGCCTCCCCATGTTTAGTTCTGACTCTGGGCACTAACAGGAGTCCAGTCCCTGTGCTCCTCAGAGTCCCAGCAGGAGTCCAGTCCCTGTGCTCCTCAGAGTCCCAGCAGGAGTCCAGTCCCTGTGCTCCTCAGAGTCGCAGCAGGAGTCCAGTCCCTGTGCTCCTCAGAGTCGCAGCAGGAGTCCAGTCCCTGTGCTCCTCAGAGTCCGGGCTGGTTCATATGGGACTAACATGTCACTAATATATTTTGGTGCGAGGCCATGGAGAGACTTGTAACAAGCAAAGCTGTTTTAAAGTCTATTCTCTGAGCCACAGGAAGCCAGTGCAGAGACCTGAGGACTGGACTAATATGGTCGTACTTCCTGGTTCTAGTCAGGACTAATGTGGTTGTACTTCCTGGTTCTTGTCAGGACTAATGTGGTCGTATTCCCTGGTTCTTGTCAGGACTGGAGCCGCTGCATTTTGAATGTACTGCAGCTGTTTTACAGCCTGTTTGGACAGACCTGTGAGCAGGCCATTGCAGTAGTCTAACCTACTGGAGACAAATGCATGGATAAGAATCTCCAGGTCTGCTTGTAGTGTACAATAAACATTAACCTCAAAGGGAAAGATGCATTGTTCCAGGTTCTAGCTCAAGAGCTAATTTCCACCCGTAGTCCCAGGGCTGATGGTATGACATTACATTATGATGATGTTATATACAATTTACATTGGCAAAATACATAGACAAATTGTTAAAACCTCATTCATATCGCTCATTTATACAGGTCAAACACACACAACCTGTTCCCACACACACACACACACACACACACACACACACACACACACACACACACACACACACACACACACACACACACACACACACACACACACACACACACACACACACACACACACACACACACACACACACACACACACACACACAATCTTTCTCACAGGGGTGTCTAACTTCCAGCTATTAACAATATTCCGTCACAATCCTCAGCATCGTAAGGCCATTATACCAGGGTTTCAGCCCAGAAGGTTTTTTGTTCAGCCTGAAATGAACATTGACAACACATAGCCTCGTGATGAGAGCCACACATTGGTTCAACAGTGAGCGCCCACTCAGCTCGTCATTCACCGGCCCCACAACAACATTTCTATTTTTACGTTTCTATTTTACTTTGTTTCCTTTTTTGACAGTTTCTAGATCAAATATTTAGGTTCATTAGGAACCAACACGTCTTGTCAAGGTGGAGAACGTGCCGTGAGGTCTTGGAGCGCGCCCTAACAGCTAAATGAGCGCTTGCACATGATTTCATTAAACTTTTCTGGAGTAGTACAGATTTTTCTGCAGTATGTCTAAAGGGTCAGAGAAGATCAGTTTATTCTGTGTGTGCTGTTGCAGTAAGGATTAGTGAGACTCACATCAGCTGACAACTGGAAAGACGAAAAACCAGAATGACCAACAATTGTGTTCACCCTCCCTTACTTGAACTTGTCATTACTATAAATATGTTTAATTTTTCTATAAAGAGGTTGATTTTATACCCCGAATATGTATCTGAAGCTGAAGACAGATGCTGTGGGGAATTCTTGTTGCCAGTTTATACATCCATGTGCATGTTCTGAAAACCTTTGCATACTTTGACTGTCGGCTAAAGGATTAATGTGACATAGACCATGAATATGTGCCTTTCAGATTTCCATATCATATATTTATGTTATTGATTGCACCACCCTATCTTTTCACAACAATGAGAATGATATTGTCTACAGATGTTTAAGTCGTAGCCTGTTGGGTTCACTGCCAAAGTATCAGTAATAAAGGGCAGTAGTGTGCAGTATTTTAAGACGGTTACATCCGTACTCAATGTCTTTTTTCTGTAACTTCCACAGAACGATCAGCACAATTGCAGAGTTTGTAGTGAGCGACTCCTGCTGGGAAAGCCATGTTCCAGCTTCTTCCCTCTGGCAGAAGATATCGCTCTCTGAGATGTAGGACATCTCGTTACGCTAACAGTTTTTATCCACAGACTGTTTTCAGTGTGAACAGAGCACTTTAATGATTTGCACTTGTTTTGAAACTGTTTTAGTCGATCGATTTCACAGTGACATTTGTTTACTGTTTTATTTTTGTCTTTTAATGTTGTTTTATGTCTGTATTTGTCTGTGCACACTGGAGACTTTTTGCTAATGTATTCCAATGTGGTTGTTTTACTGCAAATGGCAAATAAACTGAATCTGAATCTGCTTTGTAAATGACGACAGAGTGTGATCAATGAGTTAACAGGATTGCACAGTCCACATCAGGACCAGGTGTAAGTCCTGCTGCTACTTTGGCCTCAACAAACAAGACGAGAGGACTGCCAACCCGACCGGACGCCAGCAGACCGATGAGGCCGAGCGCCGCGTTACTGCTGCTACTGCAAATTACAGGACTGCATGATAGCTTAAGTTTAGAGATTCTTTATTTAATCGTTGAATACACACATATGATACATTAACATTTATGTTGTTCAGTTTTTCCCACTGAGTTTAGAGTCTTGTGAGGGTCTAACTAAAAGGACAGTGGTGAGGATCCAGGACAAGGATGGAGGATTTGACCGATTGTGGAGACCAGGAGCTTCTTCCTCAGAGGGCAGAGAGCGAACCACCATGGCACCAAGCTGACATACTTTATGATCCAATTGGGGAAAAAAATAAAAATGATAATGATGATACTAAAATAAAAAATAAAATGCTTGATGAGAATGATAAATATGTAAATTGTGTTCCCTGACTATAACACTGGGTAACAACAAAAATATGTTTAGAAAATAGTCCAGGGTTTTTCAGCTGAATCAGACTAATGTTGATGCTCTGAGTCTGAAAATGACCTTGGTTTTGCTCAATCAGGTCAGGATTTTTTACTACAGAAATATGTTTTTAAATATTTTGCGTAAAAAACTAATTTCTGCGGATCATCAGCTGAGAAACCCTTGACGTTTTTTCCGTTTTCCTCAAGAAATAAAAGTCAACGTATCCATTCAGTTTTTATTTACTCCATCAAATTTGATAAGCAGCATTCATAATAACGTAGAAGTACATAATCCGTAACACTATGGCTGTATCTCAAAAAGTTGACCTGATAGCGCAACATGCATGAGATATTCAGACTCAGAACACCAACATTAATCTGAATCAGTTGAGAAACCCCTGACCATTTTTTGGCTATAAACTTGTGTTATAGTTACACCATGGGGGTTCACAGAGATAATATAATTTGATCATTTTTGGCTACACCAGTCCAGTAAGCACAAACAATTATACTGTGTCCCCCGGTATTTGTTGTGTGTCAAAAGAGTTTGCGACTGATCATCTAAAGTCTCAAAGGGTAAAACAGAATAATATAGTAAATGTTTATTTCATGCTTGCACGCCAAAAGACATAAAGTATAACAGCCTTACACAGGTTTTTTTCAACATATACTGCAGATGAAATTGTGACATCATTTGCAGTCCCTCTGGCTTTAGTATTCATGTATAGGCAGCCGGCTTTGAAAACCAGTACAAGGTTGTTACCAATTAAGGATTTCTTTAAAAAGGAGAAAAATACCATCAAAGATAAAAGGCCTTTCTCTGAAGAAGTAATTTTCATGTTCAAAGCGAGGAGGCAAAAGGTCCACTAACAGATATTTGTTCAGTCAGTCAGAAAGTTCTTTTTAAGTCCTAAAATAGGAAAATTGCCACAAAAACACTTGCAGAATACAATGTGTTGGTACAGTGCGAATTAGAATCGACACCAAATGAAGTGTGATGTTAGATTTCTGATGATTTTTTTAAATGTATTTTTCTACTTGAATGGAAGTCTATCTCAATGTCACCAAATGGAGCAGATCAAGCAACTTCAAAGATCATCACAGGTGTTGTTTCCCTTGTTTTGGATGTGATAAGCCAATTATTGATTTTTAAATATCCAAACCACACCATCAAACATTAAACTAATCAAAGATAGATAATTTGGCATGTCATATACGTGCACGTGTGTCTGTGTCTCTTTCTTGTGAAGCCTGAAGTGGTGAACAAATGTATTATACAATAACGCTACAATAACCATTACTGCTAACAACTTGTGCTTATGGTAAAAAATATGTCTGCAAGATAGTACTTTGTATGCTTGTGATCAACAAGAAGGAATTTGAGAGATTTAATTGTTTACATCTTTCAGTTTCATGTCCTCAAAGCAAATCATCCCACTGACAGCACATGTATCTGGACAAAGGAAAACCATAAAGATGATAATGATATGTTTTTTTGTTTGTTTTTTATATATATATAAGGGCTTGTTCGCACTAAAGGGCACAAAAGTGTGACAAAAGGCCAAAAATTAGATTTTAATAATCAGAAGATATTTTATGTTTTTCATGTTTCCAAACACCTCCTCTGTCCTTTAGAAATTACTAGAACAAAACTGTTTTATACATTAGACAAGTTTCCTACAGCGGCCCTGTTTATTTTATGTAACGGACAATGATTTGACGGAATGAGCTTTGTAGAAGTTTGATGGTATTTTCAGATGTCCACATTTGATTCAGATTCTATTTTTTTACACAAAGTAGATGCAAAGTGATACTTTCATATTGTCAAGCAATTAAACGTGAAAACAGACCAGATTTTTTTTTTTCTCAAGTTTAATTTTTAGAGAAAAGAGGACTGTCCTCATCACGTCCGTTATACATTTTTCAGGGGTCATTTAATTAATTAATTATTTTTAATTTTTTCACGATTCCTTTTTATAATTAAGTGATTTCCTTCTGTTGTGTTAACCATGTAAATCTTGTGGGATTTCATCTTCTGCTTTTTCAGACTGAGGACATTTTATTTTCTATGTAACTGGCGTCACAGTAGAATGGTCCAATCAGAGGCTAATTTGGTCGTTTAAAATGTTGCTAAACATTTTTATGTCAATCTTTCCTTTTGATTTTTTCCACACTGGCGGCACGGTGGCTGAGTGGATAGCACTCTCGCCTCTCAGCAAGAAGGTCCTGGGTTCGAATCCAGGTCGGACCAGGGCCTCTCTGAGTGGAGTTTGCATGTTCTCCCCGTGTCTGCGTAGGTTTCCTCCGGGTACTCCGGTTTCCCCTACCACTAAAAATATGTCCAATAGTTCTAGCATGCGCCTCCTGTACTGGCGACCCCGCTCCCATCTCTGTGTGGAGTGAGAGACAAATGCCCAAAAAAATTAACAATTGTAAACCGCTTTGAGACTCAGATCTGCAGTGAAAAGGCGGTATATAAATAAAGATTACTTACTTACTTACACACTATCTCTTCAATCTGTCTGTGTTTGAAATCTTTTTTTCCAATCTATGAAAGTAATTTTAGTTTTTAAGTTATAACCTTTTAAGTCCAGATATTGTCACTTTACTGTGAACACACTCATATATAGATTAAATGCTTTCACATCCACCCTGACAAACCAGTGTGAACAGAGCACTTTAATGATTTCCACTTGTTTTGAAACTGTTTTAGTCGATCGATTTCACAGTGACATTTGTTTACTGTTTTATTTGTTTTATTTGTGTCTTTTAATGTTGTTTTATGTCTGTATTTGTCTGTGCACACTGGAGACTTTTGCTAATTTATTCCAATGTGTTGTTTTTACTGCAAATGGCAAATAAACGGAATCTGAATCTGAGCCTTTTGACATGGTGCTTTCCACCATCTCTTTAGGTCACTATGTGGACACTTGCTCCATTGTTGCAAGTACCAATAATAACAGGTATCTGAGGAGCATGGCAGCATAATAGAATTTCACTTTTCTGAGGTGACGCGTCTGAAATGGCATTTTCTTTCCTTCACAAGTTCATGTTCATTCATTGTGCACACAGGCCTCGGTTCAATATCTAATTATAGCACACAAAATGTATAAAATAAGAGTTATGCCCTGAAATGGAGAAGTGTTTGGTGGGTTATTGACACTTTGATGGCTTTTCCGTCTATTCTGCGTCAGAATTATTCATAAAGGACAACGCCCATAAAGAAGCACAAATGATAGAGAACACCCTGAATGCTTTTTAAGAGTAAAATCGATGAGGTGGATTATTGGTCACATTGAAACTGACATTGTTAATCATACTGTAAAGCTCTCAACTTTCATTTGGTGAGTGGTGTGCTATACGGCAGGCATTTAAGATTTTGCGTCAAGGGGCGGTGGCAGGGTGCTAATGGGGGGTCTTGTTGCTCCAGTCAGTGCGGAACAGAAGCCACAAATAGAAGCGTATTAATGTCAATTACAACAGCTGTCAAAGCATCAGGAAAGCAATGGCATGATAGTTGGCTGTTCTGTGATAGTGCTTACCCCCCTGCTGTCAATTAAGAGGAAACTATTACTGTTCACACACTACGCGGAAAATGTAGCATGAAATTACCACAGAGAAATTATGAAAACACGTCATGCTTTACTATAGTAATGAATGCAAAAGGGGCAGTACGAACAAACGCACATTCACACAAAAACAGGACCTTAGCTTCGGGTGCCTAACTTTTTTTTCATAAATAATACATGAAACATTTTCCCCAGCAGAAAGAGTCATGTGAAAGTAAAAAACATAGTGTCTTATTAGAAAACATGCAATCTGCTGCATACTTGTATAAGAAAGATTCCTGTGAGTCACTCTTTGGGTTGAAAGCTGATTGGCTGAGTGAGGGTGGTCCCCCCTTACTCTCTTTTCTGTTTACAAAGGGCCAAATGTCTATAAATCCAGAATATCACCAAAAAAGGACAGATATAGTAGTTTGAAAAATGTTTTTTTGGTAATGTCATTTATCAAGGCAGGTATTGTATCAACAGAATGAGTGTGTTCTTTCTTAAAAGTGCACAGCAGCTTTGTTTGCCATGAGTCAGACTTGTCTCTCATTCAGCCTGGATACACCGACTGGCACTTAAAACTGGAGTAGCTTACTTTGAAACACATAGAGTAAACTATGTACTCAAATATATGTAACTGTAGCTCTCAAAACGCTTTCCATCTCTAGTTTTCACGTGCATGTGTGGCCCCTGTCACATCAGTTCTTTCAGTGAAAATGAGAGTCCCGGGCCTCACTCGGGCAAACAGCTCTGAGTGTGTTTTCTATCACGATAGAGACAGCATGTTGTGGTCCACAGCTGCTTAAAGAGACTCTTTTTGTTGGCACAAACAACACATGACACACTAAAAGTAGGCACTCCAGCTTTAATAACATCCTAACATTACTGTCCATGACAGTTACACTGCATGACGGCAGGAAGTGAATGGGCTGAAAACTAAAATCAAACCAACTGAATGTTAAATCTGGCAACAACAACTTTTTGTGATGAAAAAAATCATTTGATTGATGAAGTTGAGGTTATTCAGTTAGTAATAAAAAAACAATAACTGGAATGAATGAATGAAAGTTAGAAAGATCCAAGATGGCGCCGTATTCAAATGATTGGTTGTGCTCAGTGGCGCATTGTTCCGGCACGGGCGCTGAAAGATTAGCGGAAGTCGTCTGGAACTCGCAAAGATCCATGGGAACACGTCCATATTTGGGCATCGTCTGGTCCTCCCGGTTCTGTGCAGTGGACGAGCTCCCATGATGCTTTGTGCCAAATACGCGTGTGTGGCTCTCATGCACGTGCACAGAGGGGCTCGGCCACGCTCTGACCAATCAGAGCTGATCAGAGCAGCAGCAGGGCGGAGTCAGAGCGGGAAGGAAAGGAGCAGAGTTTGTGGCAGTAAAGTGTGGATTTAAAGAAAACCAAAGGATTTAAGAAAAAAAAAAAGTTCAGGATGACAAGGGACACTAAAATCGCCACAAAATCCGATCTTTATGAAAGCTGTAGGTTCTCTGTCAGGTTCTCAGTCAGGTTCTCAGTCAGGTTCTCAGTCAGGTTCTCTGTCAGGTTCTCTGTCAGGTTCTCTGTCAGGTTCTCTGTCAGGTTCTCTGTCAGGTTCTCTGTCAGGTTCTCTGTCAGCTGAGGTCGAGCTGTTTTAGTTTACATTCAGTTCTATGGGGAAAATCTCTGGGTTTAGTCTGCACCACCGTGAGAATCCCCCGAGCACATGGTTCTTCAGCTCCAAGCTAGTAATACCCTATCCAGTTATTATAATAAATCTATGACAAATACACATATACATTAAACACAAAAATGGATAGAAAACATTAAACTAACATCAGACCCAAGATTTTAACACTAAATTAGTTCTAATGAAAATCCTCTTGAACGAACTGAATGCCCCGGTTTAACAGGACAGTAAGATTCTCTCCCAAAACACAAGCAGTTTTGCAATTTTCAGAATGGTCTGAGAGCTGAAGGGTGAGGGTGGTCCTCTCGTTTTCACATTTAAGTCTGAAGTTGATGAAAGATGTGACAGAAAACTAGTGAACCAAACTGTTTTGAGAAGGAGGAACTAGTTAAAGGAATAGTTCACCGTTTTTACATACTGACATATGTTCTTACCTTACCTTAGACTAGTTAATACGTACCTGTCTGGTCTTAGTCCGTGCGCTCTGTCATGCAAACGGAGCAAAAACGGGAGCACAAACGCAGCCTCCTCTGGTCACTGTGTAGGACCAAAAGGTAGCTCCCGCTAGAAGCTACCAAACTCTTCCAAGTGTTCCCTATTAAATGTATATAGTTACGTGACGTGTTACACTGCAAAGTATAGTAACACAGAAATGTAACAGTCGATTTTCTCAGCGGATAAAACGGGTACTATATTGTGAGGCGTAGTAATCTGAGGAGCGCTACGTCCGCGCACTAACTTCTCTGCGTACTACAAGTCACGCTGCTTCTATTGACGGAAGTGAGCGAGAGAGAAGTCTCCGGATAATAATCATTATTATAAATATTATTATTATATTATTATTATCAATACTATCCATATTATTATTATTATTATTAATATTATTAATTATTATTATTCCTCCTGTGGACTCACCACCTGCAGAGGGTCAGTGAGGGGCTGGTGCTATGAGACTTGGGTGGCATCTCTGACTGCCACCCCCCTGACCCAGAAATGGATTAAAGGGTAGAAAATGGATGGATGGATGGATGGATGGAATTATTATTATTATCATTATTATTAATATTATTAATATTATTTTCAGATTATTTCTTTAATGTTTATTTAATTTTTTATTGTGAAATACTATGCAAGTTACTGTGAAAACGCTATTTTCCTTGTGGATCAATAAGGTCCGTCTAAGTCTAGTTTGGAAATGATGTACTGTACAGTAGCGTTAAAACTAATTATAGATATTTTTTTAAACAATCATTGCCAAAGAAGAAACACAGCGGACAATGCACTAACCTTGCTAAAGTGTTCTCCACAACACAAACATACGTTATAAATTGATTTGATGTTACAGCCCTGAGCCCTGACTGAGAATACACGAAATTGACTTGTATCTTTTCAGGCTGTATTTGAGAACAAGCTGCTCTGATTCACCTCGCCGCGTGAGGGAAAACCAGTCGATAAGAGGTGGATAAACGTCCCGCAATCGTCTCATCATAAAACCAAACTCGCCCAATACACAGATGGAGAGAGAAAGTGTCACTCTTCACAGCAGCAGCAGCATTGTGCCTCTACTTGACTGTACACTGCACTTTCGGAGCCCGGAGTACACCACGGACTTCAAAGGTAAAGATAAGTCATCCCCCTGTCATGTAAATACAGGGGATATCTGCAATGCACCATGGGACAGCGCTGCACCAGCCGGAGAGGAGCCCGAACGCTACAGCAGCCTCCGAGGAGCGAGCTATAGTCATTCAATTTAGAAAAGTGTGACTGCTCAGTTTTCAGTATGGACTTTACAAAGGTTATTATAAGACAGTGTGTGTGTGTTGGCTATATACTGTTCTCTGTGTGTGTGTGTGTTTGTGTTCATCTATCCTTATTTTTCATCCATCTATAGCCCTATGTAGTAGATCCCGGACGGAACAGGGCCTTTCTGAGTGGAGTTTGCATGTTCTCCCCATGTCCGGTTTCCCCTACCACTAAAAACATGAGCAACAGTTCAGGGTGAATGAGTGTGTGTTTGTGAGTGCGAATGTGAATCTGTCTTCTCCTTGTGTGATTTTTGCTCGGTAAAAACACATGCTTAAATAAATCCATCCATCCCAATATCTATTCTGTATATCAGACTTTCTGTGTGGATAATCACTATTAGTTAATTAGTTTCAGTTGCTTACGTTTTAACACATTGTTTAGTAATTTCAACCTTCTCTCCATGAAATCTAAACGTTACTTGAATGGTCACAAACATACAGTCATGTCCTTTTCCCAGGGAATTATTTGATAGATGTGTGTGTTTTTCTGACTATTTCAAATCAGGAACATTGTGTTATATAAATGGTCAAAATGATGAAACTACCATCATGAAAACAGACACAAGGAAACACAGCTAAAGCAACTTATAATCAATATATTATTTTAACTTAATTCAAGGAGATAGATTGGGGTATGGGTTCAAGGATTCAAAACCTGTTATATGAATTTGAAAAGGACACAGGGCACAGTGACATTAAGCTCAAACACAGAGGTCTGAAGTTCCTAATGACATTAAAGCATTGTCCAATAACATGCAATCAAATAACAACAGTAGAAATACATACAAAGCCATGTAATCAAGTTAAGAAGAGTCAGAAACACACACACACACACACACACACACGAATTCACATTATTCCTATGCAGTTCCACAAATAGCTTCTTGTACAGTGAACTTTACAAATTACAGCCTTATGAGACGAATAAATAAGCCACAGCGGGCTAGTAAACAAGCAGAAAGTACAAAACAAAAGGTCAGCACATTGTATTTTTACCATCCATTAGACACTGCAGCCCACATTGGGATGACGGGTTTCTCCCACTGTAGCTCTCGGGGTGACAAAAGATTTCTAAAAGCTTTGACCTTGGATGCACACCTCGCAGCGCAGATGGCTCGGCCTGATCCAAATGGCTCGGCGTTTCAAGTCTGATTGGCGTTTGAAAAAACAGTCCATCGATTGAGCTGGGTTATTTCCTCCAGTGTGACATGCTCTCAAGGCTGTTATCCCAGCAGGAAGACTCGCTCGCCACGCTGTAAGAGCAAAAAGCATGCGCCCCCCAATGCCCCGTGTCACAACACTTGTCCAAAGTTAAAGCACGGGGGCAAAGCAAAAGCCACAATCGGTCACACGCCGCGCTTTTACGGAGAGACAGAAAATTATATGCTACAAAACTGGGTCAGGGCGGTAAAAAATACATAGTTCTAATCTATACTAAAGACATTATTTGAAGCTAACATTACAATACCATACAATACAATTTATTCTTGTACAGCCGTAAATCACGACAGAAGTCATCTCAGAGACTTAACAAAACCATTGAAATCAAGCAAACAAGCAAATATGTTACTTACTTACGTGGCAATAAAAATGATTCTGATTCTGATGACAAAATATAACAAAAAGAGTAATAACAAAGAGAGTAAATCATACGAACATACAGGTAAGTGTAAGTGTGTATGTATGGACATTATGCGTATGAATATGGTTGTTTTTGTTTTTCTATCCGTTCACAGACTGAGCCCCATTGCGAGTGTGTTTGTTTTATGTATTATTTTAAATGATTGAATTAAAAATTTGAAGAAAAAAAAACAATCAACCACATATATCCATCCATCCATCCATCCATTTTCTTCCGTTTTATCCGTTGCGGGTCGCGGGGGCAGCAGTCTAAGCAGAGACGCCCAGACTTCCCTATCCACACACACTTCCTCCAGCTCGTCCGGGGGGACCCCAAGGCGTTCCCAGGCCAGCTGAGAGACATAGTCTCTCCAGCGTGTCCTAGGTCTTCCGCGGGGCCTCCTCCCGGTGGGACGTGCCCGGAACACCTCCCCAGGGAGGCGTCCAGGAGGCATCCGGAACAGATGCCCGAGCCACCTCAACTGGTTCCTCTCGACGTGGAGAAGCAGCGGCTCTACTCCGAGCTCCTCCCGTGTGACTGAGCTCCTCACCCTATCTCTAAGGGAGCGCCCAGCCACTCTGCGGAGGAAGCTCATTTCGACCGCTTGTATCCGCGATCTCGTTCTTTCGGTCACTACCCAAAGCTCATGACCATAGGTGAGGGAGGGAACGAAGATTGACCGGTAAATCGAGAGCTTTGCCTTTCGGCTCAGCTCCCTCTTTACCACAACGGTCCGATACAGCTCTGACTGCAGACGCTGCTCCCTCTTTACCACAACGGTCCGATACAGCGACCGCATCACTGCGCACGCTGCACCGATCCGCCTGTCAATCTCACGCTCCATATACGCTCAACCACATATAATAAAACATATTCAGTATCAAAGCTACTCCCACATAACAAAAGAATGTATATATGACACAGATTAAGTTAAAGGTACACAACTTACTGGCTCTAAAACCAATCACTAATTTTCACACATCATGTACGCATTTTTTTGGGCCTCTGTCACATCTTTAAATCAGCTTTTTCAGATAGAAAAGTTAAAATGAAAGGACCACCCTCACTCAGCCAATCAGCTTACTCGATTTTTGAAACTACATTAAGCTAAAATCCAGACATCAACTCTATAATGAATAACCCCATATTAGAAAATGATGTCTACATGATATGATCTAAAGTACTTCTAAAGAAAAGTTCTCAGCCCAAGGTTTCTTTCTGTTGGGCCAAATAATAAAGTGTGTTATTTGTGAATAAAAAGTTAGTTACCTCTGCTTTAACGGATCCCATTGGGTATTACATGATCACTAACCTTTTATGAAACTCTGAGGGTTTCATTGAGCAAGGGCCAGATAAATGAACTCCCCAATGCTTCCTCCTGCAGAAGGAACGCTCTAATTAGATAATTGGTAAAAGCACTTTGAATCCTCTACATGAATAATTCTTTCTTTGACCCGTCCACCAGTAAAGAAACTCTTGCTGTACTTGAAAAATTAAGTGTTGTAAGACTTAGCGGGACAGTGCTCAGCTCCTGATCACTGGTAATAGCTTTTCTCTCTTGTCCCCCGAGTATTTGTCAAGGGTAGACTGAACTAAAGCATTTACCTCGAGTCGGACTTCCCAGAATGCAGTGTTGAAAGCCAGACCCAAATGAACCCTTCATCCACATCTCTTCACAGTAAAGCCGCTGGCCTGACAAAAATATTTAGCCCTGCCACTCTCCTGATATTGGATATGTCACCCTCCATTGCCTGTACCATGGACCAATGTCAAAGTCATTTTACCCGTGGTGATTTTCTGTACCGTGAGCCGCACAATAGCTTTGGAAGGAGATGATGCCGTCCATGAGGAGAATATCAAGAAAGGTAAATACATGAATGGAGCAGGAACAAACACTGCATTGTGCTGGTCTTTAAAGGAGGCATTATAGAGCTAAAAACATGTCTGTGATTCTGGTTTGTTCAGCCGCTCAAAGAGAGGACAACGGTCAGAACTTCAATATAGTAGTAGTAGTAGTAAGTAAGTAATCTTTATTTATATACCGCCTTTTCACTGCAGATCTGAGTCTCAAAGCGGTTTACAATTGTTTTTATTTTGGGCATTTGTCTCTCACTCCACACAGAGATGGGAGCGGGGCCAGTACATGAGGCACATGCTAGAACTATTGTACATATTTTTAGTGGTAGGGGAAACTGGAGTACCCGGAGGAAACCTACGCAGACACGGGGAGAACATGCAAACTCTACTCAGAAAGGCCCTGGTCTGACCGGGATTCGAACCCAGGACCTTCTTGCTGAGAGGCGAGAGTGCCCAGTACAATTTGAATGTACGTGATGTTGTGACCTGCATTTTGAGAGAAGGATGGATCACATGTTGGTGATGGATTGGGTCATATACTGTACGTTTAATGGAAACACATTTTTGGGGCAGGTCTGGCTTAATTATTATTATTTTTTGTCCATGTGTCTAAAAATTAAATGTAAGCTAGACATGTAGTTTGTTTTACTCAGAAAGTGACATCATATAACGATCAAGAAACCTTTTCAATTCTAATGTAATCAATTAATATGCTTTTTTAATCTGTAAACTGTGGATATGCAAGGAGCAAATTCATTTTGGAGGTGATCCCCAGAATTTAACTGCTGTTATTGGTGGAGGTCTTCACACATATGCGTATTTTTCCCGTTATTAAATTACTGATCCAAAATATATAAATGTTCACATATTATTCTAATATTCTGAGTATGCCTCTATGTGTCCATTACAATCCATAATAACAGTCCACAGAAGAAGTCTGAACTCACTACTTCTTTTAGCCAAAGTGCCCAGAAGCAAAGCCTGACAGGCAGAAATAATAGAGACGAGGCAACAAGGGAATTACACCCCAAACACTCTAACAATCGGTTTGACAAAAACTCCAGAGCCAGTGGCCGCTGTATGATTTTTCACCTCGGGAAAGGAATTTTACATGAAGTGTCAGGGCCAACATTGACCGTGACAGGCTGGTCATCGAGGTAATCCATTATGGTGTGTAGAAAATAGTGTTCTTAAGACCCCAACAATGGCTCTATGAGACTGGTCCAAACGCCCGTGGGCCTTGGAGGTGGTGGCGTGACTGTGAACGATGCCACTGATGACGAGGAAGATGAATGAGGTGTTCGGCGGCCAACAGCACACCGCAGTGAAGCAAGTGTGTGCACAGGTTTACTGTAAGGATGTCCTCTGTGGAGATATTTGGCAATACCATATCGGTGCACATGGAAATACATAAGATATAAGATCCTTTCTTCGTCCTGCAGTGAGGAAATGTCAATGTTGCAGCGCACATACAGCTCAGTACACCGGGAGCACACAAAATATACTAAATAAGTAGCTCCTATGTTTTATAGCTAGTTGTATATGCTTCAAGGTCGAAATATATCCATCTATCTATCTATCTACGGCAAGGTATGTAGAGAGAGTGACATTCAGTGGACATTCTGAAATTGCAGTATTGCACATTTCACACGAGTACGGTATTTATTATTTACAGATGACATGTATAGGCTCATTTGTATCTGTTGTCCCTCTGTCACACTCTTTCATGCTGAGAGTTTGAACACATTTTTAGAGGTAGAGAAAACCGGGTCCCGGGTACGAATCCAGGTTTAAATATAGGGCCATGTTCTCACCGTGACTGCGCTCCCTCTGGTTTCAGACAGGTGATCCAGTCTTCTCCAGTTTTATCCAGGTGCTCCAATTTCCTGTGGGTGCTCCGGTTTCCGCTGGGCACAACGGTTTCCTCCAGGTGCTACGGTTTCCTCCAGTCATGCTCACATAGATGATCTGCTTTTCCTTGGGCTTTCTCTTTCTCTCCTCTTTAAAAATTCTTTATGTTTTGGTTTTCGACTTATTGTTTGTACCTTTACTAACTGTGTGTTTGTGTGTTTCTTACCTGCCTTAGGACAATGGATGCAATTTAGCTAATGTGCTAACTCCAGCATATCTATGTTGACGCTGTTTGCAGACACATTGATGAATATGTACTGTACTTTGACAACGAGTACAATAGATATAATCCTCACCAAGCTGAACATCAACATTTGGAAATCTGGACAGAGGCAGGGTCAAATGCAGAGGACAAACGTCTCTACGGGATCATAAAGTATCTCTTAACCTGAAGGAAATAAACACAGACACCCCAGGCAAACTCCACACAGAAAGACCCTGCCTGGCCCATGAATCAACTTCTGACTATCGAACACAAGCGCTAGCTGTTGTGCTACCATGCAGCCCTGTTTCATTTGTCACCTCTAGTCTTAAGGTCACAATGTGGGTTCTCTGTATCTCTTTTTGTATTGTAGTAAATTTGAGAAGCTATTTATTCATGTCTTTTCAAAGCCTCACCAAGGAGCGCATCTACAGTGGTTTCCCTTTTTGCACAGCAGCAGCAGGCGAGACTTGTCCTCACACAAGTCTGACAAAAGCAAATCTAAAAAGTGAATTTTTAGACCAAACATATCCAGCTTTCCATTGTACTTCTCTGGGATGATTATTAGCACATGCATTGATACATTTTGTCCATTTCACACTTAATGCCATTTGTTGTACAGTGTTATTTGATGATACTGTATGTGCTGATTGTTAGGCCTCAGGGATTAACCTCTACAAAGCGAACATTTGAAATAAAGGTTAAAAGCATTTGAGACTGGGGATGAGCTGCAGTGTCACAGCAGGGCTCAGTGGAAAACAGGGCTTTATGAAGCTCTGTGTCAGCTCACTAAAAGCCTCAGCATATCCACGACTGACTCGATTCTTTTGTTCTGACTCACAGCCATCTTAGAAAAGTGTTTCATTTTAGCACATTTAATGCATCGGACGATTGGAGCAGCCAACAACCAATACATTGTAAAGTGCCACAGGAAAGTTAGCTGACGAAGGTTAATGAACCTACCTCTTCCATGATCCCAGAGGGAGTTTTACGGGGGGGATTAATTACTTGTGACAAACACAAACACTTGAACGAGCTGCCACTTCTGCCAGGCGGTCTGTGAACAAAAACATTGTTGTAGTGCCGTTATATTGTCCATGGACGTGTCTAATCAGTGCCCTATGCACAAACTTATGTCAGAGCGCAGGAAAACACCAAAGCAGATCCCCAGACTCGCTGACAAAACATGACAGGCCATAAAAAATGCAAAGTTCACAAGTGGCGGCTTGCTGTTTCCACAGTAAAACGCTGCACATATTGAGCCATTATGGCGGCTCTCTCTGGAGGAACAGTCCTGTGAAATGACAGACATTCTTACTTGGGAACATAGCTCTTTTGTCTGCAGTGTCCCAGCACAGGGAAGCTTTTCAACACACTGCAGCAAGAGGCGCAGAAACACCAATGGATTCACACCGCCATCGTTCCCATGAGCAACGCCATGAATAAAATGTCATGTTTTAAAGCCCCCTCAAGCATATTGACCCCATTAAATGCAGTTTCCTTTGCCAATCGGTCAGTTTGATGAACTCCTCAAAGGGCTTGGAATGATGGAAAACCAGCCTCTGCACAAGTATATTGAGCGAATAAGGATATGGAGTTTTAATCATCAAGATCACGCTGGCTTTTAATTGCATCGCTCGCACACAGCAGACACCAAGAAGACATGATATCGCATATAAATGAGTCATTATCTCTATGGAAAAAATATATATAAAATATGATGTTTAAAGACTGAACAGACGGACAGTGAACACATAACTCATAAAATGTGCTTTAAGTTTATACAGAGGAGCCAATTCAAAGTGCCAACCAATGGGAAAAGTTGAACGTTGGTTAGATTCTGGTTAGATTCTGCCAGACTAGATTCTGGTGACTTCCTGTATCCGGTGAGCGTGTTTCTTGACTGCTATCACTCTGCTCTCTGTTTGCACTAACAAACACATTACAAATCCACGTATTGTACACCAAGCTAACTGTGTAAGCACTCCGAGTCAGCTGTACTGCAGCTGAGGTTTAGGTAGCGGTTGTTTGTCTGGTCTCGGAGTCTGTTGTGCGGGCCCGGATCCGTACTAGCTTAGCCTAGCCTAGCTTAGCCTAGCCTAGCCGCTAACTCGCTACTATGGCGGCTGCTGTCTCTCCCTCAATCCTTTACTGCTCGAGTTGCCATATGGCGAGTCTAAACCCTGGATCCTTCCCTGAGGGTAGTGATAGATGTGTGAAGTGTAGTGTAGTCGTAGCTCTGGAATCCAGGGTCAGTGAGTTAGAGCTGCGTCTCCGAGCACTGGAGTCTCGAGCTAGCGCTAGCATTAGCTACAGCCAGGCCGTATCCTCAGGGACAGCGGAGCGCAGCTTTAGGGAAAGGCAGAGGAGAACTAGCGAGCCACCTCGAAGTGGTGTTGTTCATGTTGACAATTGGAGTGCCTTTTGGGGAAAGCCCGGTCTCATCCGCTCGGATGATATCCACCCAACGTTGGCGGGTACATCCCTTTTGGCTAAGAATTTGGCCCTGGCTCTAAACTGTTCTGCTCGGCTCAAATGACGATGCAGAACTGAGGCCCGGGTGCAGAGCTGCTCTGCCACAACCTCTGAGCCCCCATCTGTTCAGTTACTAGCCTCAGAAGCTAGTCAGATTGAAACTGTGTGTGCATGTGTGTGTGTGCCTGTGTGTGCTCAGTTACTAGCCTCAGAACCTAGTCAGATTGAAACTGTGTGTGTTCCCCGCTTGAAGTCTAAAGCACTATATGCGAGGAAATCTGACCTAGGTGTCAGACACAGTAACTTAATAAAAGTTCAGACAGACAGAAATAGTTCTAGCGGTAGGGTTGTTAAATGTGGTTTAATGAACGTCAGATCAATCTCGTCTAAATCGCTTCTCATAAACGAACTTATTATAGACAAGGGCTTGGATCTGTTTGCGCTCTCGGAGACTTGGCTCCAACAGGACGAGTACGTTAGATTGAATGAGTGCACTCCTCCGACGCATGTTAACTACCAGAAAGCCAGAGCTACAGGTCGCGGCGGTGGTGTTGCGATTATATCACACACCAACTTGGTTCTTAGTCCCAAAACCAACAACGCTTTTCACTCGTTTGAAAACTTAACACTTTCAATCACCTGTCCTGGGTGGAGAAAACAAAAAGCAGTACTATTTATAGTTTTATACCGACCTCCTGGTCCTTACAGCGAGTTCCTAACAGAATTCTCTGACTTCATTTCAAACCTAGTTTTGGAATGGGAAAACATAGTTATAGCTGGAGACTTCAATATACATGTGGACGACAGCACTGACAGCTTAAACAAAGCTTTCAGCGCCGTACTAGATGGTGTTGGTTTTACTCAGAATGTCGAGGAACCTACTCACATTCATAACCACACCTTGGCCCTTGTCCTGACCTACGGCTGTGATGTCTCCAATGTTGACATCCAGCGTCAAAGCTCGTTGCTGTCTGACCATTTCTTTATCACGTTTGATCTCGCTTTGGAGGACTTTCCTGTCCCGCAAGATAAAACCATAATGAAAAGAACCTTAAATGATAAATCTATCACAAGGTTCAAAGAACTAATACAGCCTATGTTGAATACTGCTGCAGGTGAACCTGTTCACAGCAGCTGCAGTCCCTCAGTCATTGACCAAACGGTGGGCAACACTATGGAGTCTTTAAAATCTGCATTAAATGCAGCAGCTCCTTTAAAACAGAAAACCATTAGGATTAGATCATCGTTGCCCTGGTACAGTGTTCGACTCCACACTTTAAAACAGGACGTCAGAAAATTGGAGAGGCTATATCGCCACTCCCACTCGGAGCCTGTCCACAGGGAGTGGAAAGCAGGTCTCCGAAACTACAAGAAGGCCCTTCGCGGGGCTCGAACTCAATACTATTCAACTTTAATAGAAGCGAATAAAAACAACAGTAGATTTTTGTTTGGTACCGTCGCTAAACTCACAAACTGCCATAGCGCAATCGAGCCTAAAATTCCAAGCTCACTGAGCAGTGTCGACTTTCTCCACTTCTTTAATAATAAAATTACATCCATCCGTGACAAGCTGGAGGAGGTTGCTCCTGCTGTTAGTGGTGGACAGGTTGAAGCGGCATACGTGACTTCCCACTTAGACTCTTCAGTGTGCCTTAATAAATTCATGGCTGTGAGCCAAGCAGAGGTGATCTCTGTGGTCACATCCTCAAAAGCCTCAACTTGCATGTTAGACGCAGTCCCGACATGGCTCTTCAAAGACATACTTCCTTTTGATAATTGAGCCTATCGTAAATATAATAAACGCATCCATACAATGTGGCTATGTCCCACAAGCTTTTAAAACCGCGGTAATCAAACCCCTTCTGAAGAAAACAAACCTGGACCCAGAAATACTTACAAACTACAGACCGATCTCAAACCTCACTTTTATATCTAAAATCCTGGAAAAACTTATAGCTGAGCAGCTTCGCTGCCACCTGCAGGAAAATGATATGTTTGAAGTCTTTCAATCAGGATTCAGAGCTCATCATAGCACTGAAACGGCACTAGTCAAAGTCACAAATGACTTACTACTAGCTCCTGATAATGGACAAGTGTCAGTGCTGGTCCTACTGGACCTTAGTGCTGCATTTGACACAATAGACCACAGCATTCTACTGCAGAGGCTAGAATGTGATATAGGTCTTAGAGAAACAGCCCTTGGCTGGTTTAAATCCTATTTATCAGATCGATATCACTTCGTCAATGTGAATCAGGACTCGTCGCCTTATTCTGGAGTGGAATTCGGTGTGCCGCAGGGTTCGGTACTCGGACCGATTCTTTTTACTCTCTACATGCTGCCACTGGGAAACATTATTAAAAAGCATGGAATTAATTTCCACTGCTATGCAGATGACACACAGCTTTATCTGTCGATGAAGCCTAATCAGACAGATCAGCTAGAAAAGCTCAGTGCCTGCATAAAGGACCTTAAAATGTGGATGACTCTTAACTTCCTACTTCTCAACCCGGAGAAGACAGAAGTGATCCTACTCGGTCCGAAGCGCCTGCGTGACTCCCTCACTAACCAGATGGTTACTCTCGATAATGTCAGTATAATACCCAGTAACACTGTGAGGAATCTTGGAGTCATTTTTGACCAAGAACTCTCCTTCAAGGCTTATATAAGCCAAGCAACTAAAACGGCGTACTTCCACTTACGGAACATCGCTAAAATTAGGAATTTCCTTCCTAAAAGTGACGCGGAAAAACTCATTCACGCGTTTGTCACCTCAAGGCTCGACTACTGTAACGCTTTACTGGCAGCGTGCCCTAAAGCCTCTTTGAAGAGCTTCCAGCTCGTTCAGAATACAGCAGCTAGGATCTTAACAGGTACCAAAAGGAGGGAGCACATAACTCCGGTGTTAAAATCACTCCACTGGCTCCCTGTGGAGTACAGAATAAAGTTTAAAATCCTACTCTTAACATATAAAGCCATAAATGGCTTGGCTCCTTCTTATCTCCAAGACACGTTAGTGTCGTATCAACCAGGTCGAGCGTTGCGCTCACAAAACGCCAGACGTCTGGTGGTCCCTAAGGTCTCAAAGGTCACTGTTGGTGGCAGAGCATTTAGCTACCAAGCTCCTTTACTGTGGAATCAGCTTCCCATTTATGTTAAGGAAGCAGATACGGTCTCCACATTCAAGGCCAGGCTTAAAGCACTTTACTTTAATTTAGCATATAATTAGGTAATATATAATATGTAGTGTATATATTATATATATATGCTGTATTATGTTATATATTATTCAATAATGTATTGTGTTATGTTGTATATTATGTTATATATTATGCTGTATGTTATTCTTTATTCAAGGCTAGGTTTAAAACAGTCCTCTTTAGTTTAGCATATGGCTAGGAAGGTAAGACTCGGAGAAGGTTAAACTCCTCAGAGTGTTAGTCAAGCTGCATAGGGAGTCAGTTTGCTGGGAGAAGTATGGTAACTTGAGCACTATCCTCTCCTCCTTCCTACTTTATCTGTTTAGCATTTTTAGGATTCTGACTGTAGTTTGTTCATTGCTATTCACCCGTTGTCCCATTGTCTGTTTCATGGTACGATGACGGGATCTCTGAGCCTGGCCTCTTCCATCTACACCTGCGGACTGCCCCGCCCGACCCGCCTGGGAGTGCTTCAGTCCTGCACCGGACCTGTCCACGTTCAGCGTCCACTGGTCCACGTTCTGTAGCTAGCTTAGGTCCTAGATCATTAGCCTGTCCGTCCGGAGGAGCGGATCCCTTTCTCATATGGGTCTCCCTCCCTGTGGGTTTCCCTAGTTCTCCTCCAAGGTTTCTCACTTTTTCCCACTGGGTTTTTTAAGAGTTTTTCCTTGTCGATGCAGGAGGGTCTTGTTGGACAGTTAGTGTCCAACAGAAAGGATTGGTGATGATCAGGACACTTTAGCATTCTACAACATGTATGGACATTTTCTTCTGTGTGTGCTTTATATTCTTCATGTGTTTTAACTGTTGATTCTCTGACCTGTGTTGGTGATTTCAATGGTTTTGTTAAGTCCTCTGAGATGACTTCTGTTGTGACCTAGGGCTATACAAGAATAAATTGTATTGTATTGTATTGTAACGTAATCTTCAGGTGGATATAGAAGGAGGAGGAGAACAAGCCAAGAAGGGTGTGAAAATTAAAATGATCTTGAGATTGAAGTACACTCTCAGCAGACAAGACATTAAGACACTATCTACTCAAGCTATTGGTCATTTATAAGAGGGATAAGCCATTACAATTCAATGAACCTGCATATTATCCCTGCATGCTTTGCTCTTGTACTACTGCAGTGCTACCCAAAAACTCATGAGAAAATTACCAAGAACACCTCAGAAGTCATGAATCATTGATAACTGAGATTCAATGTACAGTATGGCAGGGAAATTGTGGGGGGAAAGTTAAAATAAGTTATCTGACTCCACGACTTTTCAAAATGCAGGTAACAGTAAATAGACTTTGCTTGGGTAATTATTGTCCATTCCGTCTGCCTCGCAAACAAGTCCACAACTTCCAACAAAAATCTTCTTATGTTTTAGCACAGTTATGTTAGATGGACCAATAATCATTTGGTAGTCTCACTTATGTAAAAACAAGCTGTAACCAATCAGCCATTACTGACTGGGACGACTTAATGCTCTCAAAACAAGTTTAAAAAATGGAATACAAAAGAATACAAACCTGTGTATGTCCTTTCAAAATAAAATCTGCACTTGTCTATTACATGTCATTTAATTAATACATTTATCTGTTGACTGACAAAAAATTCATCCCACACACAGCCAATTATAATTCAATTTGGAGAGACGAGAAACAAGAATGCTTTTGAGTATTTTTAATGAGAGGTGGTTTGGCGCCCTAGGCCCCTGTGCGGCCTTCAGTTCGGGGAGGCTCCTGCGCTGAAGCGCGTAGAATCCCCCCGGGGCCTAGGCACTGGTGGCGGCATTTGGCAGCGTGAAGCGGATTTGGAGGCAGATTGGAGGCAGGGTGAAGAGGAGGAGGAGGGGAGGCGGTGGATGCGAGGCTTCGGAAGGCCGTAAGTGGGAGTTTCTCCGCTTTTAAGCGGCTGGCTTGTCCGGCACGGTGTGATTGGAAGGGGGCGTTTGCTGTGCGATAGGCTGGGGATGTGAGTCGGCCCGGAGGGGGTAGCTTTTGGCTGACGTCTTCTAAATTGAATTTCCGCGGGCTGCATTTCAATTTGGAGAGACGAGAAACAAGAATGCTTTTGAGTATTTTTAATGAGAGGTGGTTTGGCGCCCTAGGCCCCGGTGCGGCCTTCAGTTCGGGGAGGCTCCTGCGCTGAAGCGCGTAGAATCCCCAAAAAGGCTGTGAGTTGATGGAGTTTTTTCAGCCTGGGGACAGACGTCGTGACCGCTATCGCTATGCTGTGACCGCTATCACTATGCTGTGACCGTTTATGCGCTAACCATTTTTTGCTATGCTGTGACCGCTACCACTAACGCTATGACCGCTACCACTGACGCTATGACCGCTATCACTGACGCTATGACCGCTATCACTGACGCTATGACCGCTATCACTGACGCTATGAACGCTATCACTGACGCTATGACCGCTATCACTGACGCTATGACCGCTATCACTGACGCTATGACCGCTATCACTATATGCTGTGACCGTTATATGCTGTGACCGTTATAGCGGATACTCAGCTGCTGCCGCCACCAGGAGTTTTGCGAGTGTTTTATGGAGATGCCAAGAGGCGCTGGGCTGCGAGGATAGTCGGAGTGTCAGGCCTGATGTATGAGGAGAGGGCCGATGATGACCAGCGGCCCAACTGCTGGAGGGCAGAATGGGGGAGCCCCAGGGACGCGGCACGCGTGGCGGCGCCTATTCGGAAGGAGTGAGCTGTGTAGAGATGGGGAGACAGGTTACAAAGCAGCAGTACAGACTTGAGTTGGGCTCTGAACCAGTTGGAGGACATCGGGAGGTTATCGAGAGTGAGAAATAACGGTCCGTTGAGATCTCCTTTCCGTGAGCGGAGGCGAGTGTAGTGCATCATGGATCAAGCGAAACTGTATGATTTCAGAGTGGAAGGTGAGAGGCCCATCTTCATGTAGGATGCCGCGGAGGAGATGAGGAGGCGAAGAGACGGAGGGACTAGTCCAGGGCTGAAGGGCAGAGGCGTCGAACTCCTGGAATTTGAAACGAGAGAGAGAGTCAGCGATACAATTAAGGTGACCAGGGACATGACGAGCAGTGATGATAAAATTGTTCAGGACTGAGAGCCATGTGATGCGTCTAAGAAAAGACATGATTTGGGGAGAGGATGAACGACCTCTGTTGATTATTTCGACCACGTCGAGGTTGTTGCACATCACGGAAATCCTTTTCCTCTGCCACGTATGGCTCCACGGCGCGCAGGCTACGGTCACGGGATATATCTCGTGGAGCGCGGAGGAGATGCTTTGAGGGAAAGCGTTGGGCCAGGGCCCGGCGAACCACTGGTCCTGAAGAATCCCCCAAAACCCACGGACGGGGCTGCGTCTGTGAAGAACCGCAGGGCGTCCGAGGACAGGACGACGTCGCTGTAGAAAAGGAGACGCCATTCCAGCGGCTCAGCAGGCGGGACCAGAACGCCAGGTCGGAGCGGCACCCCGCGTCCGGCAGACCGCGTCGTTGAGGGAGGAGACGGAGCCGGCGAGGGAGAGGAGTCTGGAGATGAAAGAGCGACCTTGAGGAATTATGCTGATGGTGTAATTAAGATGCCCGAGGAGGGAGAGCAACTGACGCTTCGAAAGTGACAGGGATGACAGGGCAGACCGGGAGATAGCGCGGATGCGCTCGAGTTTGTCCAGCGGGATGGAGGCCTCCATGGCGCGTGTTTCGAGGCGGATGCCGAGAAACTCCAGAGCTGTGGCGGGGCCTGTGGTCTTCTCCTCGGAGAGGGGGACTCCTAGGGCGGAGAAAGCGAGCTTGAATTTGCGGAGAGAGCTCCCGGAGCCGTCCGAGGGTGGGTCTACCACGAGAAAGTCATCGAGGAGATGTAGGACGGAGGGGAGCCATACATAATTTAGCAGGATCCAGCACGGCGCCTCCGCAAGATTATTAGATAGAGAGGGACTACTCCGGCAGCCAAAGTGAGGCGCACGGCAAAGAAAAACTCTGAACGCCACTTTACCCCGAACAGGTGCCAGTGGTTGGGGTGGATGGCAGCAGCTCGAACGCGTCCGGGATGACGGCCTTGGAGAGCCAGGAGCCGGGGCCGAAAGTCTTTATCAGCCAGATCGCGTGGTCCACGGTAGCGGACTGCGGGGAGAAGGGCGCTGGAGGGAAGGGGCTGTTGATGCTCGGGCGGGCCCGGAGCGGGGACAGGAGAGGACGAGCATGAGACGCTTCTTCCTGGAGTGCTTGCGGGTGGCGATGCCCATCGAGTTAGAGCGAGACGGAGAGAAGGGGCCAATGACGTAGCACACGGACACCTCCCGCGCCCGAGCGCGTGCCGACTTGGGGCTCACGGAGAGCCGGGAAGAGGTTGCGGGACACGAGACGCCGAGGGACCTAAACAGAGCTTGCAGTCCAATGTGAGGGATTTAAATAGAGCTTGCAGTCCAAAGTGAGGTATTAAAACTGAGCCCGCAGTCCAAGTGAGGCGTTTAACTGAGAGCCTGCAGTCCGGTGTGAGGGA
This sequence comes from Knipowitschia caucasica, assembly GCA_964034765.1. Lineage (NCBI taxonomy): Eukaryota > Metazoa > Chordata > Actinopteri > Gobiiformes > Gobiidae > Knipowitschia > Knipowitschia caucasica. The sequence continues at coordinate 32,517,985 of OZ035841.1, forward strand.
GTTAAACGACCTGTAGTCCAAGGTGAGGGATTAAACTGAGAGCTTGTAGTCCAGAGAGAGGGATTCAACATTGCCCGCAGTCCTAAAAGAGGGATTTATAACTGAGAGCTTGTAGTCCAAGTGAGGGATTAAACCGAGAGCTGCAGTCCAGTGTGAGGGATTTAAACAGGTTTTACGGTCCAAGTGAGGGATTAACTGAGCCCGCAGTCCAAGTGAGGAGTTTAAACTGAGAGCTTACAGTCCAGTGTGAGGGATCCAACAGAGCCTGCAGTTTTTTTTTAATTATTTTATTTATTTATTTATATTTATTTATTTATATTTATTTATATTTATTTATTTATATTTATTTATGTATTTATATTTATTTATTTATATTTATTTATATGTATTTATTTATTCATTTATTTATTTTCAATATATAGCGTTCCAGATATAAGCAGAACCATATATGCAGTTCCATATACTGCATAGTAGTTCCAGGTATAACAGTACCATGTAAGCAGTTCCAAAATAGCGGTTCCATATATAAGCAGTTCCATATGAAGCAGTTCCAGATACGGTACAACGGTTCCAGATATAAGCATTTCCAGATATAAGCATTTCCAGATATAAGCAGTTCCAGATATAAGCAGTTCCAGATATAAGCAGTTCCAGATATAAGCAGTTCCGTGAGGGATTAACCTGAGAGCTCACAGACCAATGTAAGGGATTCATTTTGGGAGCCGCAGTCCGAGAGGGATTTAAACAGAGCCTGCAGGCCAAAGTGAGGGATTAAAACTGAGTGCATGCGGTCCAATGTGAGGGATTAAAACTGAGGTCTTGCAGTCCAATGTGAGGGATTAAACGGAGCTTGCAGTCAGAGTGAAAGATTTAACGGAGCTTGGTTAAAGAGAGCCTGCAGAACAATGCGAGGGCTTTAAACTGAAGCCTGCCCACCAGCACGGGGCCAACTGAGCCTGCAGAACAAGCGCGGGGCCAACTGAGCCTGCAGAACAATGCGAGGGGAATAAACCGTCCGCAGATCTCATACTTACCCACAGCGCCAGAAGACAAGGGACAACACAACGGGACCACACCGTACCGGCACGAGGAGGCAGGGATGCGCACGGCTCCCACCGCACCGGGCCAGACCGGCCGTATGCAGCAGCAGGCCGCGACGAGACGAGCAGCGGCGAACCCGCAGAAAGAGCCCGCAAAGGAGGAGAGCGGCAAAGACCCACGGACCACAGCACGAGACCCGCAGCAGGTGCAACCACAGGAGGAGCAGACCACACGCAGCAGACAGAGGACAGCAGGGACACGCACGAGTAAGTGAGAGTAGATGAAAGCGATTCCTCCAGAACGATTCTTTGCAAGGCTTCAGGAGCATGCGAGGCTTCGGAAGGCCGTAAGTGGGAGTTTCTCCGCTTTTAAGCGGCTGGCTTGTCCGGCACGGTGTGATTGGAAGGGGGCGTTTGCTGTGCGATAGGCTGGGGATGTGAGTCGGCCCGGAGGGGGTAGCTTTTGGCTGACGTCTACTAAATTGAATTTCCGCGGGCTGCATCACAAGTGAAGTCTGTGCATACAACATCTAAACAACCCGATTTACTCAAGAATGCTTTAAGGACACCAGCACTCTCGCTTCTCGGCAAGAAGGTCCTGGTTTTGAATCCCAGTCGGAACAGGGCTTTTCTGAAGTGGAGTTTACATGTTCTCCCCGTGTCTGTGTAGGTTTCCTCCAGGTGCTCCGGTTTCCCCTGGCACTAAAAACATACACATGTAAGGTAATAAAATGCACTGCCCCCGCGATGACCCAGGCAAGCCGGCCAAGCTGCGGGGTTGTGTGTGAGATAACAAAAACACACGGCTCGGAACATCTAAGGCGATGGAGGTCGGATAGAGCACCACAATGGCTCACATAGATACAGCAGTCATCTCAAAGACAGTGATCGTCCCCAGAGCACACCTCTGGCCCCCACCCCCGGCGAGGTCAAAGGGGGCCAGTGGGTCTGCATCGCCTCAAACAAAGCCATAGACATCACCCAGGGGCCGGCGATCCGGCAACGGTGTTCCACCACCCCCCCAGTGGACACGGGACGCCAATACACCTGAGACGGACAACTGAAACCACTGATGAATATGTTGTTTGGTTAACATCTTAAATCAGAAAACGTGTGTACCATTGTCTGTGAACAAGGTGTGTTGTGTGTCTATGTCTAAGTAACGTGTATGTGGTTAAAACTATGATTTCATGAAAGGAGTTCTGGAGGCGTGGAAAGTTGACGTCATAAGACACGCCCCCAGAGCCGGAACAAAAACAGAGACACAGCAACTTTTCGGTTGTTAACTTTTGCTTGTGAACCTTTTGGGAAGTCTCTTTGAAACTTTCTCTGGGCCAGTGGGCCGCGCTCCAAGACGCGGCCCCCTGCGCGATCCAGGGGCCCACAACTTCAACCCAGGCGCAGGTTGGAGCTCGCTGCCCGGACAGCTGCCCGATCCTTTTCCCATCGAGCTGAACTCGACTTGCCTGTCCCGCAGCGGCGTAACTGCGCTCCAACTCCCACCAAAAAGGAGCACCGTGGACCATCGCGCCTCAAGCCACCTCTGGGCTTCCCGGGGCCGATCCCCGCTCCCTGCTCCCGTGTGTGGGAAAGACTGGAGTGTGTGTGCGCCCGCTCTCCGTGCGTGAGGAAGACTGAAGTGTTTGACCGCCTGACCCAAACGGGTAGAAAGCATCTTCACCTCTGGGACTTGGCAGTAACAGTAAGACTTGCTGGAGTTGTATTGTGTGTGATGGTGATGTGTTTCTGACATTCCTGTTCATGTGACTTATCATACTTGTGTGATCCCTCCCGGTTATCGTTCCCGTTTCTATATGTAGTTAAAGGAATAGTTCACCGTTTTTACATACTGACATATGTTCTTACCTTACCTTAGACTAGTTAATACGTACCTGTGTGATCTTAGTCCGTGCGCTCTGTCATGCAAACGGAGCAAAAACGGGAGGACAAATGCAGCCTCCTCTGTATACTGTGTAGCACCAAAAGGTAGCTCCCGCTAGAAGCTACCAAACTCTTCCAAGTGTTCCCTATTAAATGTATATAGTTACGTGACGTGTTACACTGCAAAGTATAGTAACACAGAAATGTAACTGTCGATTTTCTCAGCGGATAAAACGGGTACTATATTGTGAGGCGTAGTAATCTGAGGTGCGCTACGTCCGCGCACTAACTTCTGTCCGGAGACTTCTCTCTCGCTCACTTCCGTCAATAGAAGCAGCGTTACTTGTAGTACAGAGAGAAGTTAGTGCGCGGACGTAGCGCTCCTCAGATTACTACGCCTCACAATATAGTACCCGTTTTATCCGCTGAGAAAATCGACAGTTACATTTCTGTGTTACTATACTTTGCAGTGTAACACGTCACGTAACTATATACATTTAATAGGGAACACTTGGAAGAGTTTGGTAGCTTCTAGCGGGAGCTACCTTTTGGTGCTACACAGTATACAGAGGAGGCTGCATTTGTCCTCCCGTTTTTGCTCCGTTTGCATGACAGAGCGCACGGACTAAGATCACACAGGTACGTATTAACTAGTCTAAGGTAAGGTAAGAACATATGTCAGTATGTAAAAACTGTGAACTATTCCTTTAATAAACCCACGCTAACTTTTAAGAGTCGTCAGTGTTCTTTGTATAATTCATGATATCCCTGGCCGATATAGAACTCAAGACCCATCAGATTATGAGACTGATCGAGGCAGAATGGACTAGTTCAATTGCAACTTCTTGCTGGTGCCCCTCTTACTTAAAATTTAGATCCATTCAACCCGGAGTAGGCGAGGTTTAGGACTACGTTTGCGACGTTTAATACCGACACAAACTGATACAAAACCTCCCCTCTCCACATTCACTTTCTTACCCTACACACAATAGGTAAAATGTACTACGGCAACCACTGCTCCTGACAGAAGCCCTTGTGACACTGCAGAATGGGTCAAATGCAGCGGACAAAGTGCATGTTTACATTTGCATTGGAGCGGTGGGACATTCACGCACTACAATGTGTTTTCTGCAGAAAAATCAGCCACACACTGTTCCATAGCTCAGTGTTCATGTGCAGGACAGGTATTTTAAAACTACCCACAAGTCACACAAATTACTATACATGCACGATTACAGTGAAACGTTTGTGATTGAAGCACTTACCTTCAGAGTCTGGGATTTTGCTTCTGCTGCCATGGACATCAACTGACCAATCAGGCGTCTTTTTTTCTTGAATTTGGTTTTAGTTTGTGAAAGGGAATGAATTAGCGCGGCGCGTGATTGGCTCTTTAGTTGCTAGGCCATGGCGACCAAGCAAATACTAGACATTTGGCTTCGGAGCTTGCTCTAAACTGATTCTTCTTCTTCAGGAGAACACACTATGGGTGACGTCAGCGCTCAGTCCACTCCTTCTACAGTCAATGCTTGCTACTTTACCTTCATATGGTCGTCCTTGTGAATCCGTCAGATGCAATTCAAGCCTGGGCTCCTTGGATCACTGTCTTCCACTTTTTAATACATTTTCTCTAAAACTAAAAACTGTTGCTTGGTGTTTTGAGCTCTTCATTTAAGATTGATGGATTTGATTTATTTCAAGCTTATAAAAGAGGATTCAATATAGAATTCACAGCAATAATATACATGATGGAAAGTATGTAAAATGTAAATGTAAATGTGCGCTTTATTGTCCCCGTAGGGAAACAATAAGGGTTTGCAAAAGACAGGTAATGTGCTAGCCCGGCCTTATCCATCTGTACTCTCCGCTCAATCATCATTTCACTGCATGTAACGTCTGGGTCTGGTCCCTGTGTTTGCGATTACAATCGGTTGAATTTCGACCGACCAATCAGAGAGCGCGGGAGGCGGGTGTTGTATTTAGTTGTGGGTGACGTCAAGAGTTTGAGCCGAACGGGAATGTTTGTGGTTTGGCAATGGGGAAAAATGCGAGAGTAAAGTAATCCGGTCTGGTTCTATCAAGAAATTGAAGTCGGAGCAAGAGGAATGTTTAGCAATTGTAATCGCTGGAAAAAATTGCGCGACAGTAGCTCAGTTGGTAGAGCATTGGCCTTAAGGCCAGAAGGTCGTGGGTTCAATTCCCACCTCTGCACCTTCTCCATCGACTCCCACTGATGACTGCTGTCGTTGTGTCCTTGGGCAAGACACTTAACCCCACTTTGCCCAAAGCCCCCACTGAAAGATCAAGGCTATGCTCACACTCAGAGAGCAGCCGTCCTCCTGTGGACTCACCACCTGCAGAGGGTCAATGAGGGGCTGGTGCTATGAGACTTGGGTGGCATCTCTGACTGTCACCCCCCTGACCCAGAAATGGATTAAAGGGTAGAAAATGGATGGATGGATGGATGGAAAAAATTGTGGCGCTACTCCCCACGGGCTCCGTTAGCGGCAAAGAAGATGGTTAGGCTAAATGCTAAATGCTAACGACTCACTCGGGCTCATTACAAACGTCACGGTAAATTCATATCCAATGGTTTCAATTTGCAAAAGGAGTTAACCCCTCCCACCTGTTAACGGAGTCAATAGAGCAAATCCGGACCTTTGTACGAAATGTAATTTGTACTATGGTGTGGTACGACCAGGCTAGTAATGTGCAAACATGTTAAAAAATTGAAAAGAAAGTGAAAAGATTTGTTGAATTCTGCGAGGGAGCACATGGGGATGGAAGCTACAGCAGCAAAGTGTTCTGCTGTAAAAAATATGTAATTTGTCTTTAAGTCTCAGTTGTGAAATATATACAACATCAACATGAGACATACCAAATGAAATGTCGTCGTTTTGGACAATAAAGGTTATACAGCGTTAGGTTTTCTTCAGTACAGACAAAAAAACATGTGCAAATACATCAATCTAGTTACTGTCATTTTGGCCAACTGCTACCCTTTTTAATTGACATTATTTGTGCCGGAAAGGCTAAACAAGCAGTGGCGTGCATTGCCTTTAAAGTCCTCGTACTGGATCCCACATAATTATGGAAACAGATGCTTGGGGTGATATGATAGAATCAGAAAGCTCACTTAATTTAATGCGGTCCTATCATTTGTCCTGTGGGAGCAGCATCCTAATACAAGAGCTTATAGCAGATTTAGAAAGACGATCATTTCACTCATTAGCCGTTCATTGCTAGAACTGCTGCTGCATGTAAACAACTCCAGAGCGTTCTATCTAAAATGGAAAAAAGAAAAAAATTGGTAGTGGGCTTACGGTTGCCCGGTTTGTCATTTGTTAGTTCAAATTGCTCCCTGGACATAGCCATTTGGTTCAGTCAAGAGCGCTGGAAAAGTGTGTGTTGTCAAAAAGCTTGGGAGACTTGTCTTGGTTAGGTCCCTCATGGGAAGAGAATACCACAACTGTCTATCTGATAGAAATGGACGGATAGAGCCACTTCAGATGAACGGGGTATTGCACCGAGAAAGCTTTGAGGTCATTACTTTAACTTAGATGGAAGAAAAAGGATTTTGACTTAAGATCATATCTCAGGAGACAATTTAAGGTCTGGCAGCTGCACACATGCCCGGGTAACGGGAGGGAGTGGGTTTGGGCAGAGTTTTAGCACTTTGAAAGGAAAGTGGTCGTTGGTGTGAGGAAAAACACACTTTAGACCGCATAAGGTTAGAAGTTAAAGATGCAGTCAGTGATTTTTTCCAGACGCATTTTTTTTTTTATATTGTGGGAAAACGTCCCTAAACCCTAAAAGTAGTCAAATAATAATGGAATTGACCAGATGTCTATAGTCTCAAAAAATAGAAAAAAAAATATTTTGGAGCAGACCGATAAAAATAAACCAATGGAATTTGTTCTTTCCCAACAAACCAATGGGATTCGTTTACCCCCTTCACCCACTTCCTGTTTCTCTCGAGTGCGCACGCCTGAGTCGTCGAATTATTTTCTAAAACCTAAAATGGCTGTACAGAAAATTCCAATTCCACGTTCGCACCACTCTCCCTGTTGTGACAAAGAGAAGAAAATGCTGGTTGTTGGGTTTGGTGGAGAGGGAGGGGAGGGGGAGTGGTTTCCAGTTGGTGCTACGGCTAAGCTAGGCAAGGCAAGGCAAGGCAAGGCAAGTTTATTTATATAGCACAATTCATACACAAGGCAATTCAAAGTGCTGAACAGAACAAGAAAGCATTAAAATCATAAATAATCATAGTACATTAAAAAAAGATAAAAATATAAAATCCCTCAGTTGTATGCACAGCTAAACAGAACTGTTTTCAACCTTGTCTTAAACATTGTCAGAGAGGAGGCCTGTCTCACATCTTCAGGAAGACTGTTCCAGATTTTAGCAGCATGAATCTGAAAAGCAGCCTCCCCATGTTTAGTTCTGACTCTGGGCACTAACAGGAGTCCAGTCCCTGTGCTCCTCAGAGTCCGGGCTGGTTCATATGGTACTAACATGTCACTAATATAGTTTGGTGCGAGGCCATGGAGAGATTTGTACACAAGCAGAGCTGTTTTAAAGTCTATTCTCTGAGCCACAGGAAGCCAGTGCAGGGACCTGAGGACCGGACTAATGTGGTCGTACTTCCTGGTTCTAGTCAGGACTCGAGCTGCTGCATTTTGAATGTACTGCAGCTGTTTTACAGCCTGTTTGGACAGACCTGTGAGCAGGCCATTGCAGTAGTCCAACCTACTGGAGACAAATGCATGGATAAGAATCTCCAAGTCTGCTTTAGACACTATGTTTTTGATCCTGGCAATGTTTTTTAGATGGTAAAAAGCTGCTGATGTTACTGATTTGATGTGGCTATTAAAATTTAAGTCTGAGTCCAGTATTACCCTAGATTTCTGACCTTGTTTGAAGGTTTTAGGGAGAGAGACTGTAGGTGACAGATGACGCTCTCTCTTTGTTTCTGGGGACCAAAGACAATCATTTCAGTTTTGTCTGCGTTTAGCTGAAGGAAGTTGTTTTGCATCCACTCACTGATCTGTTGGATACAGTGAAGGAGTGAGTCCACTGGTCCATGTTCTCCTGCAGTCAGTGAGACATAGATCTGAGTGTCGTCTGCATAGTTGTGATAGGACACTTTGTTTCTGCGTATTAACTGACCTAACGGCAGCATGTAGAGATTGAACAGAAGAGGTCCCCAGGATCGACCCCTGTGGTACTCCACAGGTCAGGGCCATATGATCTGAGACACAGTCTCCAATCTCCACAAAGTACTTCCTGTCTTCAAGGTAAGACCTAAACCAACTTAGGGCGGTGCCAGCGACTCCAACCCAGTCCTCTAATCTCTGTAAGAGGATCTCATGGTCGACGGTGTCAAAGGCAGCACTCAGATCTAACAAGATTAAGATTGAGACTTTGCCTGCGTCAGTGTTCAGCCGGATATCGTTTGTAACCTTGACAAGAGCAGTCTCAGTGCTGTGGTGGGGTCTAAAGCCGGACTGAAACATATCAAATGAGTGGTTAATTATAAGAAATCTAGTAAGCTGTAGGTAGACAACTTTTTCAAGGACTTTCCCCATAAATGGCAGATTTGAGATGGGACGATAGTTGTTAAGTACCGTAGCATCCAGGCTGCTCTTTTTTAGCAGGGGCCTGATGACTGCAGTTTTCAGGGCCTTTGGGAATATTCCAGAATGAAGGGACATGTTTACTATCTGTGTGAGTGAAGGTAACAGACTGCTCAGAACAGACTTCAGAAATCTAGTGGGTAGTACATCCAGGCTGCATGTGGAGGAGCTCAAACTGGAGATTATTTCTTGGACATTTTTATCATCTACAGGTGCAAAGTAAGTTAGCTCAGAGAGCCTTTCTGGCTGTTGGATGGTTATCTGTGGATTGGAGACAATGGCGTTTTTGATGCCTTGAACCTTGTCATTGAAAAAATTAGCAAACTCATTGCATTTACATTTGGAAGTTAGCTCTAATGGCATCTGAACAGGGGGGTTTGTTAATCTATTAACTGTTGAAAACAGAACACGCAGATTGTTACTGCAGCCTTCAATCATTTCAGAAAAATACCTTTCTCTCGCACTACGTAGCACCCGGTTAAACTCGCACAACTTATCTTTGAAGATCTCGTAATCAACCTGGAGGTTGGACTTGCGCCACTTCCGCTCGGCCCTCCGGCACTTTCTCTTTTGTGCCCTGACCGAGTCTGCTTTAGCCCACGGCGCCTTCTGCTTATTTTTCACTATTTTAACCTTCACAGGGGCAACGGTATCCAGAACATTCAAAACACTAGAGGTGACAGAGTTAAACAGTTCATCTACAGTAGAATACGATGCATTTTCAAAGTTTATCATTCCCATAAATAGTTCACTTGTATTTTCATTTATGTGTCTTCTTCGAACAGTTGCAGAGTCCACTGGTGGTTTGTTAGTGAAACACATGTCAAAAAATACACAGAAATGATCCGAAAGAGCAACATCGACCACGCTTATATTTGAAATATTCACCCCCTTTGTAACTAACAGGTCTAGAGTGTGCCCTCTGCTGTGGGTGGGGCCACTCACATGCTGAGTGAGACCAAAGGTATCAAGTAAAGAACTCAGCTCTTTTGCATTTCTGTCATCAACATTATCCACATGAATATTAAAATCACCTGTAATAACTAAACTATCAAAATCTGTGCATACAACTGAAAGCAACTCGGTAAAATTATCAATAAAACTGTGACATGACTGCGGTGGCTTGTATAGGACTATGAAGAGTATTGGAGGAGATTGTTTTTGTTGTATTTTAAAAGACACATATTCAAAAGACGGAAACTTCCCAAGAGACATTCTATGGGAGACAAAGTGGTCTCTAAAAATGGCAGCTAAGCCTCCTCCTTTTTTGTTTTCCCGTATTTCAGATTCAAATTTGAAATTTGGTGGTGATGCTTCTATTAAAACTGCCTTTTCTGTATTTTGGTCAAGCCATGTTTCAGCCATGAACATAAGATCAAGATTATAAGAACAAATAAAATTATTGATTAAAAAAGACTTGTTAGAAAGAGATCTGACATTTAGCATAGCAAGTTTCAAAGTTTCAGTATCAGCGGTTGTGGTCGGCTGATTCTTACACGGAACAAGAATTAGATTTTCCAGATTAGACTGATTAACTCCAGATGTTCTTTCTGTAATGTATTCTTTGTGTTATCACTAAGGGAATGGCACAGGTGGCTTCATGACAGGGCCCCAGCCGGGTCTCTCCTCTAACTAGACTGTCAGTGGCTGCGAAGCAGAGACCCTGTGCATCCTAGGGAGAGGAGGGAGGAGGATGGAGAGGTTGGTGGTTCTTGGGTGTTGGACGAGGGGGGGGGTTGGAGGTGGATGGGTGTTAGGGGAGGGGCAGGAGTTGGGAGATAGACGAGGGGGGAGTGGAGGTGAGGGGAGGGGTTCTTGGTGATGGGAAACGAGGGGGGGGGTGGGGGTGGGGCTGGAATGGTTTTGGGGTTAGGGGAGGGACCTGTGGTTTTTGCGGGTGAATTCGTAGAATTTGAGGGACGGGTGGATTTTGTGGGAGAATTTGAGTTGGACGCCCTAGGTGGCTTTGGAGGTACGTATGGGGAGAAGTTATGAATGTTAGATAGGACCTTGATCTGGCTACAGTGGGTGTGAGAGGAATATTCTTCATCGCCGATCTTATCATGCCTGCAGAGTGTTCCGGTAAATCCAATAGTGATGGAAAACACAGGGAAAGGTCGTCCTCATGTTCCTTAGATGGAGTGGATGTAGCGGGGGGGACCCAAACCGGGTCCATGGAAGGTGATGAGGGAGTCTTTGGTGGAGACGGAGGTGGTTGAGAGGCCCCAGTGCAGGCCTGACTGTAGCCTGTAGCAAGGGGGGGGGCTTCACGGGAGCTGTAGGTGGGGAAGGTGCTGCTGAAGATGATGCAGCAGCCACAGCTGGTGCTGGTGGTGCTGATGCTGAAGGCGCTGATGACGCTGTGGCAGCCACTGCTGCTGCTGGTGCTGGATCCTTTGCTGATGATGATGCTGGTGGACGTGTTGAGTTCTTTTGAGGCGGTGGAGGTGCCGAGACCTCTGGGTTCCGTGAGGGTCTCGCCCTTTGTATCCTCCTCTCTTTCAACGGCTGAACGCGCTGCGCAGGCTGAGGTCTTAAGGCAGATGCAAAGTTATCGATCAACACTTTTACTCGTATTTGTTCAGATGTGGGCCTTTCCCTTCAAAGAGCTCGAGCCTATTCCAGAACAGATTGAAGTTTTCAATGAATCCAAGTCCTCTGCGTGAACACTCATTGTGTAGAAATGAATTTAACTGGTACAGACGGCTAAACTTCTCGATTTTTCCATCTGCATTTGGAATGGGGCCACTGATTAGCACGTTTAACTCAATTTTTTTAAGGTCATCCAGCAGCAGAGTAAAATCTCTTCTCAACTTCTCGGTGGATTTGTCATAAATGTCTACTGCCCCTGTGTGTATCAACAATGTACTTACATCCTTGGTTTGAGATAAAACTTTTGGCAACAAAGCTCTTATCTCAGACACTCTGGCTGAGTGCAAAGAATAAGTCTGTACAAAGTTCAAAGATACATTCCGAATGGCTGAATCTCCAAGCAGCAAACACCGTGGCCTTGACGGAGGGGGAGAAACAGACTGTGGCTTTGCTTCTTCAAACAGAGCAGCATAACGATTTGAAGTTTTGCAAACATTTCGTGGCAGAATTCCACTCCCATTGTCATTCTTTAGCTTTGTCAACTTTGGGTTTAGCGCCGCATTTATTCCAATAGTTTTCTTTGTTGATTTTTGGGAAAAGTAATTACGTCATCATAACTTACATTTCCAGTCTGTCCATTCATTCCATTTTCACACATTGGAAGAGTCGGGTTAAGTCCCATTTCTGTTTCCAAAATATCCATCCGTTTTTGAAGAAATTTGAGCTCATTTTCCAGAGAGCAGCAGCCATCGCAGATTTGTCTTCGTTTCTTCCGTCCGGACATGATTAATGTTGACAATTTCACAAAGCTGAAGTCTGCAGAGGGAGTTAATCCGTGTTTTGTAGAATAAAAATGTAAATAAAGCGATTAAAAGAGATTACAAAGCGAAGCACGTGCCATAACGCGGGCAGCTTGGTTAACCACGGGGGTTCACCGGCAGCCGCGCCCGGACCACGCGGCAGGCGGACACCTGGCATTGTGGGGGGGGAGAGACGGGCAGGGTTTTTGACCCGGAGGTTAGACACGGGTCTGTCTGTACTTGAGGGCACGAACCGCGGACCGACGGGGGCTAAACCTGCGAGAGGAACAGCCCCCTGCCGCGCTGCGAAACCCCAGCTGCGGGAGGGACACGGGCCCTGTGAGGAGGACCGTGTTTCCCGATGGATGACAAGTGCACAGGGCGCGGGAGCGACCAGGCACGCCTGGGCCACCCCCCACGTCCCCCCCACCCGGGCCAGGCCTCCAGTCACGTGCCGTAACGCGGGCAGATCGATCAACCGCGGGGGTTTACCAACAGCCGCGCCCGGACCACGCGGCAGGCGGAGGCCTGGCGCTTTGGGTTAGGGGAAGACACGGGGGAGGTGTGTGAGCCCGAAGGTGGGACACAATTCCGGCTCCAATTGAGGGCACGAACCGCGGACCGACGAGGGTCGAACCTGCGAGAGGAATCGACCCCCTGCCGCGCTGCGAAACCCCAGCCGCGGGAGGGACACGCGGGTGAGCGCGTGTTTCCCGATGGATGACAAAGCGACCCTCAGACAGGCGTAGCCCCGGGAGCAACCCGGGGCCGCAAGGTGCGTTCGAAGTGTCGATGATCAATGTGTCCTGCAATTCACATTAGTTCTCGCAGCTAGCTGCGTTCAGTTTTTTTGGTTTTTGTTTCCGAGGAAGGCCACTTGGACTCTGGAAGACGAGGGGTCGCCTGGACACGACTGGACCCCGCGGGCGCTCTCCGTCCCAGGGTGCCCCCGGGGGGGTTCCCTGGTCGAGGAGACTTTAGTACCCCCCACCTCTCCCCGTGGGGGAGAGGCGAGCGTTGGGTACCCGCGGGTGGCGCGGGGGGGAGGCCCGGGCCAGGCCTCCTTAACCCCGCGCCGGGGACAAAGTTCCGAGGACGGACGTACCCCGCCTGTCTAGAGCCAGCGGGCGTCACTACACGAGAGGACTGGCGCCTGAGCCCGGGGGCTCAGCCGCAGCCGTCGTCCTCTCGCCATGTGCCGCCCTGCTAGGCAGGTGCTGGGGCATCCTGTGCAATGAGACATGAAGCGTGTGTGGGGGAAGAAGGGAGAAGAGAGGCCTGAGGGAGAGGTACCAAGTGAAAACCAGAGGACAGGCCTAGGCACTCTGTCTCTCTGCCTCCCGCTCGGTGTCTCCAGTCCTCAGTCCCACCACAAACTCCCGACTGCCCCGGGCTCTACGACAGCTATGGGACACCCCAGAGGGGCCCTCGGCTTTTTTTCCCTGGGCGGCCTCACGTGGCCGCGGCACGCGCCGCAGACCCACCGAGAGCCAGAACTGGTAATGCCTACCCCGTCGGGCGAACGCACCCTGGTCGGAGTGCGGGGCGTTCGTGGGCTTTCGTTTGGAGCCTGTCTGGGCCCTAGTGAGGGGGTGGGCCCTCGGCTTTTTTCCCTGGGCGGCCTCACGTGGCCGCGGCACGCGCCGCAGACCCACCGAGAGCCAGAACTGGTAATGCCTACCCCGTCGGGCGAACGCACCCTGGTCGGAGTGCGGGGCGTTCGTGGGCTTTCGTTTGGAGCCTGTCTGGGCCCTACTGAGGGGTACGAGAAAGCGTGTCTTCTGACCTCTACGCCTGAGTGAAGGCCCAACGTCTCTTGTGAAATCTGGGGTAGACAGGGAATCTCATTCTTGCCACAGACAGGTCCGCCAAGAGCCACCAGCCCGGGGCCTCTAGGCATTATAGTTGATCCCCTTCCCAGCGCTCCGCCAGGGCCGTGACCGACTCCAGCGGGGCTGATCCGAGGACCAACTCAATTGGTATGGTGACGGGCGGTGTGTACATGTTAGGCCAGCTCTGCTTGCTTGACCTAGTATTTAGACAGCGTAGCGTGTGCACCATTCAGGGTCTAATAGCTGGTCATCCCACTTGGGATCCCAGAGGGTGAGCGCTCTGAGCCTGTCAAGGCTCTAATTAGGTTTCAAGAAAAGTGTTCTTCGCCCGACCACCGCGCCTATAAGGGCCCAGCCCCAGCACCCCGAGGTGGGAGTCTGGCGTCTCTGTGCATCCGGGAGAGACAGGGCGTCTCGGTCTCGCCACCCACAGGTCCGGCGAGAGCCCCCAGCCCGCGCTGGGAGGCTGCCGAGTAGCGTCAGGCATGCAGTGTGAGGGAACCGTCTGGCTCGAATCACTTCCACCAGGAGCCCCGCAGAGGCATGCCGTGTGCACCATTCGAACGGCCTCGTCGAGACGAATCCGCAGATACCAAATTTGTATGGGTTTATTCTCATTCCGAGATTGAGACCACGACGGGCAGGCGCTTCAGGTCATCCCACAGTCACTCACCTTCCATCGGACTGATATTCTCTGCCTGTAGCCTGGATGTCTCTGGATTGAAACACATACTCTCTCATATTCCCCATATAGGTGAGGGAACCGTCTGGCTCGAATCACTTCCACCAGGAGCCCCGCAGAGGCATGCCGTGTGCACCATTCGAACGGCCTCGTAGAGACGAATCCGCAGATACCACATGTGTCTATGTTTCTGTTCATCGACCAACACCCTCTCTATATTCCCCATATAGGTCCCTTGGAGAAAGTGGTTTGACCTCGCCTTTTTGGGACGCAGCGTGAGGATTTTTTCGTCAGCCCGGGAGTCCCGGGCTGAATTTTCAAACCGCTCTAGAACCGGCCCCCGGTGTCGGACCGACACGCCCGAGACGTCCACGGACGCGTCTCGACCTGGGCTACCATCCCTGAAAATTTCAGCCCCCTGCAATAAGAGACGGGAAAGTTATAGCCGTTTTGGGGACGCAGAGTGAGGGTTATTTCTCGTCAGCCCGGGAGTCCCGGGCTGAATTTCCAAACCGCCCTAGAACCGGCACCCGGTGTCGGACCGACACGCCCGAGGTGTCCACGGACGCGTCTCAACCTGGGCTACCATCCCTGAAAATTTCAGCCCCGTGGAATAAGAGACGGGAATGTTACGTCGGTCTGAAATCAGCGGGGGACAGCGCGGCCGTGTCCGCTCACGAGCGCCTATTCTCGGTCAAGAAACTGGCGGTTTCACGGGCCCGTAGAAGGCGAACCAGGGGGGCTATAGACATGGGGCTTGGACCCACGCACTCCTCCGGACCTGGGCTACATCCTCCGTGAATTTCACTCATAGGAAATGAAAGACAAAAAAGTTACGGCCTGCGCAAAAGGCACTTGAGCTCGCTAGACACTTTGTCATTTTTTCCTCCAAAAGCCTGTGTGCCTAGGAATACAGAATCTCCAGAAATTGGTTAAAAATCAACGCAGAGGCCCAGAGACTCGCGGTCTGGACCCAGGGACTCTTCTTGACCTGGGCTACCACCCCTGTGATTTTCACGCACGGGGGACAAGAGACGGGAATGTTACGTCGGTCTGAAATCAGCGGGGGACAGCGCGGCCGTGTCCGCTCACGAGCGCCTATTCTCGGTCAAGAAAGTGGCGGTTTCACGGGCCCGTAGAAGGCGAACCAGGGGGGCTATAGACATGGGGCTTGGACCCACGCACTCCTCCGGACCTGGGCTACATCCTCCGTGAATTTCACTCATGGGAAATGAAAGACAAAAAAGTTACGGCCTGCGTAAAAGGGGCTTGAGCTCCAAAAGCGTGTGTGCCTGGGAATACAGGGAGAGCCTCCGGAAATTCGTTAAAAATCAACGCAGAGGCCCAGAGACTCGCGGTCTGGACCCAGGGACTCCCCTGGTCCAGGGGTACCCGCGGTGTGAATTTGACGCGCGGGGGACAAAGGACCAGAAAGTTATGGCCCTTGGAAACCACCGGGGGACAGCGCGGCCGTGTCCGCTCACGAGCGCCTATTCTCGGTCAAGAAAGTGGCGGTTTCTCGGGCCCGTAGAAGGCGAACCACGGGGGCTAGAGACATGGGGTTTGGACCCACGCACTCCTCCGGACCTGGGCTACATCCTCCGTGAATTTCACTCATGGGAAATGAAAGACAAAAAAGTTACGGCCTGCGTAAAAGGGGCTTGAGCTCCAAAAGCGTGTGTGCCTGGGAATACAGGGAGAGCCTCCGGAAATTCGTTAAAAATCAACGCAGAGGCCCAGAGACTCGCGGTCTGGACCCAGGGACTCCCCTGGTCCAGGGGTACCCGCGGTGTGAATTTGACGCGCGGGGGACAAAGGACCAGAAAGTTATGGCCCTTGGAAACCACCGGGGGACAGCGCGGCCGTGTCCGCTCACGAGCGCCTATTCTCGGTCAAGAAAGTGGCGGTTTCTCGGGCCCGTAGAAGGCGAACCACGGGGGCTAGAGACATGGGGTTTGGACCCACGCACTCCTCCGGACCTGGGCTACATCCTCCGTGAATTTCACTCATGGGAAATGAAAGACAAAAAAGTTACGGCCTGCGTAAAAGGGGCTTGAGCTCCAAAAGCGTGTGTGCCTGGGAATACAGGGAGAGCCTCCGGAAATTCGTTAAAAATCAACGCAGAGGCCCAGAGACTCGCGGTCTGGACCCAGGGACTCCCCTGGTCCAGGGGTACCCGCGGTGTGAATTTGACGCGCGGGGGACAAAGGACCAGAAAGTTATGGCCCTTGGAAACCACCGGGGGACAGCGCGGCCGTGTCCGCTCACGAGCGCCTATTCTCGGTCAAGAAAGTGGCGGTTTCTCGGGCCCGTAGAAGGCGAACCACGGGGGCTAGAGACATGGGGTTTGGACCCACGCACTCCTCCGGACCTGGGCTACATCCTCCGTGAATTTCACTCATGGGAAATGAAAGACAAAAAAGTTACGGCCTGCGTAAAAGGGGCTTGAGCTCCAAAAGCGTGTGTGCCTGGGAATACAGGGAGAGCCTCCGGAAATTCGTTAAAAATCAACGCAGAGGCCCAGAGACTCGCGGTCTGGACCCAGGGACTCCCCTGGTCCAGGGGTACCCGCGGTGTGAATTTGACGCGCGGGGGACAAAGGACCAGAAAGTTATGGCCCTTGGAAACCACCGGGGGACCGCGCGCCTGCCATCCGCCCAAGAGCGCTCCTTCTGGGGGAGGAGAACCTCGGCTTACATGGCTCGTAGAAAACGAACCATGAGGGCTAGAGACACGGGGTTTGGACCCCCGCACTCCTCCGGACCTGGGCTACCACCGGGGCGGGCTTTGCTCCCGCTCAGATCCGGGCCTGGGCGCCCATTCCCGGGGGAAGTAAGCCCCGCTTTCCGGGCTCCTCAAAGCCTAAACACTTAGGTTTTTTTCTCAAAACACTTAGTCTGATTTTCAACGTGTGCCTGGTCCTACAGTCTAGACACTTAGGTTTTTTTCTCAAAACACTTAGTCTGATTTTCAACGTGTGCCTGGTCCTACAGCCTAAACACTTAGGTTTTTTCTCAAAACACTTAGTCTGATTTTCGAAGTGTGCCTGGTCCTACAGCCTAAACACTTAGGTTTTTTCTCAAAACACTTAGTCTGATTTTCAACGTGTGCCTGGTCCTACAGCCTAAACACTTAGGTTTTTTCTCAAAACACTTAGTCTGATTTTCAAAGTGTGCCTGGTCCTACAGCCTAAACACTTAGGTTTTTTCTCAAAACACTTAGTCTGATTTTCAACGTGTGCCTGGTCCTACAGCCTAAACACTTGGGTTTTTTTCTCAAAACACTTTCTGCACACCCACACATACACGTTTTTGTTACCTGGTGGGTCCCTTTGACAGGGCCGTTCAGAATGGGACCCATAGACATAATCTTTTTTTACCAAGACTTTAAGTAATACAAAACAGTCAATAGAAACCAAACAACTATTTTAAAGGAATTTTATTTTAGATTTTGTTTTCGAATTGCAGTGATTCTATTTTTGACATAGAATTTAATGCCACTCCATGTCCGATGTCTAAGGTCATCTGGTGAGGCATTAATGCAGGCCAGGCAGTGAGACTTCCCAGGGACCTTTCCAGTCTGTATGAAAGGTGTCATGGTCTTCTCCACAGCCTTCACCTCAGATGCAGACCATGGCTTTCTTACACGTTCTAGGGAGAGAAATAAAAATATATTAGCAATATACACTCCCAGGGTGAGGACCAAGCAGCCTGGCTGTAATCCCCCACCTGGTACACTTACCAGAAGGGGCACTGCCACTACCATGGGGTGCATCTGGATGAATGGTTGAAGGTTCTCCGCTTGAAGTTTCTTTTAGCCCGTCCGTTTGTGAGAGGATCTCTACTGCTCTCCCTGTCGCACAGAAAATAAAAATACAAGTGGCCTTTAGGGGAAAAAAATCATACATATTTTAATAATATCAAAACACAGCTGTTTCAATAAAAGCCATAAACTGTTGTTTTTTCTAACATTTTGTAACTACACTGTAAAGATTTTGTTACCGTGGGTCCCTTTGACAGGGCCGTCAAATGGGACCCATAGACATAATCTTTTTTTACCAAGACTTTAAGTAATACAAAACAGTCAATAGAAACCAAACAACTATTTTAAAGGAATTTTATTTTAGATTTTGTTTTCGAATTGCAGTGATTCTATTTTTGACATAGAATTTAATGCCACTCCATGTCCGATGTCTAAGGTCATCTGGTGAGGCATTAATGCAGGCCAGGCAGTGAGACTTCCCAGGGACCTTTCCAGTCTGTATGAAAGGTGTCATGGTCTTCTCCACAGCCTTCACCTCAGATGCAGACCATGGCTTTCTTACACGTTCTAGGGAGAGAAATAAAAATATATTAGCAATATACACTCCCAGGGTGAGGACCAAGCAGCCTGGCTGTAATCCCCCACCTGGTACACTTACCAGAAGGGGCACTGCCACTACCATGGGGTGCATCTGGATGAATGGTTGAAGGTTCTCCGCTTGAAGTTTCTTTTAGCCCGTCCGTTTGTGAGAGGATCTCTACTGCTCTCCCTGTCGCACAGAAAATAAAAATACAAGTGGCCTTTAGGGGAAAAAAATCATACATATTTTAATAATATCAAGAATTACCTTCAGGCTCAATTTGTATCTGGTCGAGGCTCTTTCCTTCGAATTCCGTCACTCTTCCCTGCTCCATGGCCATCAACACTTTGCTGATTTTGGCCAGCTCCAGTGTCCCCTCTGGTAGTCTGTAATATTGCCTGTGGATGCGAATGTCATGGCCGAGGAAGTTGGCAAGTATGTCCATCTCATTCTCTTTCATATTGAGAACTGTAGACATAGTAGCTATGTGCTTTCTAAGTTTGGTTGAGGATAGCATCTCTGGATGCACCGCACCACATTCTTTGGCTACCTGGCGTAGGGAGTCTGATCCCCTGATGTGGGTGTCTGCGCCCGGGCGGGAAAAGAAGTATGGGTTATGGTCAGAGATGGAACAGGCCCTTCTGTTCTCCACCAGCACCTCCATCGAAGCAATCATTTCAGGAGTCAAAAGAACCGGCACTTTCCGACTTCTTTTCCCTTTAATTTCAATGCGTTGAAAATGCTGACACAGCTTTTTCTCAAGTTGGGACAGTCCCAGAGCAATGTCAGAATGGATCCCAGTCTTACTTCTTAAGGTAAAGGCTGTCAGTGGCATCTTTGAAACCTCACCTTCCCTTCTTCGATTGAAAATGATGACCTCACAAAGAGTCAAAACTGCCAGTTTAGACCAATGCTTAGACGTTGGCTCACTTATTAGGGTTTGCACATATTCAGGTCGACATACCTCAATATGTGCATGCATGGCTCTAACGTCCTCAGTCAGAGGGAGCAGGTCCGGAGTGTTCCACTTGGCTTGCCGGAGGGTCTGTAGGGCAGCAGAAGAAACACAGACGTCCCACCTCTTCTCAAAAAGCAGCCGGCTTCGTTGGAGTTTTTAATAAATAGTTCATCAACACAATGCTCCATTTTTGAGTCTCAAAAATCTGCTAGCTTTCGGCTATGGCCGAGTTTGAGGGCCAAGGATGAGTCTTGTATTGATTTGTTTCCTCATCATATCCAGCCACAACCTGACTGCATCAATCACTGGAAGAAAAAGAAATCCTTAATTGTTTTCAGTTTCCCTGCGGTTTTTGCTTCGTTAATTAACCTACCGACTTCTCTCATTTTCTGCCTAATGTAATCATGCTTTGTCTTATCATGCCCGTGTTTTAAGTACAGGTGCTCTCCGAGTCTCAGAATCCCCTTTTCTGCTTTGACAACACCCGTGACCTCATCCTGATGCATTGCCGAAATTAAAGACCACAGCTTTTTGCTGATGCCCTCCGGTACAGGCTGGGCTAGGGAGCAGAGGGACTGGACCCTACTTCTACCTGGTTTAGCCTGGGCATCTTTCTGTGAAAGCCGGCACCTGGCCACATGCCTCCACAGCGACTTTCGCTTAAGCAATGCCCCACAGTCTATACAGTGCAAAAACTCACTGGATTTAACTGGGCAATTTGGCTGTTTAGCTGGGACTAAAGTTCCAATGCCGGCCTTTAAAACCTCAAAATTGTGCTCACGGTTTCCACTATTCCTGATCAAATCAAACTGAAGTTTACGTGCTTTAGATTTCACAGGTAGAGCCAATGCTCTGGCTACGTCACTTTCATTTCCATGTTTTCTAGTCAAATGACGGGACATTTTGTGGCAGGACATTGAACAGTAGAGGCAGAAGTGTCTCTTGCTGTATACTCGCCCCCCATTTTTCTTCTTTTGCAGCTGCATGATAACAATCTTATTTGCCTTTGGTTCGTCACTTTCCGAGTCTTGAAGAAAAGTGTTTTTGATTTTTCTTTTTCCATACTTTTTTACAGGTTTCTTCTTGACAGTTAAATCGTCAGAATCTGAGTCGACTTCATCAATTAGGGACTCTTGACTAAGCTGCACAAACAACAAATAATTTGTAATCATTCTATATAACAATTTGAAGTCATGACTTGTAGTCAGCACTTACCAGTGGTTTGTAAGCGTGCGCTTCAGTGTGCTCCTCCATGATTTCTTGCAGCCTAATGAACCACACACTTGCACCTTTTTCTAGCCTGACACCTGATTTCCTCTGTTGTGCTGCTCCATGATTGGCTCCAGCCTGCTGGACTGAAATTGCCCCAGTGTGCCCCTCCTTGATATCCCGCAACCCACCACCAGGGTTCCGACACATAACACACTTTTTTCAGGAAAGTAAACCTCCAGGGGTCCTTTCCATATTTTTACAGAGACTGCATAAGGACCGTTAGAAAAGCATTACCCATTGATTATTAAGCTTGGACCAGTGGGGTCCGGTGTTCGGGCCCCACCACGTAAAACCAGTCCCCATGACGTGAGTGGAATCTCAGGTTATGGAACCCACCAGGAGTTGAAAACAAGTGCACACACACACACACACACACACACACACACACACACACACACACACACACACCAGTAAAACAGTAAAACCATGATGAGAGACTTGGCAGGGTTCAGATGCAACCAGCTGAAAAAGCGTCATCCGAGGAGCCGTCTGCACCACCATTTTAATGCTCCTACATCTTAGTAAATCCAAAAGAGAAAAAATTACGTTGCTTTCTTCAAGGAGTGAATGTTAAAGGGTTAATACTATGTGACGCAACATTCTACAGCCTCTTCACCATTATCCATCCATACAGAGACCGTTTGGAGAGTAATCTAATTGACTTTTCATTGCCTCCTTGTGTAGTAGAACAATGGCTTCTGCTGAGGTCCGTCTTCAAGTGTGTTCACGAACCGCGGCCCCTCTCCGATGTAGTGCCGCAGATTGAGGCGTTGTTTAATTAGATTAGCCATTTGCAGATGTAATAAATGGAAATCAGTCCATTATTAGGACGTGGAAGTCGACTTAAGTTATTCACGGGGAAGATGAATAACATGCATAGCCAGGAATTAATTACGCTGCTGTGTGATACTGCCGTGCCTACCTTTTAATCAAACATGTGTTATTATTGTGGTTCTTTTGAAGGCTGGATTGTCGGGGGGTGTGTTTTCTGAAGTGAAGTGACCACCCTAGACTTTTAATCAACCTGGTGAAAACAAAAGAGGCCGCGACAATCACGCCTCGTCTTCTGGTAGCCAGTCCACTCCGTAATCTCCGCGTGACCTTTACACTTCCAGCCACAGACGGAAAATACCATTAATTATGTCCAGGCTTTGATCTTTGATGGATTTAATCTTGTATATTAGAAGCTGGCGACCCCGAAAATGCAAATGAACCGTCCAGCAAGCGCCGTGCCGACCAATCACCGGCCCAACCCCTCCCTTTCTGCTACTTTGCAAATTAAACTCCGTATGAAAATCTGAATATCATCAAACTAAATGAGCCTAATGCAAAGAAGCAGCTTATCAAGACAAACGATCTGTCAGTCCCAAAGGCAAATTGCATCGTAAATAATCTCGCGTCATTGTTTTTGAGAAATAAAGGGGAATAACAAATCCTCCGACTTGTCATCAGCGTGAAGGGGATACTTTTGTTGATGGAGAGCACTTAACAAAGACATAGCAAAGAGACTATTAGCATAATAGCGCCGCGTTTTCTTCGACAATTAATGCTGCAGCATGAGTCAGAACGGATGTGACAACTGATTCCTCCTGTTTCCTTTACGAGGTGGTTGTCCTTCTGCTTTATCTTCTACTTTAGGTACTCCTGGCACCCGTAGAAGTTAAATGTGTGATATAGCTTCGACCTTTCTGTAAAAAATCACATTCTGAATCATTGCAAGATCTATATAACTTCCTTCAGTGAAAAAGAAGGATGTTGTGTTATTATTTGAGCCTTTGCCTTGTGTAGATAGTTCTAGATCTATAGTGTAGGTGAGCAAGTCCAGACTATGTGTCAATTTTAGTAGATTAGTCGTTAGATGCATTTGAATTTGGTGACAAAAACATAAATATTGCAGCTAACAACCCAAAAATCGCAAGAGAGTTTGGACTTCTTCAGCAACACAGCACAGCGTACAGTATATTCTAGAGTTTAAGAAAGATGGATTTTAGGTGGATTAGAGAGCACACAGTCCGGAAGAATAGTGAAGGATCGGTTGCCTCTATATTTTTCAGACTTTGGTCGGGAGTGAGTAAGACCTGGATTTGTGCTTGTGTCTATTTTAAAATGGCTTGGTGTCTGTGCGTTTTGGACCCAGCAGTGTGGATGGAGCTTCAGACATATCTGTCCAAAGTCAATGTTGAAAATATAAAGCAAATATAACTGGAAAACTCTGAGATGCACCATTCAGTTCCTTTAAAGAAATCCTGCATTCAGACTGGAATCGCTCCCAATCAAACAAGACAGACACATACACTTTACCTACTTGGCAAAGGTAATAATAGTCATAATGAATGCAGTAAATGCAATATGGGGGAAAAGCATGATGTGTCTATAATAACCCCAAGTGCTCTTTCTATTTTTCTGACTAACAGTGTGTGGAGTTTTCATGTGTCTCACCCACCACCCAAAATAAAATCATCCAGCTCGGCTCATGTCCAACAGCATCAACACCGGGAGACCAACACCTGTCGCTACACTGGGGGGATCACTGCTCAGTACAGGTGGCGTTGCAGGATGATTCAAATGCATAAGAAATATTTTCCAGCATTGAGAAAAGGTTTTTTTTTTCCATTCTCCTAACTTTTGGTAGTATCGTAACTGCATATATAATCAGAATCACAGTCACCTTCTCTACCATAAGGAAAACATATGGAATCTTAAAGGAGCAGTATGTAAACATTGCAGTCACAGCCAATATTTTGCAGTCCTCTCCCACTCTCCCTGACTCAGGTTGCCAGATACACACCAAATCCAGCAGCAAAGACAGGGAATTATTTTATAAGTTGTTTGTCTGTCTCTCCTGTTGAATGAATGTTTTGAACGGATATTTTTTTATTTTTTTTATTTGGACATTTGAGATGGAACAAACTAAATAAAAGCAATGTAATTATAGATTATGCAAAATAAATAAGCAATTGATGTCCAAAAAAGGAGTGGGAGAAATGGATGTTGGAACATATTTCTTCAGCGTATCAACATCAGGGTTTGCTCCACAGGATGTACCCTTCGATTTTTTTTATTCCCGATTTTTTAGACATACGTGTATAAGTCCCACATCAAAAAGAGACTAACATTATATTAATTGGGTACATGTGGTCTCAAATGATTATTTTTACAAATAAGCTATAATCTGCAAAAAAACGTCTTGATTATTGTCTTTTACCTGATTTTGAGCAATCTGTCATAAAACGTGATATTATGCAATTAAAAACAAACAGACATTTCTCGAACTCGAAACTCTGGTGTGCTAGCAGTAGTTCAAATATCTCTGAACTACTGCTATCAGTTAAAGATGTATTCCAAAAATGAGCATGATTTAATAATACCTTTTGAAATATTGGGGCCATTTAATGATGACTTGACATGAAAATATTACATACTGCTGCTTTAAATGTAACTGTTTCTATCGGACACAAAAAGGCGGTAAATACTTCTGATCTGTTTAATCTTACTGTTGTTAGAAGCAGCTCGTGTCAACAGCACATTCCACTGGTTCAAGTCCCCAGCAAGAACTTTGACCTTACTCAGGATTGACTTGTTCACCAAAAGACTCTGCATTTGGATGAGGACGCCAGCGATTCTACAACACAACAAAGAAAAATAAGTATTTGTTGTCACTTTTTGAAATACACTGTGTTTTATAGCCGACAACTAAGGCTCACATTGAGTCATTGAAGTTGTTGACCTGCCCTGGAGCCTCCCCCGGTGTTGGCGAGTTCAAACAGGGATTTTCTAAGTTGCACACCATCCCCTGAATCCATGGCAACACTCCGGCTGAAGGCATGGGCTTGTTCGGGTAGTGGCCTGAAGGAAAAATGTACGAGCAAGCCCCCAAAAAGAATCGTTATTATGTTATATGTGCAAACGGCTGTGATTTCTGTATTCCACGACTTACATTGGTCTTTGTTGATGGCTTTGTTAGAGGAACGCACCAGCACCAGGATGACGAAAAGGACGATTGGCCAGACCAGTTCGATTAAAAACCGCAACTGAAAATACACAAAAACATGAAACGTATCATTAAAATTCGGTAGTTAAAGCGAATACTAACTCCATCATAGAATTGTAGAATAATTAAAGGTATTTTAAATCTTATATAATCTTGTTCCAGTCGCTCGCATGATAGATTCTTGTTTTGAAGGATCTTTAAAAAGTTCTAATACTTATAACTTATAACTTTTAACCCTTTAGGTGCCAGAGTTTTTGCAGAAATGTAGTGTGTCAGCCTGAAACTTGGCCTGACAGAGATATGGGACTACTTACAGTACATTAACAGAAATATATAATTGAAAAGGTAGCAAGAAAAATGTAGGGACTTGTTTGTGGGAAGTCTGATCGCTGTTTATGAAGAGTCCTGGATTTCTACACGGCTCATGTAGAAATTCAACTATTCTTTGGCAATTAAAGGGATAGTTTGAATGGCACATATTTTTAGTGCACTTCAAAAACTGATAATAGCTTGAAGTGGTTTTTATCTCAATTTGGGCACTTTAAACGTCTTAAAAAAAGATTAGCCAATGGGACGAATCCATTTAGTCTTATTTTAAGAACTGTTGCTCTATTTTCTCATTCCAAAGGAGATATTTCTTGTATATTTTTAAAACAAGATAATTTTGTTTGTTCCATTGGCAAATCTTGTTTTATCCATCCATCCATTTTCTTCCCCTTAATCCATTTCTGGGTCGGGGGGTGGCAGTCAGAGCTGCACCCAGTCCACAGAGCACCAGCCCCTCACTGATCCTCCTGCAGGTGCTGAGTCCACAGGAGCTGAGATCTTTCAGTGGGAGCTTCAGGCAAAGTGGGGTTAAGTGTCTTGCCCAAGGACCCACGACCTTCAGGCTCAAAGGCCAGTGCTCTACCAACTGAGCCACTGTCGCCCCCCCAAATCTTGTTTTAAGGCAGAGAAAATGTAGCCTGACTCTCGCCAAAGCCATGTAGTTCGCTGCACTTCACACATGTGTCTGGTACTGAGCCATAGTGGTTGGATTTCAGAAGGGATTTTTTGAAAGGGGATTTTCAAAAAATCCTTGTATGTGATTGGATAGACCACTTGTCCGTTATCTTGAATGAATGCTCCCATAGGTTGCCAAATCCCAGCAAGATGTTCCAACCCAAAATCCGCGAGAATACCCAAAAAAAAAAAAACACTCAGAATGATTTTTTGGCTAAAAACGTAATGTAATCAACTTGGGCTATCATGATTCTGTTTATTGTCTTTCTGTTTATTTAATACCTACAAGTCTCTTGGAAAAAAATATACGAGAACCACCAAACCTGGCAACCCTGCTGCATAGTGTGTAAACAGGAACACTGAACCAGTGCTTCAACCAAACTTTACAGGAACATTTGACTCTTAAAACACACATATATCAACATAGAACCATCAACATCTCCCCTCAAATTGCATTAAAAGTGACCTCTGTGTCTTAATTCGATCGTATTTACTCTTTTAACCCTACGTTACTCTATAAACCCCACGTAACACCGGCAATCCTGATTGGTCGATTAAAAAATAATCTGGGGAAGGCGTTTGCTATGGCGTCGATACCAGACCCATGTGGTTCAGCCAAACGCCTCTGGTGGAGCATGGCGGAACTACAAGGGTCTGGCAGAGCCAGGCTAGAGAAAGTGAGCTCAAACTAAGATACATTTTGCCGATTTTGAGCAATGTTTGACTTATTCTTCTTATTGCATTGAGGTAGGGGATACCGGAGCACCTGGAGAAAACCTACACAGACATGAGAACATGCAAACCCATCTCAGACATTCCCAGCTCGAACCAGGATTCAAACCCATCTTCTCTGCCTGAAAGGTTATTATAATCACCCATGAAAAAACATGTACCTTTAGTTTTACTTTTCCGATAAGGAATGTGGATCTTAAAACTAATCTTACCTAAAACTTTCGGGACCCGGCAACGGATGAAGTGGAAGAAAATGGATGGATGGATAGATCTAAACCTGTCCTGGACTTCAGAGCGTGTGGATGTGACTACACTCAAACATGTTCAGCGCTGTAGGAACACACGTACGTGGAGTTCAAACAACAGAAGTGGTTCCTCCGAGTGTTACCGATGTGACGTGGCCCTGCTTTTGTGGCGGCGGCGCTGGTATAATGCGAGCCTCCGTCCCGCTCGACACAGCAGGCTTCTCTTCAGTTGAACCGCGGGGAATAGAGTGCTCGGAGATTTGAATGGGTGCCTCAAAGCTTTCTTTGGTTGCTACGTTTTTTTCTTCCTTTTCCCCGCTGCAGGCCTTAAGCAATATTCAAGAAACTTGGATGTTTTTATTTGTTTCCCTTCCTTGCACGGCACAAATAATTTAGCATTTCTTTGCATGCAGTTATGTGTGTGGTTCCTATAGGCTGTGCGCAAATCATGCTTTTATAAGAATAGATTATTTACCGTTCTGTTTTGTGACTTCCCCGGTGAGAGAAGAAATATTAGACATTAAAAATATAAGGTGAAATAAGAACCAAGGGTAAATTGTTGGTTTATTTCTTTAATCTTTATCTTTCTTTATTTATATACCGCCTTTTCACTGCACATCGGAGTCTCAAAGCGGTTTACAATTGTTATTTTTGGGAGCAGGGGTGCCAGTACAGGAGGCACATGCCAGACCTATTGTACATATTTTTAGTGGTAGGGGAAACCGGAGCACCCGGAGGAAACCTACGCAGACACGGAGAGAACATACAAACTCCACTCAGAAAGGCCCTGGTCCAACCGGGATTCGAACCCAGGACCTTCTTGCTGAGAGGCAAGAGTGCTATCCACTCAGCCACCGTGCCGCCCATATTTGAATGGGACAGTGCGTATCCATGAACAGCAAGAGATGCACATAAACCAGATTGTAGATATGTCTCTTATCGCACAGTCACACTCACTCACTACTGTACATGTTTTAGTGCTGGGGGAAACCGGAGCACCTGGAGGAAACCTACGCAGAGCCAGGAAGAACATGCAAACTCCCCAGAGAAAGGTTCTGGAGGTGGAATTGAACCCACAGAGTTAAATGTTTGTGGTAGAAGTTCCTGAGAATGAATATTTTCAGGAACCAGATATTTTTTGATCAGGAACAATGCTAAAAACATGATTAAAAGCTCAACAAAGTAAAGTCTGTTTATTATACGTGCTTAGCCGGACACGCTAGAACCATGTACCACGAGAATACTGTACATCTTGCAGCACATGGTGAATGGAAAAGGAGAATATGTCTGGATTGGAATGTGTCCAGATAGAAAGCACGTGTGAAAGCAGCTCAGCAGACATCACTGGGTCACGGATACTTTTGAGCCGACGGTCGTAAATATCCGACATATTGGAACTTGAGTTTTTAGGATTAGCTTATCTACAAAGTTCCCCGAAGTCTCATGCAGAGTTGTGAAGCTTCCATAAATACTTCTTTCTTATAATATATTTGATAGTCGCACTGCATATCCATGTATTATGTTATTGTATTATGTAATTATTGATTAAAGAAAATAATAATAATTGTGAAATCTCCATAGTGCTAATTAAAGACCTTATGACGGGTTTTAAAAAAAAAAAATAGTGGATATCAAAATTGCATGACAATGTCAATTTGAAAGAGATTCCGGCAAAAAAATCCTATATTTTATAAAAAGAACGTGTTTTTCATGAATTTAAGTTGTCTATGCTCTAACCTGTGTGTGACGTCATAGCGGGTAACGCCCATGCATTGAAAACCATGGATCTATGCCACAGGACTGCCTTTTCTCTCTTCTCTCCACTGATGCCCAACACAATACTGCCCTCTACAGGTGACAATTGCTCACTACACATAAATTGCCGTTTTGAGAAAAAGTGTCCGAGGCGGGATTTGAACCCAAGTATATGGATTGGCAGTCCATCGACACAACCACTGGACTATCTCAGTGACAGAGAAATGTGACATTCTAGTATTTATGTCAGAGTCGCTGTACACGGCCTTGTCATCTTGAATATCCGCGAAAAAAGAACGAATACCAAATTGTAAACAACTTACAGCGTTGAAACGTACCCACTCTGACGTCACCAAGGGCTGTGAAGTTTTTTCGTCTCTAAGGGCGTTGCTATGGGGTTATTTCGATTTGGGGGGATCAGACAAAAAAAACAACTGATATTGAAACCTTTAGTAGTTCTCTTCTAATATAAAATGGTATTAAAACTCTATTTCTAAATAAATCAAACCCGGCATAAGGTCTTTAAAGTCAGTCGGTGGTTGACATTAAACTAACGGATCATTCAAGCAAACCTGATTAAGCTTTTCATTTCACTTGTTTTTAAGGAGGATTTCTTGAGGATGACTTTTAATGAGTTATAACAATGCGAGGGCCGTTCTTTGACTGACTTTCTGCACGACCTCACAGCCCTTGTGACTAACCTCGACTAACCCGGTGCGCCGTTCGGAATTCTTTGTTCTAAGTCACATCTTGAGGAGAGCGGCTGATTAACAAGCAGGAAATGATTACGAATCCATTATCTGCTCACAATTTAACAGTGTCTTTGTAAACATTAGCAGCTAACTACATATGCAGAGAAGAAATGAGAAATCTTGTACAGCTTTCATTTATTTATTTGACTATTTTCAATGTGTAATGCGTTTGTTGTGAAGGTGAAACTCAATTAGATTTAATTTTTGTATTTAACTTAAAATTTTAAACTAATCTATGATACGCATTTATGGACTTTTACAGTATTTAATCAGGAGAGTTCCACTGAGATTTCAGAATCCCTTTTTCAGAGGAGTCCTGGCCCAGAGAGGGGGGGGGGGGGGGGGACACAGAGAGAACATGCAAACTCCACAAAGAAACGTCTTAAGGTGGAGTCGTATTCAGGGCCTTCTTGCAAAATGCTACATGCAAAATGACATGTCCCAAGCCTCGATATATTTTAATTTTTGGTGTTATTATGTCAGATCCATTTTATTCAGGGTTTTTTACAAGATGTGAGTCAATTATCAACATTTATATTGCTCAGTGTACACATAATAAGTCATATATGGAAATGTATGTGTCAAAAGCTCTGGGGTGTAGCGTCTTCTGTGTCTGGTGCACAGTGGGGTAGTCTTGCACGGTTTTTCCAATGTGGTTTTACTGCAAATCCCAAATAAATTCTTTACTCTTGAATATATTAGTTTCACATTGTAGTTGAAATACAGAAGTAAATGGACAATATTAAAATTTTTAGAGAGACTGTTTAGGTGCTTTACGATATAGATAGAGGACAGGATTGGGGAAGGACGTACACCCTTTCTCCCAGCCATATAATCTGATTATTCAGTCAGTGAGGTGTAAATTGCTAAAATCACACAACATATTTCAAAGAACCTATAGGAATTTGAATAATTTTTGAAACTTCTCCAGTGCATTTGTCAAAGAGAACGTTGCTCCGCTGAGAGCTGTATTATCATAATGTATTCCAATGAAAAGGAATGAGAGGAGGAAGACACATCGGGGGACTGGCTCAGTGTCTGGCTCCCCAGGCATTTGCCATTGGACAGAGGCGTCTTTGTGAGCATATCATCTCCTCCTGTGAAATTATGGGAAATACTGGACCATAAAATCTGCTTCATGCCTGTTATAAAATGTTAAAATGCTTGGTGGAGCATTCGTATAATTGGTCATTAACCTCCATGAGCCCTCCACAACTACAATCGTCCTTGTCCTACTCTCACTGTTTGGTCTAATTGCAGCGTTTTAAACTGATAAAAGTAACATCAACATTTCACACAATCCCGTTTGGAAAATTACAGCATTTCTGAGAGACATTTAACCCCAACATATTATGTCATGTTTTGTGATATAGTATAGTATATATCTAAATTATGCAGAAACATTCACTAGTCAAAGCCAGATCTGGTCACGACTCAGACACTGAGCCTGGTTAGTTATTTAATGGGAGACCACTGGAATACCCTTTTCATGCTCAGCAAATATGATATCTTGGAGACATCACTTCCTGTCCCTAGGTTACGCCTGGGATCCAATCAATGTTGTTCATAAACTAATAAAAACTCTCAAAAGTATAGTGTGCAATGTATAATTTACAATATGTACTTATGTGTTTGTATGGATTTGTTTCTGCTGCTGGACACCTGAAATTCTCCTACAGGGGGTCAATAAAGTATCTATCTGTTGTAAATATTTATTTCTAAAAACTGAAGCATGCGAGAGGCAACAGAACCAAAACGTGCCTGATATTATAGAGACATTATATCCATCCATCCATCCAATTTCTTCCCCTTAATCCATTTCTGGGTCGGGGGGGGGGGGGTTGGCAGTCAGAGATGCCACCCAAGTCACATAGCACCAGCCCGGATAAAACAGATATAAGGAGTATTTCTTTATTCACATCAATTTACAGGGACACACCCGGTCTATGTGTGTAACAACCCGGCCGTAACTGACCACTCGCTAATTTTGTGACTTCTTTGAAAATAAATTGTTCCAGGACAGAGGGAGGCCTATGTAAAAAATCGAGCTTAAAAAAAAAGTAACATTAAAAGCATATCCTAGCCTATCCTATTGCCTTTATCCACTGTTCTTAGTCCGCAGTGACGTGCTGAGCTGATCCCAACAGGAAGTGCATTTCAGCCCCGTCATTTCACAATCAAGAACACGGAGGAGATTCACAATCGCTCACAAAGTGCCATTGACTGTGTGACTGAGCGCTGCTGCTGGCCTGCTGTCAGCACAGGGTGTGACTATTACCTCTCACTCAGAGCAACGGAAACCTGCAGCAAGATCAAGACAAACAGCCTTGTCCCCGATTATTGTCACGGTGGAGAAAATGATAGTAATGTCCCAGAGCAGATGTGTTGGAAAGGGACTCAAGAGGTTGCAGACTTAAATATCACACGTTTTATTCTCAGACAAATCTGAAATGGCGCCACCTGTGTGTGAAAACCAGATCCCGTTAGAAGAAGGGCATGGTCTGGATCAGGCACCCACATTACCTAGAATGATGTTTGTGTGACTGGTTGGTGGTGATCGGAAGGACCCATGGCACACTTCATGAGAAGCGTGTTTCAATAAGCGCAATATAAAACCGATGCATTATTATTTATTATCAAGTAACAGCTAATGTAATGATAACAAAATAAAAACTCTATGACAGACACACAAATGGAATGCATAATCAGAATGCGCATATTGCAGGAGAAAGGGCAAAATCTATGAACTTTAGACAGTAAAATGAGATCTGATTTTAGGTTGATAATGTTGTGCCAAAACGTTTTTGTGGATAAGATAAAATAAAACAGAAAGCTTCTCCCTCTGTCTCTGCTTTTATTAGTCAGAGAGCTCGCTTTGTTAGAAGCAAAATCCTGGCTATGTGACACACACACAAGAGGCAGATCTGCAGAAATTGGAGGTGACATTTTGAATTGGTCTGCATTAGGCTCAGATTGGTCCCTTTGTCTAGTGGGAGTCTTAGAGGCAGCTTACATCTACAGACGGGCCTTTTCGGAGTACATCCCTACCCTTCCCTCCCATGAATAACTTAAGTTGCCCTTGATAAGGCCACATAGGGACCACGCAGCCTCATTTCGCGAGACCAATTTTCCCTCGGACGTGCGTGCCTCTGACTGGCCGGCGATTTCGTACCTTCTGTCTCCTCCGCAGAGTGAAGTTCTTCCACAGGAGCAGAGTGAGCTGCGTCCAGAGACCCATTACGGCTGATCCCCGGCAATATCCTGCCAACGCGTCGCTATGGCAACCCCCGGCCCACTTAATAACAAAGCCTGCAGGGAATAAAGAAAAGCAGAGTTTGGTTTTAATACAGGAGAGTCATGCATCTTGAAGGCGAGTGCCACTAATCATTCACTTCCAACCCGGCCTTGGGGCTCGTGGTGCGGCACCTGTTCCAAAGAATTATTATCACCTTCAGCTCGCAGCTCGGCATGGGGAGGCTATACAGGCCGCGTGCCATTTCATATTTTAATATTCTAACTATGTGAACAAGGGTTAAGTGGTGTGAACAGTGTAGAGAGTTACCCTTAAGAAAATATAAAATGAGACAAATATATGGTTTCTTTACGGTAAAGTTTAATTTGTATCGCACAGTTCACACATAAGGCTACTCAAAGCGCTGAAAAAAACAAGATAGAAACAATTATACAAGGCGTAAAATCATAATCACAGTACATAACAAAGAGGAACCCTAACCCTTACTATCCCATGCACAGCTTAACAAAACTCTTTTAACCTGGATTCGAACATTGTCAGAGTAGAAGCCAGCATCACATTATCAGGGAAAAAGTATGTTTACTCTAATCTTATTGTGTTTTGTAAAGAGCAGATAAGGAATGTTTTCATAATTCCATTTGCAGTATCGCAGTAGTCGTATTAAATGCATATGTATATTAACTATGTGCTTAAGTAGTTAAGTATAGAGGGAAACAAGATTCTTTATGGTAAAGTTTCATGTTTATGTGCGGAAAGTACAAACAATACATGGAATGATAAGGATTGTGGAATTAAAAAACAAACAAGCTGATTAAGAGCAAAAATAACCGTACAACAGAGAGATACTTCTGCGTCTGTGTCAATTTGGAACTATCAAAATAAGGTTTTATGAAAATGTATTACTGGATGCAACCATTACACTGGGTAACAAAAAATATGTTTTGAAAATAGTCCAGGGTTTTCAGCTGAATTAGACTAATGTTGATGCTCTGAGTCTGAAAATGACCTTGGTTTTGCTCAATCAGGTCAGGATTTTTTGCTACAGAAATATTTTTTTAAATATTTTGCGTAAAAAAATAATTTCTGCGGATCATCAGCTGAGAAACCCTTGACGTTTTTTCCGTTTTCCTCAAGAAATAAAAGTCAACGTATCCAAAGTCATTCAGTTTTTATTTACTCCATCAAATTTGATAAGCAGAATTCATAATAACGTAGACGTACATAATCCGTAACACTGTGGCTGTATCTCATAAAGTTGACCTGATAGAGCAACATCCATCCATCCATCCATTTTCTTCCCTTTAATCCATTTCTGGGTCAGGGGGGTGGCAGTCAGAGATGCCACCCAAGTCTCATAGCACCAGCCCCTCACTGACCCTCTGCAGGTGGTGAGTCCACAGGAGGACGGCTGCTCTCTGAGTGTGAGCATAGCCTTGATCTTTCAGTGGGGGCTTTGGGCAAAGTGGGGTTAAGTGTCTTGCCCAAGGACACAAAGAAGAAGAAGAAGAAGATAGAGCAACATGCATGAGATATTCAGACTCAGAACACCAACATTAGTCGGAATCAGACCAATCTGACCATTTTTTGGCTGTCAACTTGTGTTATCATCCGCATAACCCTTTGACTGTAGAATGTTCAAGCATCTTTCTCTTTCTACTGCCTTTTCCATACACAAGAAAACAAGAAATGTGTCCATGGACCATAATGTTCACTGAGATACTTGTGCACTGCTGATTGGTCACCGACAGAGATTTTGTGGATAATCGAAACACCTTTGTTGTCATAAACGTCTCTCGTTTTTTCCCTGCAGGGTAAAAAGCCCTGTGCTGCATGAGTAACGTATCATCATGTATGAAGTGAAAGAATAGGGCCGTGTGAAGCGTCTTTGAGTGTCCGAAAAGCGCTATTTATAAAAAAGCAAAACATTGGAGCATAAATGAGCACTGGCTTAAGTGGACCGCCATCTTGGAGACCCGGCGCTTTCACATGTGGCCTTTTGTTCAAACCATATCAGGGTTTTCCACACCAATATACCAAGAATTACTTTTATGAATCCATAAAGTTACGTAAATGGTGACCGTGTTGGATTTGGCACTAAAACATTTACAGCGGCTTTTACCAGGCTCTGAACTCCGATTACACCTCTCCTAAACAAATACATTCACAGTGACATTTTTACACTTCATGTGCATCAAATATGACCTTTAGTGAAGACTCCGCAGCGCTGCTCTGACGACAGGACAAATTCATGTCCTACAGAGATCATTTCTATCGACAAGGAACACACTTTGAATCATGGAAGTAAAAATGGAAAAGACTGTGGAAAACGCTGTTGAGTTTTGAGGTGCGTCTGGTTTCAGATTCAACTTTTATTCCTACATGAGCAATTACAAAGTCTGATTCCCATCACTCAAAAAAGTTGCAACGTTTTTTTATTTTTTTTATCCACTGAGTTTTTTACTTATTTTCTGACACATCTCAGCACCTCCAAATCTGAGGCCATGGTGCTTGACCGGAAAAAGGTGCCTTGCCCTCTGCAGGTGGGTGGAGAGGTCCTTCCTCAAGTGGAGGAGTTCAAGTATCTCGGGGTCTTGTTCACGAGTGAGGGAAGGATGGAGCGTGAGATTGAAGGCGGATCGGTGCAGCGTGCGCAGTGATGCGGTCGCTGTATCGGACCGTTGTGGTAAAGAGGGAGCAGCGTCTGCAGTCAGAGCTGTATCGGACCGTCGTGGTGAAGAGGGAGTTGAGCCGAAAGGCAAAGCTCTCGATTTACCGGTCAATCTTCGTTCCCTCCCTCACCTATGGTCATGAGCTTTGGGTAGTGACCGAAAGAACAAGATCGCGGATACAAGCGGTCGAAATGAGCTTCCTCCGCAGAGTGGCTGCTCCCTTAGAGATAGGGTGAGGAGCTCAGTCACACGGGAGGAGCTCGGAGTAGAACCGCTGCTACTCCACGTCGAGAGGAACCAGTTGAGGTGGCTCGGGCATCTGTTCCGGATGCCTCCTGGACGCCTCCCTGGGGAGGTGTTCCGGGCACGTCCCACCGGGAGGAGGCCCCGGGGAAGACCCAGGACACGCTGGAGGGACTATGTC
Organism: Knipowitschia caucasica; assembly: GCA_964034765.1. Classification (NCBI taxonomy): domain Eukaryota; kingdom Metazoa; phylum Chordata; class Actinopteri; order Gobiiformes; family Gobiidae; genus Knipowitschia; species Knipowitschia caucasica. Next base: position 32,553,840 of record OZ035841.1, read on the forward strand.
TCTCAGCTGGCCTGGGAACTCTTTGGGGTCCCCCCGGACGAGCTGGAGGAAGTGTGCGTGGATAGGGAAGTCTGGGCGTCTCTGCTTAGACTGCTGCCCCCGCGACCCGGCAACGGATGAAGCGGAAGAAAATGGATGGATGGATGGATGGATGGATCTTCCAAAAACGTTTTATTTTCTTTTATTCTGTATAAAGTCACATATATGTATTTTATTATAATCAAAACACATGATTCATCTCGGAAGATTTCTTGGCCTGTAAATGCCTATATGTCTATCTATTAAAGCAAGGCACGTTCATTTACTGTATACAGCACAGCTTACACACAAGGCAACTCAAACTGCTTAACAAAAACAACAATTATACTGTACAAGGCATTCAAATCAGTAATATTTATTCATATAGCACATTTTACAGACCAAGGTACAGACCCAAAGCACTTTCCAATGTTCAGAGTCAGATATTGTTCCAATCCTTCCACACACGGTGATGACAGAAGCGAGTCCAGAACACACTGGACCATCAGCTCCAACACCATCCATTCACTCTCTCATTTACATTCAGACCTATTGTGCATGTTTTTAGTGGTAGGGGAAACCGGAGCACCCGGAGGAAACCTACGCAGACACGGGGAGAACATGCAAAGTCCACTCAGAAAGACCCTGTTCCAGTGAGTGCTATCCACTCAGCCACCGTGCCACCCTCAGGACAACATTCTAATTGAAGATATGACAGTTAAAATAAATAAATAATAATAATAATAAAAAATATGTATATGTGTATGGTATATATGTATGTATGTATGTATATGTATATATATGTGTGTATGTATGTGTGTATATATATATATATATATATATATATATATATATATATATATATGTGTATATATGTGTGTATGTATGTGTGTATAAAAAAAAAAAAAAAATGTCCACTCACCTTTGGCCCTCCGCGGGCGGTTATCCCTCTCTAAGCTCGGGTCCTCTACCAGAGGCCAGGGAGCTTGAGGGTTCTGCGCAGTATCTTTGCTGTTCCTAGATGCGATATATATATATATATATATATATATATATATATATATATATATATATATATATATATATATATATATATATATGGGCGCAGCCTGGATTGATTACCAGAAAGCCTACGACTCAATGCCACACACATGGATCATGGAATGCTTGAAGTTGTACAATATCAACAGGGCTCTAAGGGACTTTGTTGCAAACTCGATGGGAATGTGGAAGACCACCCTTGAGGCAAATGGCAAGCCGCTCGCACAAGTGACCATCAAATGTGGTATCTACCAAGGAGATGCTCTGTCCCCACTACTGTTCTGCATAGGCCTCAACCCTCTAAGCCAAGTAATTGACCAGACTGGCTATGGATACCGCCTCAGGAGGAGCAAAGATCAGTCACCTCCTCTACATGGATGACATCAAGCTGTACGCCAAGAGCGAGAGAGACATCGACTCTCTGATCCAAACAACCAGGATCTACAGCCATGACATCGGGATGTCATTCGGGCTCGAGAAATGTAGCAGGATGGTGACTCGGAGAGGCAAGGTAGTCCACACAGAAGGGATCTCACTCCCAGAGGGAACAATAGCAGACGTTGAGGACAGTTACAAGTATCTCGGTATACCACAGGCAAATGGCAACCTCGAACAGGTGACGAGGAAAGCGGCAACTGCCAAATACCTCCAGCGAGTAAGGCAGGTCCTAAGAAGCCGGCTCAATGGCAAGAACAAGGCCCGGGCAATTAACAGCTACGCCCTGCCAGTGATCAGATACCCTGCAGGAATAATCAGGTGGCCAAAGGAAGAGATTCAGACCACGGATGTTAAAACTCGAAAGCTCCTTACCATGCATGGCGGGTTCCATCCCAAATCCAGCACCCTGAGACTGTACGTAAGCCGTAAAGAAGGAGGCCGAGGACTAGTGAGTGTGAGAGCCACTGTCCAGGACAAAACATCCAAACTCGATAACTACATCATGGAGAAGGCCAAAACGGATGACGTACTCAGTGAATGTCTCAGGCAGTGGCGAGATGAGGAGGTGCTGGAGGAGAGCCCATCATGGGAGAACAAGCCCCTACACGGCATGTACCACCGGAGCATAACAGAAGTGGCTGATCTCAAGAAGTCCTACCAATGGCTAGAAAGGGCTGGCCTACAGGACAGCACAGAGGCACTCATCATGGCTGCACAGGAACAGGCACTGAGCACCAGAGCGATAGAGGCCCAGATATACCACACCAGACAAGACCCAAGGTGTCGGTTGTGCAAAGAGGCACCTGAGACGATCCAACACATAACTGCAGGGTGCAAGATGCTGGCAGGGAAGGCCTACATGGAACGCCATAACCAAGTGGCTGGCATAGTGTACAGAAACATCTGTGGAGAGTATGGGCTGGAAACCCCAAGGTCTAAGTGGGAAACTCCTCCAAAGGTGGTGGAGAATGAGCGTGCGAAGATCCTGTGGGACTTCCAGATACAGACCGACCGAATGGTAATGGCAAACCAACCTGACATCGTGGTGGTAGACAAAGGGCAGAGGACAGCCGTGGTGGTGGACGTGGCAATTCCAAGCGATGGTAACATCCGGAAAAAAGAACATGAAAAGCTTGAGAAATACCAAGGTCTCAGAGAGGAGCTGGAGAGGGCCTGGAGGGTAAAGGTGACAGTAGTGCCCGTGGTGATCGGTGCACTCGGGGCAGTGACCCCGAAGCTAGATGAGTGGTTACAGCGGATCCCCGGAACAACCTCGGACATCTCGGTCCAGAAATGTGCAGTGCTAGGAACAGCAAAGATACTGCGCAGAACCCTCAAGCTCCCTGGCCTCTGGTAGAGGACCCAAGCTTAGAGAGGGATAACCGCCCGCGGAGGGCCAAAGGTGAGTGGACAATTTTTATATATATATATATACTTATATATATATGTATGTCATATTCTGTGTTTATGTATATAATGTGATTACAAGGAATATTTCTTTGAATTAGTACAAACTATTTATTTTCTTACAATGAAAATTGTATTTGGAAATACTGCAAGCTCTGTGGATCCGCTACATTGTATATAATTTTGTTACATTTGTATAAGTAAGAAATGTAATTTTGTTATTTGTTAATAGGGTTAGGCGAAATAAGTGTTAAACTTCAGCCTAACCCTTTCGGTCAGTATATAATTTATAATTTGTGAATGTCAAATGTTTTCTTATTTTTCTGCTGATGGCCGAAGAATAAACGAATATATATTTACAGTGTAAATATTGTGGTACTCTTACTGTATTAAGCAGAGGCGATTAAAGTATATTTTCATGATTAAATTTGCAGTATTGCAGTGTGTTAAATGCATACGACTAATAAGAATGTGCTTAAGCAGCTGTTTATCAAACTTGCCCATTCTCTCTTTCAGCGCATTCTGTTCAAAGTGTTGCTCAGGCGTTTGAAACAGTTGGTACAGTGAGTGTGTGGTCCGCCGAGGCTTTGCTGAGAGTGCACACAGAGGTGGGGCAAGTACAGGATGCACTTTTTGGCCCCAGGGTTTGGTCCTGACAAATGTGGCCCCTTTTAGCCCTCCATTTCCTCTCTCAGGACAGAATCCATCTGTTCTGTGTGTGTTTACATTATTTACAGAGCCACATGGATGTTCTAAATGTGTAAGCCCGTTTGGCAGGGCAAAGGATACAACTGGAAATACAATTTACCAACACGGCTAATATTCAGTTTAAGATATTTACAAGACTTCAAGACTGTATTTGTGGTTGTGTGGAGGAGGGAATGACTCTCACGATCAGCCGAGCCCATTCTCAGCTCTGATAATTACGTACACAACAATATACCAAAGAAAGGCTTGATATTGGCATTTTGTGTAATTATTAGTTATTAATTAATTTTAGTCTCATATGTGAATTCCAGAAGTAAATGGACTTTTGAATGATATTGTTTAACATGTATTGTATTCTTATCTAAATTAATACCTATACGTTTGATGATAATATTGATTACTATCAGATACTTTTGACATAACCCTATCTCGAACACAAAACCCTTGTAGAGTAACGCATCAAAGCGGTTGTTAAATATTGTGTATGGCATGACAGCAGCTACACAACTACACAAAGTGGCCCGTCGGTCTCGTCACATCGGCGCCCTACACACGCTCCAACACTAGACTCCATCTTGTATAATTGAGCATGTGGTGCATTTGTAAACAGAGCTTTCAAGCCTGGTCTTTTGTGAGGCACCGGAGAGGGACGGCTCCGAACCACCTCCACTCTCAAATCACGTCAAGCATGAAGGGTAAACAACACTTCCGACTGCTCCTCCCCAGCAGAGCTCCGGTGTGTGTCATCCGGGGGCTTGCTTTTTCTCCCATTCCCACAAATTTGTGACAATGAGATGTTTTGAATCACTAAGCAGCTGTTCTCTTTCATTTGTGAGATCAGATTGTAATAATAGCCTTATCCAGAAGCAGGTTTTTTTGTGTGTTTCAAATCGTGATTATCAATAGTTTTGCGTGAAAATTATTACCGCGGTTGTGAAATTAGAATTAAGAGAAATTAGTCTACAAGAGAAACTTCAACAGTCTTTTTACACGTACTGAAAAAGTAGGGGTGGGAACCTCAGAGTACCTCACGATACAAAGCTCACGATAACGATTATATCGCGATATGACGATTATCGATATATTGGTCAGAATTATACTGTTATAGAAATATTGTAGGAAAGCAATCTGAATAAACACGAAATAGTTGTGAGTGTAAGTTAATAACTAATTCTCAGCTCTGGATTCAAATACAGCACATATTGGCATAAATAAAAGAAAAATGTTAAGTGAAAAAATACACCTTATTTCACGATAAATGGAATGGAGATGCGTAATGGTGCCATATATTATGTACTAATTTTAAAAAATATATATTAAAAAGAATATATATATAATTATATTTTTTTTAAATCGATACTTGGCAAAAGCATATCGATAACCGATCGCGTGAAAGTATCACGATACATCACGATATTGATATATCGTCACACTCCTAGTGTTAATCAACTCACAATGTGAAATTGATAAATCACATGTGAAGTGAGATATGCATCAAGCCGTTCTTTGATATAATGTCGATAATCGGCTCACAGCTGTAAAAAACAAAAAAAAACAGAATTGATATATTTTTAAATGGACTGTAATCCATAATCATCAGATTTATAACAAAGGCATATGTCGAGGTGCATGTGTTAGATACAGAATATATTAGTTTCATATTTGAAGTTGAAATACAGAAATATTTGAACCACTATTCTGCATTTTAGTACATTGGGCGACTCTCATAACCAAGAGAAAAAAGTATTTAATAACTTGCTTCCAACTACAATAGTAAATTTGAGACTGTAAATATAACTTGAGAGGGCACTTAATGTGGAAAAGTATCAATATATTCATAAACCTTATAATATTTGATAAGATAAGTGTTTTTAACAATGATTGGACCGGACAATATATCAGGAACTTCTGAAATGCATGTATGAATTATTATGCATTACTCATCTATGTATTTCTCTGGACTCAGTTACTTCTAAAATGTGTGTTACTCTGACTAAGAACATTTAATTTAATTACACAATTAATTACACGTTTTCACATATATTATTTACCTCTGCCTACTCCTTTTTAGCTCTATATCGCACATAAACAAATATAATCTTTTTGTTGTTGTAAGAATTGCATGTATTTCTCTGAGCTAAAACTAAAATTCAAATAATCAAGTAAGTAATGTTTATTTATATAGCGCATTTTACAGACCAAGGTACAGACCCAAAGCACTTTCCAAAGTTCAGAGTCAGATATTGTTCCAATCCTTCCACACACGGTGATGACAGAAGCGAGTCCAGAACACACTGGACCATCAGCTCCAACACCATCCATTCACTCTCTCATTTACATTCACACCTATTGTGCATGTTTTTAGTGGTAGGGGAAACCGGAGCACCCGGAGGAAACCGGAGCACCCGGAGGAAACCTACGCAGACACGGGGAGAACATGCAAACTCCACTCAGAAAGGCCCTGTTCCGACTGGGATTCGAACCCGGGACTTTCTTGCTGAGAAGGGAGAGTTCTATGCATTCAGCCACCGTGCCTAATCAAATCAAAATATGTATCCACAGATCTTGAGAAGACACAACAGTTCAATGCCATATTGTCGACAAAAAATCCAGTTAAAAACAGATGAAACTTATCCCCAGAAAAGATACACAAAAGCAGACATTTTACTACTACTGCAAATGCATATTCTAACAAGAGCCTGTGTGTTTGTGAGGGAGAGGCTGTAACCAACTCAAGCACGAGGACTGTTTTGCAATTCCACAAGACGATAACAACAGCGGCTATGATTAGGATTTGCATTCGAGTTGGAGTGTACGGAAAAACACAATGAACGCAGCCCTCTGGAGAGACAGAGTAAATCAGAGAGAAGAGCGTCTCCACATCATCATTTCCATCTATGACCCCGAGCATCAAATTATTCAAATAACAGACTGTTCAAGGGGATGTATAAGATCATGCTAAATGTATGGTTAGACTTTGAAAACAATGGTGCTTTCTGACAAAACAAAATGTACAAGTGAGTTATTCTGTATGCCATTGATTTTCAACAACGTTCCCAGAAACACTAATCTGTCTGTCTCCAGCTCCAGGTCAAATTATAAGCGTGGAAGAATGAAAAAGTCTAATCCGCCTGGGGGTGATCCATGGCTGAGAAAGTTTCAAAAGTAGTAGAAAATACAAGCTATGATTCAAGAATGAAGGCGCACTGAACCCTCGTTTGCTTTTCCATGTTTTGCTGAAGATTCCATTGTATTGTACGCAAAAAAAAAAATCAGTTTTTAATTTCTAGTCTTAAGAAATGTAAAAGAAGGAGTGGACTAACAGGGTTCTGACCGCACCCATATTAATGTAAAAGAAGCGGATTAGAGCTAGTTCAAAAGGCTGGAGCCAAATAATGAAGGTAGCGACGGCCTAGCAACCAAAGAGCCAATCAGGAGTGGCACTGGTCTGTTGATAGTCGCAAGCTAATCCTGAATTAGCAAACAGAAGGCACCTGATTGGTCAATTGTTAGGGGTCATAGCTCGATTATTACCCCTTAAAACTACATTCAAAGTTCAAAGTCATCCTTATTGTCCCACTTTTGCAGCAAACATCTAAAAACTGCCAGACACATTTTCTGTGTGCTGTAAAGTGCAATAGTTTGTATAAAGTGCTATGTGTTGTTAAGGTGCTTCACAGCTGTTGGGATAAATGTAGTTCCCAACCTTTTTGTCCTGCACTCAAGAGCCCTATAGCGCCATCCTGAGGGTAAAAGTTCAGACTGCTCCCTCAGAGGGTGGTCCAAAGAGCCAATGATGGAATTGGTCTTAATGGATTCTGACCCATTAAGCCACTATCAAATTAAAAACACCAGGCTCATACTATTATTAGCTATTATTATTGTTATTAGGCTGTTATTAAGCGAGCGGATCAGCATTGTCCATCTATATACAGATCTGACCCGTATAATGGTCAGTCGGGCTCAGAATTTGTTTGACTGGCTTAATTGCAATATTGTGGGACATCCAGGTGAATTGTTATAATTTCTTTTAAAGTTGGAGTCTCAGATTTTCAGTATGGAATGTAGAAGTAGGCATTTAAATCCATTTGACTTATGTGTAGCTTTCACAAATACTTTCATTCTGCAACATTCTAATATACACAAACAAAGCTGGGCATTCATGATTTATTGTTTTAAAACACTGAATTACTTCCTATAGGGCAAAACTACCACACTGCTAGTCCTCAAATAATTCCAAAAGTCTTTCAAAAGTTTGCATTGTGGCAATACACCACTTCTGTTTCCTCCGTTCGTTCCTGGATTTCTCCTTTTCATGTTGATAGCAGTATATGTCATCAGCTTTTCTGGCATCATTAGTCCCATACAAAGCCCCGAGAAACCAGTAGCAACAGTGTGCGGCCGGGGGAAAGAAAAGAAACCATTGAAAGGACAGAGGTGCTGATGCATGGCTGGCATTTGGGGACCGGGAACAACACAGTGCATTATTTCAAGCCGGCGGATGATGGAAACAGATATTTGTCTTACAGTATGAGAGCAGAGGACAGCAGTGAGAAACCTGCCACACGCGTTACAAAGGGCCGCTGTATTTCTCTGAAGGGTATAATGCTCCCAGTGCAGCAGCTTTCAATTTGTCTTTTTTCCTGTCGGCTCCTGTCATAAGCCCCTCGCCAGAACAACAGTGACACCGCAGTAGACGAGTCCTCCAAGGCACCTTCAGACACACGCACAAAAACATTTCTGCGGAACTTAAAGGGTCGAGCTTTATCTGATGGTCCACAGGCTCTACAATTCAATGTATTCTTGTATAGCCCTAAACCTATAGTTATCTCTGACGACTTAATTTGTCAACACAGATCAGAGAATCAACAGTTCAAGACAAGAAATGCAATGATTAAAACACATAGAGCCATTGGTCCATAAGGGGTAAATGACCAATGTCCATAAATTATGATAAATGTCCATAAAAGACAAGCCGATAAACATATTCATAGATAACTTACACTGACTTAAGCAAAACTTATTATGCTAAATCCACTTTTCTGAGCTTTTGACCATATTACAATCATGGGTCTATTATATTAACTGGATAGGGTGTTACTACAGTAGCTTGGAGCTGAATAACCCATGTGCTCAGGGGATTCTCACGGTACTGCAGACTAAACCAGACTAAATTCATGTGGGCTACACAGAAATGTTCCCCATAGAACTCAATGTAAATTAAAACAGCGCAACCTCAGCTGACATAGAACCTGACAGAGAACCTGACAGAGAACCGACAGCTTTCAGAAAGATCAAATTTTGTGGGGATTTTAGTGTCCCTTGTCATCCTGAACTTTGTTTCTTCTTAAATCCTTCGGTTTTCTTTAAATCCACACTTTACTGCCACAAACTCTGCCCGTCTGGCTCCCGCTCTGATGAGCAGTTCTGATTGGTCAGAGCGTGGCCGAGCCCCTCTGTGCACGTGCACGAGAGCCACACACGCGCATTTGCCACAATGCATTATGGGAGTTCATCCACTGCGCAGAACCGGGAGGACCAGACGATGCCCAAATACAGGCGAGTTTCCCATAGATCTTTGCGAGTTCCAGGTGAGTTCTGCTAATATGTCAGCGACCGTGCCGGCACAAAGCGCACAAACCATTCATTTGAATACGGCGCCATCTTGGATCACTGTGCCTGGGTTACAATATGTCTAAAAGCATCTGTCTCAGTCCTGTCATAGTATGCTGTCATTGTACCACTATGATATTGCGATAATAGGGAGTTACAGATATAGCCTGTCTTAAACTTGATGCATGTTTCACCATATATTGTGTTCCTAGAGATAATTTTAAATCCCAAATGACATGGAATGACAAAGTAAAAAGTACCGAGACCAAAAATAATGCATCATTCCTTTTTTCACATAAAAAGTTGCATAATTCCCCTATAAGCAAAATTGTCTGGCAATGGAATGAAGAAAGTATAATAATACAAAAAAAGACAGACTCAATTAAATAAGTAAATACATAAATCCAGAAGCATCCCCTGTTTGGCCTAAATCTGAAGCAGGATTAAGTCACACTCAAAACAAAGCCAGTGGGAAAGAGAGAAACCTCGGGGAGAACCACATCTGGATGGACAGGCTCAGGAAGTACCATCAGCCAAAACATTGATTGCAAGCCGTTTTTGATGATTTCACTGATTCTCAAGACCCACAGAATATTATGGGCTAGGACTACGTGAAATATGAAACCAGATTCTGAAACACTGGACTGTCTACTTTCATCAGCAAAAATCTGTTTGCTTGTAGCTATTTCTGTATCTTCTGTGATCCCCAGTCGAAGAGAGGGAAGTTTGACAGAAATCACGGTCTCAGACAAATACGTCAACGGCAGTCACTGAGTTAACAGGGACATCTCCACCAGTAATCTGTCAATGAGAAGATGAAGATGATGAAGATGATGAAGATGATGAAGATGATGAAGAAGATGAAGAAGATGAAGAGGATGAAGATGATGAAGAGGATGAAGATGATGAAGATGATGAAGATTATGAAGATGATGAAGATGATGAAGATGATGAAGATGATGAAGATTATGAAGATTATGAAGATGATGAAGATGATGAAGATGATGAAGATGATGAAGAAGATGAAGATGATGAAGATGATGAAGAAGATGAAGATTATGAAGATTATGAAGATGATGAAGATTATGAAGATGATGAAGATGATGAAAAAGATGAAGATTATGAAGAAGATGAAGATGATGAAAATGATTGAAGATTATGAAGATGATGAAGATGTGATGAAAAAGATGTAGAATATGAAGAAGATGAAGATGATGAAGATGATGAAAAAGATGAAGATTATGAAGAAGATGAAGATGATGAGGATGATGAAAATGATGAAGATTATGAAGATGATGAAGATGATGAAAAAAGATGAAGAAGATGAAGATGATGAAGATTATGAAAATATGAAGATGAAGATGATGAAGATGATGAAGATGATGAAGAAAATTAAGAAGATGAAGATTATGAAGAAGATGAAGATTATGAAGAAGATGAAGATGATGAAGAAGATGAAGATGATGAAGATTATGAAGATGATGAAGAAGATGAAGAGGATGAAGATGATGAAGAAGATTAAGATTATGAAGATGAAGAAGAATATAAAGATTATGAAGAAGATGAAGATTATGAAGAAGATGAAGATTATGAAGATGATGAAGATTATGAAGAAGATGAAGATTATGAAGAAGATGAAGATTATGAAGATGATGAAGAAGATGAAGATGATGAAGAAGATGAAGAAGATGAAGATGATGAAGATGATGAAGATTATGAAGACAATGAAGATGATGATTAGAGACCCGCACTTGCAGATATATTGTTTTCTTATCTTAACTGCAAACATATATAAAACAACACAGTGGGAACAAAGTCTATTTTCACTACAATATAGTCCACTACTTTTTCAACTTTTTTCATTTCAACAGTGTTATTTTGTGTCATGCTGCCATTTTTCTATTTGCTCAAACAAATATAGTTTTGCTATTATGATTTGCATTTATATATACTGTTTCTGAGTTTGGGGGCTTAATGCATTCACTTTATCCATCGTTCTTTGGGAAAAGCAATGCATCATCTGCTCCCTGCATTAAACTTGTGAGACTGGCAGGGTCGCGGACCTATAATTACTTATTTGGAAAAGAAATGATGTCATGCTTGAGTTGCCAGGCGATGCGTGGACATTATGCAGAGACACGCAGTTGTTAGAGAAGCTAACAACTCGTCGTTCTGATGTTAGCTTCGGGGATCACAAATAAATTACTGAATCTGGGCATTCGCACACACCTGCTCAGAAAAATACTTTTATCGCACTTTCTTGCTTCACTCATACATTATAGTTTGTTTTGGCCCATGTGCGTTATTGGACAAGACCAATTTAAATGTGAAATAGAAATTCTAGTTATGCTCGTCAGTCTGGACCACACAACTTTCTTATACATAATCAAAAGTGTGAGGCTATAATAATAAAAACAAGTCCTGTTGATACAGTTGACTGCAGATGCACGACAGTAACGGGAGCTTCGCAAAGAGCCCTTTTTATATATTTTTATATTCCAAAAGTTAGAAAATGTTAATTTATTATTTAGAGTGGTTTTAATCAGGCAAAGAATCTGCATATTTGCAAATGGCTACAAAGAGTAAGTAAGTAATGTTTATTTATTTAGTGCATTTTACACCCAAAGCACTTTCCAATGTTCAGAGTCAGATATTGTTCCAGTCCTTCCACACACGGTGATGACAGAAGCGAGTCCAGAACACACTGGACCATCAGCTCCAACACCATCCATTCACTCTCTCATTTACATTCAGACCTATTGTGCATGTTTTTAGTGGTAGGAGAAACCGGAGCACCTGGAGGAAACCTACGCAGACACGGGGAGAACATGCAAACTCCACTCAGAAAGGCCCTGTTCCGACCGGGATTCGAACCCAGGACCTTCTTGCAGAAAAGTGAGAGTGCTAACCACTCAGCCACCGTGCCACCCTGAGTGACACAGAACTAGCGGTAATCTTTCAGTTATATATTGTGTTAGCAGTGCGTTGCTTTAGTGCCATTTCATCAGTGATTGTCGTACAGCTTAGAAAAAGTTGCGCCTTCCCACACACCTAACCTTAACCCCCATGGAGACCCAGGCCCTCCCCAGACCTAACCCTAACCGGTCTGGAGGTCCTGGTAGCCCCCACACATGAACATAGCCCCCCTGGAGAACCAGGCCTTTCCCACCCCTCAGCCTACAAATCAGCCTAAGTGTTTTGCCAAAAAACCTAAGTGTCTATGCTGTAGTACTGGGCTCGCTGTGGCCGAGTGGCAAAGGCGATGGAATGGGGAGTCATTGAGGTCCTCCCACGCAGGTTCGAATCCTGCCCACAGCACTTAGAATTATTTTCACATTTGCTTGGAGCACCAGGCCTGTGATGGCTCTATTTCAAGCCGTACTTCAGGGCTTTTTTCGGGGTTAAAACCTCCGAGGACCCCCCCTGGGTCTCAGGCTTTCCAGTGCTGCATTTATGTCCGGATTTCTAAGCTTTTTTCGGGGATAGAACCTCCACAGAATCCCCTCGGTTCTGGGACCCGCATGGCCCTATTTTAAGCCGGATTTAAGGGCTTTTTTCGGGGTTAAAACCTCAGAGGACCCCCCTGGGTCTCAGGCTTTCCAGTGCTGCATTTATGTCCGGATTTCTGTCCGGATTTCTAAGCTTTTTTCGGGGATAGAACCTCCACAGAATCCCCTCGGTTCTGGGACCCGCATGGCCCTATTTTAAGCCGGATTTAAGGGCTTTTTTCGGGGTTAAAACCTCCAGGGACTCCCCTTGGTTCTGGGACCTGTCATTGCTCTTTTTCAAGACAAATTTCATGCGCTCTCTCCCGGGGAGAAATGCGCCCACCCTTATTCTTTGAGAATATGTGTGCACTTGTTTTCAACTCCTGGTGGGTTCCATAACCTGAGATTCCACTCACGTCATGGGGACTGGTTTTACGTGGTGGGGCCCGAACACCGGACCCCACTGGTCCAAGCTTAATAATCAATGGGTAATGCTTTTCTAACGGTCCTTATGCAGTCTCTGTAAAAATATGGAAAGGACCCCTGGAGGTTTACTTTCCTGAAAAAAGTGTGTTATGTGTCGGAACCCTGGTGGTGGGTTGCGGGATATCAAGGAGGGGCACACTGGGGCAATTTCAGTCCAGCAGGCTGGAGCCAATCATGGAGCAGCACAACAGAGGAAATCAGGTGTCAGGCTAGAAAAAGGTGCAAGTGTGTGGTTCATTAGGCTGCAAGAAATCATGGAGGAGCACACTGAAGCGCACGCTTACAAACCACTGGTAAGTGCTGACTACAAGTCATGACTTCAAATTGTTATATAGAATGATTACAAATTATTTGTTGTTTGTGCAGCTTAGTCAAGAGTCCCTAATTGATGAAGTCGACTCAGATTCTGACGATTTAACTGTCAAGAAGAAACCTGTAAAAAAGTATGGAAAAAGAAAAATCAAAAACACTTTTCTTCAAGACTCGGAAAGTGACGAACCAAAGGCAAATAAGATTGTTATCATGCAGCTGCAAAAGAAGAAAAATGGGGGGCGAGTATACAGCAAGAGACACTTCTGCCTCTACTGTTCAATGTCCTGCCACAAAATGTCCCGTCATTTGACTAGAAAACATGGAAATGAAAGTGACGTAGCCAGAGCATTGGCTCTACCTGTGAAATCTAAAGCACGTAAACTTCAGTTTGATTTGATCAGGAATAGTGGAAACCGTGAGCACAATTTTGAGGTTTTAAAGGCCGGCATTGGAACTTTAGTCCCAGCTAAACAGCCAAATTGCCCAGTTAAATCCAGTGAGTTTTTGCACTGTATAGACTGTGGGGCATTGCTTAAGCGAAAGTCGCTGTGGAGGCATGTGGCCAGGTGCCGGCTTTCACAGAAAGATGCCCAGGCTAAACCAGGTAGAAGTAGGGTCCAGTCCCTCTGCTCCCTAGCCCAGCCTGTACCGGAGGGCATCAGCAAAAAGCTGTGGTCTTTAATTTCGGCAATGCATCAGGATGAGGTCACGGGTGTTGTCAAAGCAGAAAAGGGGATTCTGAGACTCGGAGAGCACCTGTACTTAAAACACGGGCATGATAAGACAAAGCATGATTACATTAGGCAGAAAATGAGAGAAGTCGGTAGGTTAATTAACGAAGCAAAAACCGCAGGGAAACTGAAAACAATTAAGGATTTCTTTATTCCTTCCAACTTTAACCATGTGATTGATGCAGTCAGGTCTGTGGCTGGATATGATGAGGAAACAAATCAATACAAGACTCCATCCTTGGCCCTCAAACTCGGCCATAGCCTCAGAAAGCTAGCAGATATTCTTGAATGTGACTCAAAAATGGAGCATTGTGTTGATGAACTATTTATTAAAAACCTCCAACGAAGCCGGCTGCTTTTTGAGAAGAGGTGGGACGTCTGTGTTTCTTCTGCTGCCCTACAGACCCTCCGGCAAGCCAAGTGGAACACTCCGGACCTGCTCCCTCTGACTGAGGACGTTAGAGCCATGCATGCACATATTGAGGTATGTCGACCTGAATATGTGCAAACCCTAATAAGTGAGCCAACGTCTAAGCATTGGTCTAAACTGGCAGTTTTGACTCTTTGTGAGGTCATCATTTTCAATCGAAGAAGGGAAGGTGAGGTTTCAAAGATGCCACTGACAGCCTTTACCTTAAGAAGTAAGACTGGGATCCATTCTGACATTGCTCTGGGACTGTCCCAACTTGAGAAAAAGCTGTGTCAGCATTTTCAACGCATTGAAATTAAAGGGAAAAGAAGTCGGAAAGTGCCGGTTCTTTTGACTCCTGAAATGATTGCTTCGATGGAGGTGCTGGTGGAGAACAGAAGGGCCTGTTCCATCTCTGACCATAACCCATACTTCTTTTCCCGCCCGGGCGCAGACACCCACATCAGGGGATCAGACTCCCTACGCCAGGTAGCCAAAGAATGTGGTGCGGTGCATCCAGAGATGCTATCCTCAACCAAACTTAGAAAGCACATAGCTACTATGTCTACAGTTCTCAATATGAAAGAGAATGAGATGGACATACTTGCCAACTTCCTCGGCCATGACATTCGCATCCACAGGCAATATTACAGACTACCAGAGGGGACACTGGAGCTGGCCAAAATCAGCAAAGTGTTGATGGCCATGGAGCAGGGAAGAGTGACGGAATTCGAAGGAAAGAGCCTCGACCAGATACAAATTGAGCCTGAAGGTAATTCTTGATATTATTAAAATATGTATGATTTTTTTCCCCTAAAGGCCACTTGTATTTTTATTTTCTGTGCGACAGGGAGAGCAGTAGAGATCCTCTCACAAACGGACGGGCTAAAAGAAACTTCAAGCGGAGAACCTTCAACCATTCATCCAGATGCACCCCATGGTAGTGGCAGTGCCCCTTCTGGTAAGTGTACCAGGTGGGGGATTACAGCCAGGCTGCTTGGTCCTCACCCTGGGAGTGTATATTGCTAATATATTTTTATTTCTCTCCCTAGAACGTGTAAGAAAGCCATGGTCTGCATCTGAGGTGAAGGCTGTGGAGAAGACCATGACACCTTTCATACAGACTGGAAAGGTCCCTGGGAAGTCTCACTGCCTGGCCTGCATTAATGCCTCACCAGATGACCTTAGACATCGGACATGGAGTGGCATTAAATTCTATGTCAAAAATAGAATCACTGCAATTCGAAAACAAAATCTAAAATAAAATTCCTTTAAAATAGTTGTTTGGTTTCTATTGACTGTTTTGTATTACTTAAAGTCTTGGTAAAAAAAGATTATGTCTATGGGTCCCATTCTGAACGGCCCTGTCAAAGGGACCCACCAGGTAACAAAAACGTGTATGTGTGTGTGTGTGTGTGTGTGTGTGTGAGAGTGTGCATGAGAGCGTGTGTGTGTTTGTCTGTGGTTTGGGTGGGTCTGTTGGGTGGTCTGGGGGAGGGGTCATGGGTCGGCGGGATTGTTTCTAACCAAACTGTAAAGCATTTTGTGTTGCATCTTTTGTAT
This sequence comes from Knipowitschia caucasica, assembly GCA_964034765.1. Classification (NCBI taxonomy): domain Eukaryota; kingdom Metazoa; phylum Chordata; class Actinopteri; order Gobiiformes; family Gobiidae; genus Knipowitschia; species Knipowitschia caucasica. Next base: position 32,570,054 of record OZ035841.1, read on the forward strand.
GAAGGCGCTTTATAAATAAAATTTGATTGATTGAAAATATATATTCACTCAAAAGCTGATCTACCAAATGATGGAAGAAACGATTAAAGGGTTAACATGTCTGTATTTAATCATATTTGAGGATCTATTGAGTTGTTGAGTTTTGAAGAAGAATAGTTAGTTCTTCAGAATCTATAACTCTTTGAGATGTAGTGTCTATCACATCACATCTAACAAGAACTTGTGTTGGTTCAAGCCTTTCATCTCTCCGGGAAAAGTTCTATTGATAAGGAACAGGGCCATGACGTGTGTTCAATCTTAGTTTATAGTTTATATTCTTTAAAATGCAACAATTCAAATTGAAAAGGCATATTCTTACCATTATCCTACTATCCCAAACTTATTTTCTAACCAACAATGCAGAACAGTCATTTTTATCATATTTGACTCAGTGAGTGGTCAATCAATCTACTTTTATTTGCGCCTTTCCTACATGAGGCAACACAAAGCGCCTCACAACCCACATCATATCAACCAAACATTCTACATACATCTACATATACATTAAAAAAAATAACACACACAAAAAATTAAAAACAGAATAAAATCACAAGAAATTAACAACCTTAAAACATTAAAAACACACACAAGATTAAAAGAATAAGAGTATCTATAAAATCCCTCAGTTGTACGCAGCTAAACAGAACTGTTTTTAACCTGGATTTGAAAACTGCCAGAGTAGATGCCAGCCTCACATCTCATCTAAATCTGAAACGCTGCCTCCCCATGTCTAGTTCCGACTCTTGGAACCAGCAAGAGGCCAGTCCCTGTGCTCCTCAGAGTCCGGCCCGGTTCATATGGCACCAACATGTCAGCCTTTGCTTTCCATCTCTGTGATCTCTAAGAGGCTGTAGGATCAATTGTTTGGAAGGAAAGAGAGAAAAAAGAGCTTACATATGTGAAAGGGCAGAGGAGGAAACAGGAAGTTGGTGGGAGGGGCTAATGTCTTTTCACTCTGGCCTACTACTGAGAGCACTGACCTGGGTGTGCAGACTGAATCATAAAGTTTCCAGCCACCAGCAGATCTCTGCATGTATGGACCGATGCACTGGTTACTGACTCTAAACTAAAAGATCCCAGCCACCTGCAGGCCTCAACCAATTCTAGAAGCACTAAATAAAGGTGAACACTGGTGCAAAATGCCAATGCTGCTGCAGTATTTAGTCAGCCACTGTTTTGTTTCCCTTAAGTTTCATCTGGTTATTGCTTCAGAGCCGATGTACAGTGGGTTATGTTAAAATGTGGTCCCGGGTTTGCTTTCTTTGGGCTGCTTTCAACGGCCATTTTGTTTTGGTTTGCTGTGATTTTGAGTTGTAAATATATTTGATTTTTGATTTGATTTATATTAATTTGGACCATATATTGACGATACCCGGGTTTTAACTTAGTTTCTGACTTTACCTACTAGCTGTCTGCTATTTTAATGTGCAACTGTCACATTTAATTGATAAAGTCTTTTATGGTTTTATTATATTAGACACTTAAGTCACACATAATTGTCTATGTATTTGTATTTATTTATTATTATGTGCTTTGCCCACAGTAATTGTCAGTTACACAATGCACTACCAAAGTCAGGTACAGGGCCTTTAAGAGAAACCCAAAGTCAAACTCTACAGTATCTTTCCTCCACCCCAGCGCTTCTATGCACACTTCATACTTAGCAGTTCTTTCTTGTGTTCAAAGAATGTGAAAAAGTATTGTTCTTGTCTCCAGCTCAACGGCTGATCCTGAGCACAATCCTGCGAGAGAATGAGACTTTCTCCACCTACCTGAGAGACAACATGTCTGTTCCAGCAGAAGTCATCCAAAGCCTCCTGAATGCAAAGATCAATCCAGTGAGTAGCTTCTCACAAATCTGCTGATGCTGTACGTAATGCATACAAATGGCTTCATTCAGCTCCACTGCGTCTTCGCCTCCGCGCTGCTCCCCTTTAAGCTAACTCGTACTTATGTTTCTAATCAGTATGTCAAGTGTGATGCGGGTAAGCTGCAGATGCGTCGAGTGGCAAACTGTCGAGTTGGACTCTAATTATTAGTTATTTTATATATATTTATAAAAGGCTTGGCACGATGTCAACGCAATTAATTTCAGGATGTTTTAAATCACAATAAATAATTCATTCAATTCATTCATTGGATTCAGTCTTTATAAAACATACGACAAATATGTTGGTTAATTAGCTTAAACACTGTATATAGCTGTTCATAACGTAGCAGTGACATTTGTCTGTTTTATTTGTTTTTTTTCTGTACTTTTAATGTTTCATGTCTGTATTTGTCTGAGCACACTGGTGACTTTTTGCTAATGTATTCCAATGTGGTGTTTTTACTGCAAATGACAAATAAACTGAATCTGAATCTACAGCTGACCCTAAACCACAAAACATAACTACTATACTGTCCAAATCCATATAACTATTTGTTCTCAAAACAGTTTGGTTCTATCACTTGCTTGCATTTTCAGCCTCTGTCATATATCAGCATCAGAATTTTCAGACAGAAAGCTCTCAGTCCATAACATCCTGTAGTGACTCACAGGGCTTCCTCTTGCAAGAAGACACCATATTTCTAAGTCTTCTGATTAGATAAATACACATGTTATCGTCTGATCACTGTGTTTCACTTGTGTCGGTTGGAGCGAACATGTTGGCCTTTTATACGGTAGTTGGTAGAACCGCTTTAATGCCGTTTATTAGATTACACAGATTATGTTTTGAATACAGAGTTTAATCAGCAAGACGTTATGTTTCACCTTATCGCAAAACCAACCGCCACTTAAAATCTTTTGTCCGAAGAGCTCTCAGACTGTTGACCGAGTTCGTGGGTGACATGGATTTTAGTTTGAGTTTGAGTTCGAGCTCGTCTTGTCATATTGTGTTTTAATGTGGTATGCTGTCAAAAGGCATTGCCCCTGGTGGGATGGATAAAGTAGTCTATATCTCAATCTGAATCTGATAACGAAGGATTGGTGTTTTTGTATTGGTGTTAGGGCCGAGGGCATATTTGTCTGCGGTAAAAGCAGATTGTAGCAGAGTTCAGACTGTTTTAATACTGAAATTTTAACTCAACTATACTCAACTCAAAAATGTTATTGTCCCGAAGGGGAAAATTGTTTGCATGTGGTGGAGCAATGCAAATAGCAATACACTACAATCATACAATAATCCCAGCGAGTATGGCACATATCAGGGCACATCACAACTTCATCAAGAGGAAGCATGTCTAGATCTTTAAAAGTGTCTATTCAGTAGATTAACTGCGGAAACGACAAATGAACATCTAAAACTGTTTGTTCTAGCCCTGGGAAGCCAATATCTTCTCCCAGAGGGGAGCGCTTCAAACTCTAGCCTCAGGGGGTGGTCACAGATGGACCAAACAGACGGAACTTTTTTCAGGACTTGTCTTTCATGTATTTGCGTCAGAGACATTCGTTGTTGGCCAATTATACGATTGGCCTCAGACACAATTTTTCCCTTACGACTTCTGTTTTGGACAGACAAGTTTTCGTAAAAGGAAACAGAAAGACAGAGCAGACTCGATAAAGACCTATAAAAAAGCAGAATCAGGGACTTGCAGTATCTACATCGAAAAACTTTAGTCTGCGTAAAAAGTACATTCGTTGAGCCCCTTTCTTACAGATCTGGGAGGAGTCAAACCTCAGACAATAGTCCATGATGGTTCCCAGATACTGGTATGACTCCACTGTCTCCACTGCACAGCTGCGGAGACAGTTGGGGCAAGTTAAGGACAATTTCTTTAGTCTTTATTAAGAATGTTTATAAAATTCTTTGACATATTCTGATTATTTTCACATAGCCCCCAACAATTATAGACTTGTTATCATATTCTGTACAAAATATCAAATCTGTTTTGCATTTGAACTCCATACAACATGATTTGATTGATTGCACTTTCTTTCAGGATGCTGTTATTTAGCCGTGCTGTGATAAAACATGATACTTGTTGACGTTCCCACCGGTGCTTAGAGCAAACTTGTTAGTACTATTCAGACGTTGGCTCTAAGGGCATCATTATAAATCGTCCCCTTCTCCCTTGACAAAACACAGGTTCCTTTACTCCTTCATGTTACTGTATTCTTCTCATTTGTAAATCCCTGTGCCCATAATTAAGTTATTATGTTCCTGTAATTTGTAACTGCAAACATTGTAAATTACAGGTCATACATCCAATCTAAAAAAAATGCTGTCTGACAATTTGACATTTTCTTTTAGCATCACGATCAGAATTCTTGACACGTAATTAGCGTTCATTCCCATTGGCCTCAAACCCACATTCACTTTGATCATGCAGTATATATATATATATATATATACAGTATATATACAGTATATACCCATGGAACATGTGCTGCTTAGGTGTATGTGTGTTTAAGTACACACACCACCGTTCAAAAGTCTGGGGTCACATTGAAATGTCCTTATTTTTTAAGGAAAAGCTGTAGATAACTTTAAACTAGTCTTAACTGTAAAGAAATACACTCTATACGTCGCTTATGTGGTAAATGACTGTAACTGCTGCAAATGTCTGGTTTTTGGTGCAATGTTGTAATTGCTGCAAATGAAGGATTCTTTGACGAAAGCAAAGTTGGATGTAAAACAAATTATTTCAAATACAAATATTTATTTCTAACCTTGTCAATGAATTGACTCTATTTTCTATTCATTTCACAACGTACGGTGGTGAATAAGTGTGACTTTTCATGAAAACACTTTTGAACGGTAGTGTATACGTATAATTCATTTTTTTTTTTTTCCTTTAAAATTAGCATTATTATTATATTTTACCGTTTGGTTTCTGTTCCTAGTTTTTATTTTCGTAGATTTTAATTTTGTGATTGGTTGCTGTTTATTTTTTTTTATTTTTTTTTTGGTAAATGCTAGATTTTAGTATATTTCGATGACGACAACAAGGAATTTTAATAAGTTATGGATTAGTTATGAGAATGCTGGTGTGAATGAGTGAATGAATGAGGGGGGGTTACCTGTTTTGGTTTGTGTACAAGAAAAAAAAAACATGTGTTGCTTTGGCCTTAAAGAAAAAAGTAGTCTGTGAGATTATGAAGAAAAGATAAACAAGAACCACCCTCAAGAGTAATACAGGCCATAATAAACAAACCAATGGAATGAGCCAAAATGTGATTATATCATAATTTTACCATTAAAGTGGTTCTTTGGCTGACGTCAGGTCTTGCTGCCGCGCCAGTGTTGGCGTCAGATTCAAAATTCAAATGTAGTAACACAGGTCGCCAGCAGATGGCGCCTCACAGTTTGACTTTACACAAATTTGCACCAAAGTGACAAAATTATGACCAGGATATGTAGACAACACTATTGGACACTCATTTATACCGTTTATCAGCAAAAAAAAGTGGATTTGAGGGTGAGTTGTCCTTTAACGGGTAAGAGGTGACAATTAGAGCGAGCGAGAGCAGTTATCCAGAGCCGTCATAATTAAGTAGCTGTGCTTTATCTCGACTTATTCCTATTACAGTATGAGTAGAAGCCACTTACCTGCAGCTGTGGCACTAGGGCTGGGTAAGTCCACCATCACGCCTTTCTCAAACGATACAAGTCCTGACACATATCGCTTTGAGTTGGTGTCAAAAGTCAAGTCTGCAAAAGATTGAAAACTGCTGTGGTCTGATTTGATCAAACGCTTTCACCGTTAGACCTACCTGAACACTCTGCAGGGCTAATAAAATCGGCCATGAAGACTATTCCTCTCCCACCCATATTAGCTCGATCTAGAGTCCTGTCCAACATGCTAAACCACTCCCCATATGTACCTCCAAAACCACCTAGGGTTTCCAATTCACCTACAAAAACCACCTCAGCCAGTCCATCCCCTAACCTCATGACCATTCCACCCCCACTTCCCCCTCGTTCAACATCCAAAACCTCTGCCTCAGCCCACCCCGGCCCTAACCCATCACCTAAAACCCCTCCACCTCCCTGCCCCCCTCGTTCAACACCCAAAAGCCACCCACCTCTCCATCCTCCTCCCCTGCCTTCCCCTTCCCCTCTTTTCTCTAAACACTAGGATGCACAGGGTCTCTGCTTCGCAGCCACTGGCAGTCTAGTTAGAGGAGAGACCCGGCTGGGGCCCTGTCATGAAGCCACCTGTGCCATTCCCTTAGTGATAACACAAAGAATACATTACAGAAAAACATCTGGAGTTAATCAGTCTAATCTGGAAAATCTAATTCTTGTTCCGTGTAAGAATCAGCCGACCGCAACCGCTGATACTGAAACTTTGAAACTTGCTACGCTTAATGTCAGATCTCTTTGTAACAAGTCTTTTTTAATCAATAATTTTATTTGTTCTCATAATCTTGATCTTATGTTCATGGCTGAAACATGGCTTGACCAAAATACAGAAAATGCAGTTTTAATAGAAGCATCACCACCAAATTTCAAGTTTGAATCTGAAATACGGGAAAACAAAAAAGGAGGAGGCTTAGCTGCCATTTTTAGAGACCACTTTGTCTCCCATAGAATGTCTCTTGGGAAGTTTTCGTCATTTGAATATGTGTCTTTTAAAATACAACAAAAACAATCTCCTCCAATACTCTTCATTGTCCTATACAAGCCACCGCAGTCATGTCACAGTTTTATTGATAATTTTACCGAGTTGCTTTCAGTTGTATGCACAGATTTTGATAGTTTGGTTATTACAGGTGATTTTAATATTCATGTGGATAATGTTGATGACAGAAATTCAAATGAGCTGAGTTCTGTACTTGAATCCTTTGATCTCACTCAGCACGTAAGTGGCCCCACCCACAGCAAAGGGCACACTCTAGATCTGTTAGTTACAAAGGGGGTGAATATTTCAAATGTAAACGTGGTCGATGTTGCTCTTTCGGATCATTTCTGTGTTTTTTTTGACATGTGTTTCACTAACAAACCACCAGTGGACTCTGCAACTGTTCGAAGAAGGCGCATAAATGAAAATACGAGTGAACTATTTATGGGAATGATAAACTTTGAAAATGCATCGTATTCTACTGTAGATGAACTGTTTAACTCTGTCACCTCTAGTGTTTTGAATGTTCTGGATACCGTTGCCCCTGTGAAGGTTAAAATAGTGAAAAATAAGCAGAAGGCGCCGTGGGCTAAAGCAGACTCGGTCAGGGCACAAAAGAGAGAGTGCCGGAGGGCCGAGCGGAAGTGGCGCAAGTCCAACCTCCAGGTTGATTACGAGATCTTCAAAGATAAGTTGTGCGAGTTTAACCGGGTGCTACGTAGTACGAGAGAAAGGTATTTTTCTGAAATGATTGAAGGCTGCAGCAACAATCTGCGTGTTCTGTTCTCAACAGTTAATAGATTAACAAACCCCCCTGTTCAAATGCCATTAGAGCTTACTTCCAAACGTAAATGCAATGAGTTTGCTCATTTTTTCAATGACAAGGTTCAAGGCATCAAAAACGCCATTGTCTCCAATCCACAGATAACCATCCAACAGCCAGAAAGGCTCTCTGAGCTAACTCACTTTGCACCTGTAAATGATAAAACTGTCCAAGAGATAATCTCCAGTTTGAGCTCCTCCACATGCAGCTTGGATGTACTACCCACTAGATTTCTAAAGTCTGTTCTGAGCAGTCTGTTACATTCACTCACACAGATAGTAAACATGTCCCTTCATTCTGGAATATTCCCAAAGGCCCTGAAAACTGCAGTCATCAGGCCCCTGCTAAAAAAGAGCAGTCTCGATGCTACGGTACTTAACAACTATCGTCCCATCTCAAATCTGCCATTTATGGGGAAAGTCCTTGAGAAAGTTGTCTACCTACAGCTTACTAGATTTCTTATAATCAACAACTCATTTGATATGTTTCAGTCCGGCTTTAGACCCCACCACAGCACTGAGACTGCTCTCGTTAAGGTTACAAACGATATCCGGCTGAACACTGACGCAGGCAAAGTCTCAATCTTGTTAGATCTAAGTGCTGCCTTTGACACCGTCGACCATGAGATCCTCTTACAGAGACTAGAGGACTGGGTTGGCGTCACTGGCACCGCCCTAAGTTGGTTTAGGTCTTACCTTGAAGACAGGAAGTACTTTGTGGAGATTGGAAACTGTGTCTCAGATCATATGGCCCTGACCTGTGGAGTCCCACAGGGGTCGATCCTGGGACCTCTTCTGTTCAATCTCTACATGCTGCCGTTAGGTCAGTTAATACGCAGAAACGAAGTTTCCTATCATAACTATGCAGACGACACTCAGATCTATGTCTCACTGACTGCAGGAGAACATGGACCAGTGGACTCACTCCTTCACTGTATCCAACAGATCAGTGAGTGGATGCAAAACAACTTCCTTCAGCTAAACGCAGACAAAACTGAAATGATTGTCTTTCGTCCCCAGAAACAAAGAGAGAGCGTCATCTGTCATCTACAGTCTCTCTCCCTAAAACCTTCAAACAAGGTCAGAAATCTAGGGGTAATACTGGACTCAGACTTAAATTTTAATAGCCACATCAAATCAGTAACATCAGCAGCTTTTTACCATCTAAAAAACATTGCCAGGATCAAAAACATAGTGTCTAAAGCAGACTTGGAGATTCTTATCCATGCATTTGTCTCCAGTAGGTTAGACTACTGCAATGGCCTGCTCACAGGTCTGTCCAAACAGGCTGTAAAACAGCTGCAGTACATTCAAAATGCAGCAGCTCGAGTCCTGACTAGAACCAGGAAGTACGACCACATTAGTCCTGACTAGAACCAGGAAGTACGACCACATTAGTCCAGTTCTCAGGTCTCTGCACTGGCTTCCTGTGGCTCAGAGAATAGACTTTAAAACAGCTCTGCTTGTGTACAAGTCTCTCCATAGCCTCGCACCAAAATATATTAGTGACATGTTAGTCCCATATGAACTAGCCCGGACTCTGAGGAGCACAGGGACTGGACTCCTGCTGGGACTCTGAGGAGCACAGGGACTGGACTCCTGTTAGTGCCCAGAGTCAGAACTAAACATGGGGAGGCTGCTTTTCAGATTCATGCTGCTAAAATCTGGAACAGTCTTCCTGAAGATGTGAGACAGGCCTCCTCTCTGACAATGTTTAAAACCAGGTTAAAGACAGTTCTGTTTAACTGTGCATACAACTGAGGGATTTTATATTTTTATCTTTCTTTTTAATGTTCTGTGATAATTTATGATTTTAATGCTTTCTTGTTTTGTTCAGCACTTTGAATTGCCTTGTGTATGAATTGTGCTATATAAATAAACTTGCCTTGCCTTGCCTTGCTTTCTGTTGGGGACAAAACACTTGTATAGTTTATGAGCGGCGAAGTTAGGTACAGCAGTGAGACTGCTTTGTTTTTGGTTAGTGAAGAGAATGGGTCTTATTTTTGTATTTATTTTTGTATTTTGTATTTGTTTTTATTTTCAACTGTCAGAAAATCATCAGTTTAACATAAAAATACAAGATACACTTACATAACAAGTGTACCGCCCCACCCTCCCTCATCCCCCATTCACTCACTCACTCATTCCAACTGTCTTGTGAAAGGTTTTGTCTGTTTTAATTGTCCCGTTTAAGGACTTATTATTATTATTATTACATATATTTCCATTGAAGGAAAAAAAACAAAAAAAAACAAAAACAACACCAAAAAAATAAAGATGGACACTGTCTGCACTTCACAAAGGATTTTTATGGTAAAAAAATAAAATAAATTCCTAACCAGGTCAAGTCCAGGCGGTTTGCACACACCTTCATTTACGTACAATAAACATAGTAACATTTCAAAATAATCTTTTCAGAATCTCCCTTTGATTTGCATATTTTTTGGCTTCAGCATCAGTTTCGACCATATAAGCATGGGTCTTTGGTTGTCGACTAAATCATGGTTTCATATTAGTAGAAATATAAAATGCAACAGATTTTCAGTTCGATATGAATACAGAACTGTTCTTTCAATTCATCAGATTTTTTGTCGATAGTCAAAAGGTCAGGAAGTCTTTACATCTCTTCTATGATATCAATTTGTATTTGCGATATAGCTCTCGGCATTGATGCAAAGTAGAAGACAACCACAATATATTTCTGCGAGAATTATTTTGGGTGCAATCTGTCGTAGATTAACCACACAGAGATGGGATCATCCGCATCAGAGCTCCTGGAAGTGTATTCAGTTTCCTTCAGGTTTCAGTTTTTTCAGACAGAACAAAGTCAGGGCATGGTTTATAAATTGTTACGTTACAGATACGTCACACACAGAAAGACAAACGTGTCGCATCCAGAGACAATCAGAACATATCAGAGTCATAACATGGATTCACAATGGGACCCTGTGACTGTGAGGGCCAGATATTTTGTCTTGCGTTTGTCCACCTGCGTAGGCCATAGTAATCTATCCACCATAAGTCCTATGGAGACGTGAAGTGGGCGGAGCTAGAGTTTCTGGACGGAAAATTTCCCCGTCAAAAAGAAGATGCAAAATTTAACAAGGGCTGTTCAACTATCAAAAACATTTGCAAAGTACTAACCACAAGATCTTCATTCATATATACATATATTAAACACACAATTTTGCTTCACTTTACAGACTAGAGCGTTTTAAAGATGGTTTTTGTCAGGAATCTACAGTACTTTCCTTTCGTATCATCAAACTCTTGAAGTTTTGTCTCGGAACCATTAGTCTCAGCAAGAAGGTCCTGGGTTCAAATCCCGACGGAACAGGGCCTTTCCGAGTGCAGTTTGCATGTTCTACCCGTGCCTACCTAGGTTTCCTCCGCATGCTCCGGTTTCCCCTACCACTAAAAACATGCACGATAGGTATGAATGTGATGAGTGAGTGATTGGATGGTGCTGGTTGGCGGCTTTGATGCACTAGTGCAGTGTCTCCCAAAGTGGGGTCCGCGGCCCCCTGGTGGGCCGCGTGGGTACTGCAGGGGGGCCGCGGGAGGTCATAAAAAAAATAAAAAAATAATATAATTATTTAATGTTAAATTTATAATGTTTTGTTTGTAATATTAAAATATTTGTGTTCATTATTTGACTTGAATAAGCCACTGTAATCATTTTTGTATTAAAATGTTTGTAGCAGAGGCTATTTCCCCAAAATAAAATAACCAGAAGAGCCTATTCTTAATGTTGTCTTCTTGGTTATTATTTTGGGGGGGCCACGCAGACCCGTCAGATTTTTAAGGGGGCCTCGGTGTTACTGAGTTTGGGAATGGCTGCACTAGTGCATAGGTGTCAACGTCAAGGCCCGGGGGCCAGATCCGGCCCGCGAGACCATTTCCAGAGGCCCCTGAGATGATTTTAGATTATTTTAAATTATTATATTAAATAGCAGCATTAATGGAAATATGTGACAATGACATGTTATCCATTACTATTTTTTTCAAGAAAACAACCGTACAATGTAATTCCATAAGAAATGTTGAGCCAACATGTAATTAGAAGTTATTATTCCCCAATTACATTTCTTCTTAAAGATATGAAGGAGGATTTCACAATTTTTTTAGGAAACAACCGCCCTCTCCACTTTTTGAACAAAACTCTCTGGTCTTATTTGACAAGCACAAATCCCCAGAATGATTGACAGTTGGGAGGACCAATAATCTCGATGATCCACCCAAAAGTAGAAAATCTTCCTATATACTTCAATATTTGGTCCAGTTTTGGTTCAGTCACAGGAACTGAACTAATGCTAATCAGAAAAGAATTTACAATCCAACTAATGTGAAACAAGTCATTTATTTAGATACCTTCATAATATAAAAAAGTGCAATAAATGAAACCCACTTATTTTTTTGGCCCCTGACCAGCCCTTTCTTTTTTTATTCGGCCCTCAACCAAAATGAGTTTGACACCCCTGCTCTAGTGTGTTCGCCATCTCGCTTCTTTTATCAGCGTGCATGGAGAGAATAGAGAAAAAAGCTGAACTCTGAACATTGTAAAGGGTTGTGGGTGACCTTGGTCTGTCAAAATGTGCATATAAAAAAGCATTACTTTCTTACTTTCTTTTTCCTGTATACTTACCAGACAGCGAACGCACTCACACAGGGGAACGTGAGGCGCATTCTGTGTGAGGGGACTGAGCTGGACAACTACATCCAATTCATGATCCGGGACGAGAGAGAAGCCTTTCAGAACGTCAGCTGCTCCTTGTCTCCGCAGCAGCTGATTAACACACAACAAGTTCTGCTGCAAAATCTGGATGCTGGAAAAGTGCTCGCCGAGGTAACGACAAGCTCATCTCGAAACTCGTCCACTCTCGGACACTTTCAGACTGTAGATGAAATGTGTTGCCTGGATGTTTGCAAATGCGACTTTTCAAAACATGAAATGAGTTTTGAGGCGAGAAAAACAGATGCAGGAACAGGAGCGTGTCTATTTATGTGTTGGTAATTCAATTCAATTTAATTTTGTATAGCTCTAAATCACAACAGTAGTTCTTGGAGGACTTTGCAAAGTTGTCGATTCACGAACACAGGTCAGAGAATCAAGCTGGTGAAACACAGGAAACGCAATGGTAAAAGACACCAAGAGCCATTGGTCCATAAGGGGCGGATGACCAAGGTCGATTACTGTTGTTGAACGTCGAATGTCCTGGATCGTCAACACTGTCCTTAGACCCTCCTGCATCGACAAGGAAAAACTTTAAAACCCAGTGGGAGAAAAGTGAGAAACCTTGGGGAGGCCCACATTGAGGGAGGGGTCCGCTCCCACAGACAGACGGGTTCCAGATCCAGGACTCAGGTCGTATAACGAGGACAGAGACCACGCAATGCAAGACGTAATTTGTCCCACAGTGAGGACAATTCAGTGTTGCATAGCATAGTACAAAACAGAAAGGACTTTCAGAAGAGCACAAAAAAAAGACATTGTGTTGTAAGATTATAACTGAAATGTGTCAGGTTATTTATGCTATCCGACAGAATACAATGTAGCCCATGAACACATTGTGGAATTCAAAGGTTGTGTTTTTTGGATAAGAGCAAGAAGAAGAAAATACTGCCGTCTACATCCACATCTGGTACCTGTGTTCACCATAAAATCACTAAGCTCCTGTGTCACATGGCGCCATAAAGATGGCGCCGTGGCAAGAGCTCTGGTGTGTGTCGTCTGGTGCACACTGGGGTAGTCTTGCACAGTTTTTCCAATGTGGTTTTACTGCAAATGGCAAATAAATGAATCTGAATCTGAATCTGAAAGCAACTTGCAAACCAGTCGGTCTACATGTTTGTTATGATCTCCAACAGGATTTCAACCTTTTCACTCAAAACATCTTGATTATAAAAAATTCTGTACACCTGAGGAACAAGAGCAGCGGTTCTCAATCTTAAGTAATCAATCAATTATTCCCAATGTTTATTTGAGAACATCTAAGATACAAATCCAGCCAACATAATGACACATGTGTACACTTATATTTTGAAGAGGGGCAAGATGAAGCACAAGCTTACAAACTTCCAACCACCTTCACTCATTCAAATCATGTGTGTGTGATGTCACATGGCATCCTGGAATCTGGTTAAATGATCGGTCAATACACAGTCTCTCCTCCATTAGAGCAGTTATTGAGGATGATCTCCAAAAGGTATTTCCTAAGAGAGCCCAGGTGGTGGCTGATAACGGAACAAAGGACGAGCCCTTTGAAGTTATAGCTTCTGTGACTGATAGGATTAGAAACGTTGAGCTCTGAAATCTCTAAAATTTTTACTAAGACATAAAAATACAGAAGATGGAATCAGGTCGTATCAGCACTAACACTACAGTTTGGGAAACACTGTGCAAGAAAGTTTGGCTCACTATGTAAGTATGTGTACTGTAGTAACATTAGATAATAGATGTTTGTGTATATACAGTATTTACAGACTGTATATACTGCAGTTGAACATTGCTAACCCCCTGGATCAGCGTTTTCAAAGCGGTTCCAGAAAGGGCCGCTGTGGCTGCAGGTTTTCCTTCCAACACTGAGCAGGAGCAGAGATGACTCCACCCATTTCCTCAAATCTTCAGGTTAAAATCAGTGGGGGCGGGTCCCGGCTCAAAAGTGGCCGAAATGACGTGCGCTGACATGCTGCAATACCACCCCGGGCCTGTGGGGGTGGACCCGGAATAAGAATTAGCCAATGCTAACATATAGCATCTTCTTACCTCTCGAAAACATCTTTACAGGATGGTCCAAAAGTTGTCTCTTGGCCCAAAGCTCCGTTCCACATGTGTGTCAATGCTGAGGGGAGTGTTCTGGACCAGTCTAGTTTTTTTTAAGTCACTCGTTTAAATGAATGGAGCTCGTGCAGCTGACGCATGCGCAGATGTGTTTTTTCACATTTTCCAGCCCCCGCACTCCATGAAAGCCCAAGTTTTGGCCCATTAGTTAGAACGGCGGAGATAGGCGTAACTACGTCCGTTAATATATACAGTTAATATATACAGCCTATGGTTAAAACTGGACTCACCTGAGGAAATGGGTGGAGTCATCTCTGCTCCTTTTACTGTTGGAAGTAAAACCTGCAGCTACTTGGCCCTTTCTTGAACCGGTTTGAGACCCCTTCCCTAGCTCAGTGAAGTCCAATTGGGAAGAACTCATAGACACATTTTGCTCCAACTCTTCTTTTGCTGCTATTCACATTGAAAAGTGAACTCCTCTAGCCGTTTGTGTCACACTCACCGTGGTTTAAGCGTTCTCTTGAATCCTGGTATTTTGTGATATATTCTTTACAAAAGCAGGTATGTTGGGAAATGTCAGTGTTGCAGCACATGCCAGTAGTCCGAGCACATAGGGAGCTCACAAAATATACAACTGCTGTAAACGCTTTAACATAATTATAAATTTTGTTCTGTAGTTAGCAAGTAGTGTGTTGAATACCTTTTGCGTAGGCATGTGTTTGTAAGTGTGTGTGTGTGTGTTTGTCCAGATTGATAGGTTTGCATCTTTCAGTCTGCCCTGGGGCAACTGTGGCTATATACAGTAAGTCTGTTCTGAGTGGACCAAGGGAAGGGGATGAATATTGCATTTTAAAGCACTTTGAATACATTGGAATCCACTTTTTGATTCACATGGAGAAAATGTACAGTATAAAAACGCAAAGGTGGCTGCACATTGTAATTTGCTGCATGAATATCAGATCAGTTATGAAGTAATTTAAAACATTTTCCTGGGTTAATGAAGGAAGAAACTCAACTGCTGATCTCTCTGGATTTACAATAAATTCAATCTAATTACAATGATTGTCAGATCCAACCAATTTAAAAGTTAAACGCTATATTTGTCTCTTCAGTCCACAGTGTAAAGATAATCTAATGGATCATGGAGTTCCACGTCGGCATCATTCATAAATTATGTTCTGACAAAAAAAAAAAGTTCTGTGCCATACTATGATTTAAGTGAAATGCTTGGAATTATTTATCGGAACCAACGTTTTCTCAAATTCCTTTAAAAATATAGCGGTCCCTTTTGGGTGATGATGAAAGCCTGCGCACTCTCCTTTGAGTTTATCTTTCAGAGAAAATATACGGGACAGAAAATCCAATAAATAAGTGATAAGGCAGGAAGCTCGTAGAGGAGAGCATTTGAACAATTTAAGCCCACAGGCATTTTCAAACACACGAAGAGCAACGCACTGACAAGATGCGCTACGTATGAAAAATATATATCAAGAACCCCCCGGCGCCTCGAGCAAATGGACGACAAAGAACATCAAATCTCCACACTCAAGACATGACGGCCGCATACGATTTTGATAAGAATAACAAGAGGATGAGTCAGGACATATCTGTTTATTTTCAGACAGGAAATGGCTTTGATGATGTCTGTTTTCATCGCATAAAAGGTGTACAATATAACAGGTTTGATGTGTTGAATTTGTGCAAGAAGTGAAGAAGTATCTCGGAGACTTGTTTGGTGATGCGGTCTCATGGAGCTATAATAATAACTGGGCAGGGTATTACTATCTTAGAGCTGTCCCACCCATGGGCACAGGGGGCGCTGTGGAACTGCAGACTAAATTCACGTGGGCTACCCAGAAAAAAGTCCCATAGATCTCAATGTAAATTAAAACAGCTTGACCTCAGCTGACAGAGAACCTGACAGAGAACCTGACAGAGAACCTGACAGAGAACCTGACAGAGAACCTGACAGAGAACCTGACAGAGAACCTGACAGAGAACCTGACAGAGAACCTGACAGAGAACCTGACAGAGAACTTGACAGAGAACTTGACAGAGAACCTGACAGAGAACCTGACAGAGAACCTGACAGAGAACCTGACAGAGGACCTGACAGAGAGCCTACAACTTTCAGAAATGTCAGATTTTGTGTGGATTTTAGTGTCCCTTGTCATCCTGAACTTTTTTTCTTCTTAAATCCTTCGGTTTTCTTTAAATCCACACTTTACTGCCACAAACTCTGCTCCTTTCCTTCCCGCTCTGACTCCGCTCTGCTGCTGCTCTGATCAGCTCTGATTGGTCAGAGCGCGGCCGAGCCCCTCTGTGCACGTGCATGAGAGCCACACACGCGTATTTGGCGCAAAGCATCATGGGAGCTCGTCCACTGCACAGAACCGGGAGGACCAGACGATGCCCAAATACAGGCGAGTTCTGCTAATCTCTCGGTCTCCGTGAAGTCCTATGAACTACTGAGCACAAGCCATTCATTTGAATAGGACGCCATCTTGGATCACCGGGGCTTGTGCGGTCTCTGCATCAGAAGAGTGTGGTGAAGAGGGAGCTGAGTCAAAAGCCAAAGCTCGGCCATTTACCGGTCGATCTGTCCTCTCTCACAAGCTTTGGGTACTGACCGGTACACTAACGGTCCACATGAGTTTCCTCTGCAGAGTGGCTGCGTGCTTCCTCAGAGATAGGGTGAGGAGCTTGGTCAGTTGAAAGGAGCTTGGGGTAGAGCCACTGCTTCTCCACGTCCAGAGGAGCCGGTTGAGGTGGCTCGGGCATCTGTTTTTGATTCCGCCTGTGTGCCTGCCGTGTTTTGGGCTTGCCCCATCAGGAGGAGTGTGTCAGGAATCATTAGAATTAACTCGTAATGAATTAATGGTATGAACTGATGCATTAAATCATGTTGAGTTATGAAGCATTTCCTAATTTGTTGTAATTTTGCGATATAACTGACTGCAGCACAGTGACGAGACTGTTATTTTGACTTTTAGATTGCTTCTTTTGGCCGAAACTAACGCACCTCTATAGTCAGCCTCTGCGGTGTCTTCAAACATGTGATATTTGGATTTTACAAAAAGCATGTGGGGATTTTGAATGGGCAATGGACTTGTTTACTTCCGTAATCAAACCCAGTCTCAGCTCTATAGGGTAACTTATTCTTGTCATTTACTTTTTCTATAGTATCTTTCTATGTCTCTCCCCATCCACCACCATATAACAGTATGTCTTGAGAATTATATATTGCTCCAAAATGACCGCATAACACTTTTTTATGTGGTTTTCCGGTGTAGGTGCCCATTTTAACAACATAATAGTTTGTCTAAATTGTCTTTGCAGGTTCCATCAAACCTAGGACTGGATCCATTGGCCACAGCTCTACTAATCCAAAGCACCTCGATGAAAGCTGCACGGGTCTTGGAGGCAGTAAGTCACGGCTTCAAATTGTATTTTCTTTTGTTTGCCTCAATAAACTAATACAAAATTGTTTGATGTATTTAGTGGAGAGAGTTTCGGGATTCTCAAAGCGTTGAATCCGCTCTCTTGCTGGATTTTCGCCGAGACATGTTTGGAAGTTTTGACAAGCTAATGTGTGGAAAGAAGCCGAACGTTACCGCCACCGGGATTGTCCGCACACACATTTCTCTGAGGGCAGGAGAGGACATCTTCTCCGGTCTTTACGATGATTCTGCAAACAACAGCTCAGGTATAACTATATATTTGAATACTATAATAAATAAATGAGTTATACAGTGTTGGTGGCAAATTACAGGATGAAACTTAACCATCTCAGCAAAACAATATTTTACTGTGACCACTTGATGGTTTCAAAGCACTAAAATCATCCATAATTGAGGAATGTACATGTTTTAAACTGAGCAACCTTTTGAGCAAAGCAATGACATTTATGGCAACAGCAGGCATCAGCCTCTTTACAAAAGCAGGTCACTACCACGACAGTTGAGGACTGCCCCTTTAATAATAATAATAATAATAATAACAATAATACTTTGACCTTTTTTGTCACTCTTAGTAACTAATTTAATTGAACTTTAATTATATAGTGGATTTCACAGACCAAGGTCACACAAAGCACTGTACCAGAAACTTTCATTCACACAAACACACACAGTGATGACAGGCACCAAACATTGAGCACAGAGAAGCCCCTGTCCATCACAATCCATTTACTCATTACATTAAACATGTTTTACATGCTTTTATTGGGAAACCAGAGCACCCAGCTGAAACGTATGCAGGCATGTGTAGAACATGCAAACTTCCCATAGAAATGCCATGCTAAATAGCTTGATATCATGTATGTGACTGAGGATAAAGTATGTCAGACACACACACAGACACACTGTGATCAACATTATTGATGTGATACTGTATCTTCTACGGTGCACCCTGAGGCGCCCCCTGGAGGGTAATGGATTATTACCCTGCGCCTGAATAGTTAAAAACTATCCCAGACCGAGCCTTTGGTGATGATACATGAGCATGTTCCCTCTAGGTCTAAAAAACTTTTAATCATTTTCTCTAGAATCTATTTTTAGTCATAAGGAAAAAATGAAGTGAGCACATGGGGATATAATACTTCTAACATTTTACTTAACTCGTTCTTTAACTTGGCAGGTGTTTGTAGCTTCAAGTCGTAATGTCCACTGATAAAATCATTTGATACAATTGTACTTGACTAGAACGACTACGTTTTCCCAGAGATAATATACCATAAGGTTGTCATTGGGTTGTCCTCATTAAATCTAATGCCATCCTTCTTTCATTAACTGTCTCGTTCTTCAGAGAAAAGAGCAAAATTACATTTTAATAAGGCGCCTCTATTCCCAAGAAATGGCCCTGTACTGTGAAGTGAAATTGCTTGCTTGTGCCAGCTTAAATTAGCCAAAACATTTTATCATCCATGCAAAATAAGCAGTAACGTGTCAGTTAGCATGCTAATGGCTGTTTTGGATATGCGCTGGCATCTCATTGTGTTGGTGCATGTACAGCTAAATAAATGTTGAAAATACAGCATGTCTGTTTAATGGCCAATTACAAGTCCTTTGTAAGTGGGAAAGCACTCAAAGGGATTGTTAAGTGGCCATAATAGAGACAGAGTTTTATAAAAGCTTTAGAAGTGTTGTCCCCCTCTCCAATTAATCCCAGGAAACTTCTGAGTCCTCCAACTGTTCCTCTGCCACAGTAAAACAAAACTATGCACCATACTATTTTATGAGCACTTTTATCTAACTGCAGTTTCTGAGATTTGCTCCCACTGCTTTTCACATTCCGTTGTCTAAACAGCCGTCCCTCTCATTTATATGGGGCCGTTTGCCTGGTTTGAATGTCCCTGGATATCGCTCATAACATTTCCTAATCGTCTCCACGCTCTCCGCACTGTCGTCCTCTGAGCATTGGGCTCTGAGTGTCTCTTTGAATAATTAGTCTTTTGTTTCTTTTGGAGCCTGCAGTTCCATGTCGAGAGGAGGCATGTTTTACTACTTTTGGCCCATTCTTCATGTGTTTGATAACAGAAAACGGCAGGGTGATCTCCAGAAAAAAAGAGGATTATATATTTTGTTGATACATCACAAGTTCATAACCTTTTCTTGGATTTACCCATTGCCCATGATCACTGAGGGTGAACTCCTCCATTGGAATCTTTTGGGTGTCAATTTTGGTCAAGCCCCGGTGATCCAAGATGGCGTCCTATTCAAATGAACGGCTTGTGCTCAGTAGTTCATGGGACTTCATGGAGACCGGGAGATTAGCAGAACTCGCCTGTATTTGGGCCTCGTCTGGTCCTCCCGGTTCTGCGCAGTGGACGAGCTCCCATGATGCTGTGAGATTTCATAACACTTTTAAGCAACTTTTGTTAAAGTTAAACTCATCATTCTTACATGTGCAGAAGCCTGTACTTTTCCACTACTTGTTTTGACTATCTCTGCTGGCACTGTGGCAGCTGCTGATTGGAGGTCTCCATGCCTCCGCTCTGCATAATACACTTGCATTCTGTTGTATCTGTGTTCGTGTTGTTCGTGCTGTCTCTACCATCGACAATAAAACATGTCTTCTGTCTGAATTTAAGACACGATCACAGACTTGGCTCATCTTCTTCAATGCTTTGCGCCAAATACACGTGTGTGGCTCTCGTGCACGTGCACAGAGGGGCTCGGCCACTTTCTGACCAATCAGAGCAGCAGTAGAGCGGAGTCAGAGCGGGAAGGAAAGGAGCAGAGTTTGTGGCAGTAAAGAATGGATTTAAAGAAAACCGAAAGATTTAAGAAGAAAAAAAGTTCAGGACGACAAGGGACACTAAAATCCCCACAAAATCCGACCTTTATAAAAGCTGTAGGTTCTCTGTAGGTTTTCTTTCAGGTTCTTTGTCAGGTTCTCTGTCAGGTTCTCTGTCAGCTGAGGTCAAGGTGTTTCAGTTTACATTGAGTTCTTTGGGACTTTTTTCTGGGCAGCCCACGTGAATTTAGTCTGCAGTACCACAGCGCCCCCTGTGGCCATGGGTGGGACGGCTGTAAGCTAGCAATACCCTATCCAGTTATTATTATAGATCCATGATTTGAGTACAGAAAGTCTCTCCAATCAAAATGAAAATGTGTTCACTTTTACCTTTGTTTTACCTGTGTTTACCTTTTTCCATTAATAAATACATTCTATTTGTCCCAGCGGAAAGATTCTTGTTCTTTACTAAAAAGCAAGTTATCTTTTGCATTCTAGTAAGAAATAGCCCTGTGAGTCACTATCTGACGCTTTGGGTTGCACGCAGATTGGCGGCATGTAGACGGTCCTCTCTTGATTTTCTGAAGATGGAGCAGAATACCCAAAAATACCCTGATGCAAAAACCAGTGATAGAACCAAATAGTTTTGAGAGCGTGGAACATATTACTTTTGTCGTCGTTTGAAAGTCAGCTTTAATAGTAAATTCGGTCGGAAAGTAAATTGGGTTGAGAGCAGTACATTTACTCGGAAAGATTCACACGGAAAGACCTCCTGAAATGCTCATAATTAGATTGCTGTGAGCACAACTGTAGTAAATGTTGCTTTTGCAGGGGTAATCTATAAAAACAAACCTTACTTGCTTGCGTGCGTCTGCTTTTCCGCCAACGTGTCATTTCTTAGAACAGATGATTGGTTGTCTTTGCATCTGCGGTGTTGTCTGGCAGCAGCTGGGATGAGGCCGTCTCCAGGGTGCAGCTCAAATTGATTACATTTGCCAGGTAAGTTGAGGGGCAGGCTGGAGGCTCCAAGCAATTATTTGACTGCGGCAGAATTCGGCTCAAGCACAGAATCAGTCCTTCAGTCTTGTGACTCTGAAAATGGAGTTTAAACCTTTTTTTTCCCGTTGCTTTTCATTTACTAATCAAGGCAATTTGTCAGTTCTTTAAGTGTCTGATTACTGCGTACATGCTGAGAGTTGCAGAGAGAGATTTTTATAAAGGTGAAACTCAACGTACTCAACGTTCAACTTACAATGTGACTCATTACATGCCATGGGGGATATTTCTTTATAGCCTTTATTTTTTTATAATGTTGATAATTATGGCTCACAGCTTGTAAAAAAATGGACTGTAAGTCAGTTTAACAAATTAAAGATTGACATATGTATATCTATATCTGGGGCGACAGTGGCTCAGTTGATAGAGCATTGGCCTTTGAGTCCGAAGGTCGTGGGTTCGAGCCCACTACGAGGCCTTCTCCACCACCTCCCACTGATGTCTGCTGTCGTTGTGTCCTTGGGCAAGACACTTAACCCACTTTGCCTATAAGGAGCGCGGAAATGATGTTTGCTGCTTGCCTTGATTTGTATGTGTGTATGTGTATGTGTGTGTGTATGTATGTGTATGTGTATGTGTATGTGTGTATGTATGTATGTGTGTATGTATGTATATGTATGTGTGTATGTATGTATATGTATGTGTGTATGTATGTATATGTGTATGTGTGTGTATGTGTGTATGTGTGTGTATGTATGTGTGTATGTATGTGTATGTGTGTATGTATGTGTATGTGTGTATATGTGTGTGTGTGTATGTGTGTATGTATATGTGTATGTGTATGTGTGTATGTATGTATATGTGTGTGTGTGTGTGTGTGTATGTGTGTGTGTGTATGTGTGTATGTATGTATATGTATATGTGTATGCATCAAACTGAAACTTCCCCATTGTGGGACTGATAAAGGACCTACTACTTTCCTGAGATGGAAGAGGGCTACAATACTAAGCTACTATTTTTGGGGAGCTACCTGGAACGGGGTAGCAAGCTACTGGTAGCTCCTCAGCTATAGGTTGGAGACCCTTGGTATATATCAAATATTGGTTTCACATCTTAAGTTGAATTTCGGAAATTAATGAACTTTTACACTTTATATCTATTTATATGTACAGTATATATGCTGTAAGGTCGCTTTGGTTACTGCTAGACCAGCACAATCCATCCAGCCCAGATCATACAGGTATAATAAAAAACATACTTCTCCTCACTGATTATTTTGGGTGTTCCGCATGTGTGCACTTTAGGAAATAGATTCAGTGAAATAAGAGTTTTGGTTCAGTACAAATAGTGTATTTTGCACTGGGATAAAACAGACTTGTGTCCCTGAAAATGTTTATCCAAATCCTCCCATAACCTTCTGAGTATTTAGAATAATGACAATTATTATTATCATTATTATAGTAGAGATTGAGAAGTACTAGGTTTGTTAATCTGAAAAACGGTGCAATACATTTGATTTGATAAAGACTTTATCAAATCAAATGTATAATGTATTACTTAATATTTTAAGATAATCCTTTTGTATCATTATTTTCAATGTTTTCTAGAAAGTGTATGACTGCGGCGTTGTGACAAACATCACGTTGGCTTACGATCTCAACGGAAAACATGTGAAGTTATGGGAGAAATGATGACGCTTTGAATCGAGATCTGATTGGCTCTGATTATGCTACCGTACACTTCATAATAGAAATTATGAGCCAAAGGGTTTGTGAGCAGATGTCCCAGCTTTTATCTCAAACACAGCATTGACAAAACTCTGCACACAGAACTGCTTTCCCCCTTTTAGTTTTTTTTGCATGTGGCTGTTAGGTAGTGTCTTGAGTATGTTCGGCTGGAGGGAACAGCTGGTCATACTCAGAATAAAGGCTAGCCATTAGCTCGCTGCACACAGACCTCCCAAGAGCACCTGAGAAAGACGGCCAGCAGGCAGAAAGGCTAACATTTAATTGCTCCGAAAATGACCTCTAAATGCTCCCTGATGGTGAGAAAATGGTCACTCGGCAAGATGAAAAAAGGTTATTTGAAGTAATGACAGGTGGGGATGTTAGTGCGATACGGGAAGAGGGAAGGTGCTGTTTGCCACATGACTCGGAAGTATGAAAGAATGGATATTATTAAACAGGAAGAGCCGCCGACACAATCAAACGGCGACTTCAGACATCTTTCCCGGCTCTATGGAAATCCTCATTTGACCTGTTCTGTGCTCTTCCAACCTGACAATATTCGTCTTGGCAGATAGGCTAAATTAATAATGTTCCTAGTGCTAGTGCATGGGTTTTTCTGCGCCCACAAAACCATGAACAACTCTTTTCCCCCACTGTAGTTCGTCAGTGTTTTGTGAAGTAAGCAATATGTTAATTAATGTATTTGCCAAGGCACTGTCCCTGTTTTACACTGGCCACATTTGCATGCTACCAATTATAACAGGAATAATTTGGGAAAGTTTTAGGGCATGTTGCATTATTTAAAATGGTCTGGGGTTTAAACCTTGAAGTGGACTTACTCAAAGTTTCATTTTAACCGATTGATGTATGAGTAATTCTGTAATGTCTACTTTTTAATGTAAACTAAAGGTTTGCTTTTGAATGCGCTGTAAACGGCTGCTAGTCCTGAGTAGCTCTGAAACAGTTGTTGTTTTGTGCTTTACAATTTAAATTTGTCTTACTTTTTTCTACCTGAGATGTTGCTGCAGTTCAGTGTTCATGGTTTTGCACTGGTCCAGACCAGAGCAGATTGCCTTCATGGTCCGAACAAAGCGGATCAGCCAAAAATCCACTGGAGGAACGCTAACTTTTTGAAAAATGCTAATGAGCTATTTAGTATTTTACTTTGGACTAGAGCAGAGAAAATGGTCCGAACCAAGCGGCTACTCCACCTTTTGACCTGTCCTGCTCCACCCAGAGGCTACTCCACCTCTGCTGCTTTGACCTGAAGCTGTTGCTGATTATTACTTTTGTTATGTTTTTAGAATGATCAATTTTGTTTTCTATTTTTGCTGCTACTGGACACCTGGATTTCTCCTACGGGGATCAATAAAATATCTCTCTATCTCCTGCAATTAAGACTCCAGCTCTCAGGAAATAAATGTTTCACCAACCACTAAAGATGATCGATACCTCACTCATGGTTTTCTGAATGGAGAGTGTTATTGCTTAGCCT
This sequence comes from Knipowitschia caucasica, assembly GCA_964034765.1. Taxonomy (NCBI): domain Eukaryota; kingdom Metazoa; phylum Chordata; class Actinopteri; order Gobiiformes; family Gobiidae; genus Knipowitschia; species Knipowitschia caucasica. The sequence goes on from OZ035841.1 coordinate 32,594,700, forward strand.
TGAATGAGACATGTGTGCCCAAGAGTTTTGCATGTTCTCTGTGACTGCAAAGGTTTCCTGAGTGCTATTACCACATACAAAATAAAAAAAAAATGGAGGTTGGTGCCTCCTGTTTCTGTCAGTGTGCTCCAGGGGAGATGTGGCTACAAGTGGACTCACTCCTTCACTGTATCCAACAGATCAGTGAGTGGATGCAAAACAACTTCCTTCAGCTAAACGCAGACAAAACTGAAATGATTGTCTTTGGTCCCCAGAAACAAAGAGAGAGCGTCATCTGTCACCTACAGTCTCTCTCCCTAAAACCTTCAAACAAGGTCAGAAATCTAGGGGTAATACTGGACTCAGACTTAAATTTTAATAGCCACATCAAATCAGTAAGATCAGCAGCTTTTTACCATCTAAAAAACATTGCCAGGATCAAAAACATAGTGTCTAAAGCAGACTTGGAGATTCTTATCCATGCATTTGTCTCCAGTAGGTTAGACTACTGCAATGGCCTGCTCACAGGTCTGTCCAAACAGGCTGTAAAACAGCTGCAGTACATTCAAAATGCAGCAGCTCGAGTCCTGACTAGAACCAGGAAGTACGACCACATTAGTCCAGCCCTCAGGTCTCTGCACTGGCTTCCTGTGGCTCAGAGAATAGACTTTGAAACAGCTCTGCTTGTGTACAAGTCTCTCCATGGCCTCGCACCAAAATATATTAGTGACATGTTAGTCCCATATGAACCAGCCCGGACTCTGAGGAGCACAGGGACTGGACTCCTGTTAGTGCCCAGAGTCAGAACTAAACATGGGGAGGCTGCTTTTCAGATTAATGCTGCTAAAATCTGGAACAGTCTTCCTGAAGATGTGAGACAGGCCTCCTCTCTGACAATGTTTAAAACCAGGTTAAAGACGGTTCTGTTTAACTGTGCATACAACTGAGGGATTTTATATTTTTATCTTTCTTTTTAATGTTCTGTGATAATTTATGATTTTAATGCTTTCTTGTTTTGTTCAGCACTTTGAATTGCCTTGTGTATGAATTGTGCTATATAAATAAACTTGCCTTGCCTTGCCTTGCCTTACAATAGTGGCCTACCGCTGTGTGAAGTGTGAAATCATACACCAAACTGTAGAGCGCTTTGTGACCCGGGAAGCGCTGTGTGCTGCACAGTAGCTGAGTGGACTAGCACTAACGGTTAAATTGGTCTTGGGCCTTTTTGTCAGGAGTTTATATTTCAGAGTTTTTCTTCCCCCACCACCCAAAACATGCAGCTCTGATAGTCCTGACCAAGTCGAGCATCAACAACTGGAGATAGGGCCCCAGGCGCTGTACTATAGCAACCACTGCTCCTGAGAGGTTTCCCTAGTGGCATTGACGGATGGGTCAAATCCAGAGGACAACTTCCAATGTGGTGTTAACAGCAAATGGCTAAATAAACGTATGAACTATATACATATTTATGACCTAATTACTTACTTCTAGTTAGGTTATCTGACTTAATTAACACTTAAAATTGACTTGCCTTTCCTCAGTTATAACCTGCATAAAGGTCAATAAGAGTAAATATATTCTAGTTTTTAAAACGATAAAACATGAGTACAGTTTTGGTCTCCATGTCAACATTTAGCTGAAGAATCTAAAGTCTTTGACCTAGTTACTATAAAAATCCCTTTAACATTGCGAGTCCTCTCCTCAGATTTTTGTCAGACCCTGCGTGACATCCTGCAGAACACTCCGCAGCTGCGCTACATTTGGAGCACCTTCAAGCCGCTGGTGCAGGGAAAAGTCCTCTTCACGCCTGATACGCCCATGACTCGCCTCATGATGCAGGAAGTGAGTTTCCCCGGAAGCCAACTTTACTCAAAATAGTGGTTTCTAAAAACTGTATTTGTTGGTGACGTTTGTTTTTCTTTAGGCAAACAGCACGTTTAACACCTTGGCCATGTTGAAGGAGATTGCTGATTCATGGGAGGATGAACTTGGCCCACGTGTGTACAACTTCCTTCAGAATAGCTTTCAAGTCAATTCATTTCGGGTAAGTTTATGTGTTCTTTAATTTTTCACAGCTTTCTTATCTGTGTTGATTTCAAGAATTACTTTTGCTTGTATTGAAGCAAGTAACTAACCCCCGACTGCTGATAGTACTTGCCTACCTACCTACCTTGCATTTATGTATTGAGGGAGATGTTTCTACCAATTAAAAATGTAATGTGTATGAAAATAATTACTATTTCACGTCAATCATTGTGCTCAGCCCCAAGTAAGCGTCCCCCTTTTCCGTTCAAGAGCATAGGCGGCCGCACATGCTCTGTGGATGTAGCCTGTTAGCAGCTAAAACTATTTTTCTTGTGATATTGGCAAAAATAGAATCGCTGTGAATGCAATAAAGGCCTGTGTGGATCGCTGTGAGGATGTGAAGGACAGTAGAGGACCGGCATAACACAGGACACAGGAGAGGATCAAATTTAGGAATAATATATAGGCCCTGCGAACTGAGAGGCGGGACTTCTGGCAAAATACATAGATATTAAACCCTCAAAAAACCAGTTTGCTTCTATCAATAGTCTACATGTATGTTTGGCTTCTGTCACATCTTAAGATCTGCTTATTTCAGACAGAAACGTGAAAAACAGAGATCCACCTTTGTTTAGCCAATCAGCTTTAAGCCTGTCAAATAGTGACTGATACAGCTGTACGCAAACAGCAAGAGTTTTCGAAAAAAGGACAGGAGCAGGGACAAATTAAAGTTAGGTACCCCAGCTTTAACCTTTTTATTAGTTGTAATTCCTTCAAAAAACATACAGAATTATCATCTTCAAGAATTTACTCGTAATTAAATTAAGCCAAAATTCAATTAAGGACATATAAGAAAGGGTGAAGAAAGCCGTGCCAGCCCCACACTCACAGTAAGCTTTGAATAATCCACTAAACATCCCTAAACAAGGAGATTATCGGTTCAAGGACACACTATTTTTTGTTTTCATTGCGGTAAAAGGCTAATACTAATTCCCTCATCATTACATGTTGTCATTTACTGTACAGGCACATTTACATACACATTGCTATCCCGTTGACCTTGCATGCACACACACAGTGGAACACATACACTGCTCACATTATGTATATTCATTTGCGGCTTGCTATCATATGCAGAAACAGCAGGGGGAGGTAATTACGGATAAGTGCAGGATAATTTCGGCGGCGGCTGAACGGATTATCTGCGCAAGTGGAGGACGTGGACACTTTGCTGCTTTCCCGATGCCTCTCCCTGTATTTCCTTGACACCGACATCACTCCGGTGTCACTCCAAATGAGCTTATAGGCAGCAGCTGGAGGGTAGCAGACACCGGCCGCTCCTACAGCCCGAGTATTCATTACCCTAGCCCTAACCTTTACACAAATGGGCCCGCAGTCCTCCTTTGTCTTCATTTTACCCTGCCTGAGCCGCTCTCTCTCATCCACCACCACCTCCGCTGCGCCTTCTTTCCCCAACGGTTCGTCATCCCCGGAGGTCCTTCAAGGTCGCAGACTCGTTTTACGTTGATGGACCAATTACTATCACAACAACGAACAGATCGGAGATAGGGACGGAGCGGAGGATGAGGAAGACATGCGGAGAAGGACGTTTCCTGTCGGGGCTTTGCAACGCGCGGGGATTGTTATGTCTTGTGGTATCTTTATGTCCACATGATGATTTAAAGGAGAGCTGTGGTACTTTCCTGGCGCTAGTATCCATAAATTTGCAATTGCTTTGTTGTATATGCGGCGATAAATATATTTAAAGGTGACACCGGCAACTTAAATTGTATTTCATTTTGAAAACAATGTCATTTATGACCATGGGACACTGTAATATTATGTTCAGTTGGTATTTTTGAACAATAATGTTTTTTAAAGTAGTCTCTCCTCTTGGCGTAACTACGGCCAGTAAGAGAAGAGTTAAACCAATCACGAGGGCCCACAAGGATTTGAATTTGTTTTGACCAATCAAGAAGCTGCAGGGGTGAGGATGGGAGGGTTTAATTGGTGCTTTGTCTTCAAAACGTTTTAATCTCTCTTCCCAAATTTCCAAAGTAACTGTAAGTGCTTTGGTCGAATTTGTACTATGCGTCATAATAGGTTTTTTAAAATCTAAATACACAACGCAGCTATGTGTAGGCTCTTTAAAACAAAAAAATTATACTTGATCTTGGAAACTTGGGATTGTCTGTATTTAGAGAATTTAGTAAGTAAGTAAGCTTTATTTATATACCGCCGTTCACAGACCAGAGTCACAAAGCGGTTTACAATTGTTGTTTTTTTGGGATTTTGTCTCTCATTCCACACAGAGATGGGAGCGGGGCCAGAACAGGAGGCACATGCCAGACCTATTGGACATGTTTTTAGTGGTAGGGGAAACCGGAGCACCCGGAGGAAACCTACGCAATTTAGAGATTTCATGACACTTTGAAGCAACTATGGTTAAAGTTCTAACTCTTCATTCTAACATATGCAGAAGCCAGTACCTTTTTTACAGCATGTTTTGTCTATCTGAAGGCCAAAGCTACTGGCATCGCGGCGAAAGCTGATTGGACGGTGTTCATTCCTCCATGCTATATTATCATTCTTTGTTCGTGTTCGTGCTCTACCATCAACAAAAAATGTCTTCTGTCTGAATTAAAGACACGATCCCAGACTTTGTCATCTCCTTCATATAACTAAATAATTGAAGACGTTTAGATTAATATGAATAATATTAAGTTCAAACAATATAAATGTTGTTTACTGATACAGAGACATATATCCTTAGAACTTTGTAAACAGATAAACATATTTTTTCTACTCTTGGAAATACATGCAATGGAGAGTAAGGGGTATGAAAACTGATTTATGTTTTTCACATTTACTTTTTGTTTTATATTTAAATAAAAGTAAATCCGTAAATACATGCATGAGGTTGAGAATTTAAATATGAATTAAATGAATGCATCTTCAGTGGATCTAAATGCACCAATAGAAGTGAAGTATTCCTGTAGGAGCCAAAATCCTTTCTCTTTGTCACTGAACCATAAAACATTGCTTTGATTTTAAATTCCCATTAAATATAACTTTGAAAGAAAAACAGCTCTAATTAAAAAACACATTTCTCAATACTGTTTCTTTGTTATATTTTTTCCCACATGCTTCAGACTTATGTTCTTTCCGTCCTACCCACCGGGATACTTTCAAGTCTGATCACAGCGCATGCAACAATAACAAAACATTAATTGATATTCACAAGATTCATTCTTTGCTTTGTCTATAAATATTAATATTTCCGTATTTACCATTCAGCCGTGACCTCAGCCTAGTCTTCTCTTTACTGCGACGTACAGCTCCTCCGCAACATGCAATCTCAAAAACAATCATTTGTCTTGATTCAAACGTACATGACAGGTATAATATCGCGGTTAATTTTAGCCTGTAATCACACTATCATTATCGCTACAATGCCCTACCATTACTGGGGTGTTAATTTCAGAGCTGAAGGCAACTATGCAAATACACGGTGGGAGTAATGGGAATGGTTGTGGCGACTAAATGGAGGGCAACGCATTTAACCAACAAGTAGGTGTGAGCTTATTATGCACAAGCTAATGCGTACTGATCTTGAAAGTGTTTTTATTTTTTTATTCTCACTGCAAAACGTTATATTATTATCTGTTTATTGTTGCGGCGAGAGGGTTGTCGTGTTCGCTCTCTCATCGTTGCGCCTCCTTCAATTATTTATCACATGATTAAATGCGACTCCGGTTTTATCCATACAGCTCGCATCACGGGGCCCATATCATAGACTGTATAGAGACAGACAGAGCTATCTCACTAGGCCAATGAAGCCATCTTGGGAAGTGCTCATGGATGAAGTTTGGCTACGATCTGATCCGGCTCCCATTGACTTATCTTAAAAAAGTAAACCCCTCTTGCTCAGTAACCGTTTAAGTAACACTAACCAGTTTGGCCTGAATGACATGTGGTTTAGACTGGTATGGATAAAAGGGGCGGATGTCTTCCTTGTCCAGCTTGCCTTAGCAACCATGTTAACCATCCAAGTTAGTTTACATTTGCCCTTGTTACGACGCAAAGCTTACTCTGTCGGGACAAAAGCTGAAATGAACGTTTGCTCCAGTTGCTTGGTTAGTGTGAACGCACAATCCAATCATTCCACTGGGATTCATGGGAGTCTTGCTGGATTCAACTGCGTTCTGTCTCGATTCTATTGAATCATGATGTGAATGAATGCTCCCGAATCAAAACAAGGAAGTCCTATTATCTGGAAAGTAAGTTGCTAGCTTAAGCCCAACCCTAACCCAGCATGGAGGTAGGTGCTACAAACTTTTCCTATGGACCTCAAGATTAACAAAAACAAAAACAAGGAATAAAAAACACAATTGCGCAAAAAACTCTCCCCGCTCTGATCAGCTTGGGACGTTATTGTTGTGAGAATTTACCAATAAGCACAGGCCGATGAAATGAGTGTGAATGCCCCCTAAAGTCACATCTTCCACATATTCCAGGCTCGTCTAATCCCTATATATTTTTACAGCCCTGCAAAATATGACATAACTAATGTTTTGTCACTGTCTTGTTTACATCACAGAGACTGTTGAAGAATCCACTGTTTGCTGCGCTTGTGGACCAGCGTCTCAATGGAACTGGCTGGACCTCAGAGTTACTGGCCAACTTCCTCTACAATGGCCCCCCAGAAGACCGTCCCCCAGACATGCCACAGTCTGATTGGAGAGACATGTACAAAACCATTACTCAAAGCCTCAAACTCCTGTCAACATTTATTGGGGTAAGATTTGCATTTTGGTTTGACTGGGATTCTTAACAGGTCTGAAAAATGACCCATTCACCATTTTAACTCCAAACCTCAATCTTTAACTAGCAGAGGATGTCATTATTGGCATATGTAAAAAACTAGGGCTGTCAATATTATTGTTTTCATTAATCGCGTTAAAAAAATGAACGCATGTGCCGAATGGGTCGGCACTAGATCATATACGGAATCGGGACGAAACCGGAAGTAACAATCCTACTTTCACATTAATTTTAGACTAATTCGTCCTTAAATGGTGACTGGTTAAGTTTTAGGTGTTTAAGTAAGATAAGATAAGCTTTATTTATCTCACAGAGGAGAAATATACATGTCACATTTGGCATGGATAGAACACTCAGATTGTGCAAAAGGAGGAAATGTGCAAACATGTTACATGCAGGATATATATGTACAATAAAAGTGACAATAATTATGTACAACAAAAGTGACAATAATTATGTACAACAAAAGTGACAAGTGTCAATTGGAAACAGTGTCAATAGTAGTGCAGGTTTTCACACAGTGATCATTTAAAGTGACTTATTGTAAGATGGTTAAGTTTAGGGTTAAGGCTGGGTTGGGGTTATTTTATGAGAATGGAAGTTTAGGCATGAATAGGTAGTTTGTTATTTTTACTTCCGCTTCCGTCCCGATTCCGACAGGCGGTCCCGCAGGTCTCTCCAGAGGATACGATTAGAGTAAGCTAGCTATATTCACCCGACCTTCTCCAACCATGCTAATGTTGTTTACGTACGGGGGGGGGCGTGGCTAGAGGGGGCGTGGCCTAGGAGAACCAGCATCACCTGAACTCGTACACCAGCCGAATCATGAGCTAAACTTTTCAATTAAATTACGGGTTTTAATACAACTTTTAATACAACTTTTAATACAACTTAGAAAAAATACTGTCTACTACAGAATGTTAATAATGTTAATGCCGTTTAATGTGGATTTATTGTTAGAATAAACAAATACAGTACATGTGTACACTATGCACTCATTTATTTTTCCATTTAAACGACCATTTACAGAAAAATGTGGCATGATTTTGCGATAGTTCGAAATGTGATTAATTACAATTAATACATTTTTAAGCTGTAAATAACTCGAATAAACTTTTGAATTGTTTGACAGCCCTAGTAAAAAAACATGTTTTATTAATGGTCGGTTGTTTAAAAAAGGTGTGAGCTGGCTTACATCTTCAGAATAGTGACATTTACTTTTCTATATGATCGTGTTCCTTTTGCTGTAATATTTAGATACAATATTTTGTTTGTATATTGTTTTTACCTTTCTATTTCAATGGAACGTAATGTGGGCCATGCATCCAAATATTTACCTACTCTGCCTACTTTTAAATCTCAAAAACTGGAACTACAAATGTGTTTCTTGTTCTCAAAACGGTTTGTTTCTGTCGCTATAATTTTTAGAGATGCAGGTATTGTTGGCCTCTGTTTCATCTCAGCATTTTCAGACAGAAATAAAAAAAAAAAAAAAACAAAAAAAAGGACCCAGTCAATCAGCTTCAAATAGTGATGCACTGGGCTCCTCCTTACAAGTATGCAAAAGATAAGATGTTTTCAATGGTTTTTTATGAGAGAAAAAGTTACGTACACCAGCTTTAACTAGAAATAACCTTTTTTTCATCCTCTGTGCTTCAATATAGTTTTAAAGCAGCTCTCTGACAGTTTTCTGAAGTTGAGGATTTTGTGCCGGGGAGAATGTTGCGTCAGGAGTGAGTGAAGGGGTCAGACCTGTTGGTTTTTCAAAAGTTCTTGTCCCTGTCAAACAAGTGTCCGTCCTATTTCTGTTGACGTCTGACAGGGTTTTGAAGCGCGCTGACCCCTCACGCTCTCCGTCGACAGGGGCACATCCATTTCGTTCACAATGAGGTTACAGAAACTCTGACACCAACTCATGTCTGGGCAGCAGCACCGTGTTGATAATGAGATTCCACCGTAACCACAGGCCTGTCCTATCACTCACTGGACCACATGATGCAACCGTTTTATTTATTTATTTAACCAAGAAAGTCCCGTTGAAAATAAGAACGTCTTTCCTGGGGGCAAGAGGCAGCAAGAGTTACACACAATTACATACAGTTTCAGACTATTAAAACAGTTACACGTCAATGAGGATGTCTTAGCCTGGTCGTACCACACCATGGTACAAATTATATTTTGTACTAAGGTCTGGATTGGCTCCATTGACTCCGTTAACAGGTGGGAGGGGTTAACTCCTTTTGCAGATTGAAATGATTGGATCTGAGTTTACTGTGACGTATGTAGTGCGCCCGAGTCTGTTGTTAGCATTTAGCCTAGCCGCCTAGCAGCCTTTGCCGCTAACGGAGCCGTGGGGTGTAGCGCCACAATCTTTGCAGCGATTACATTTGCTAAACATTCCTCTTGCTCCGGCTTCAGACCGGATTACTTTACTATTGCATTTTTCGCCAAACTACAACCTGCCCGTTCGACGCAACCTCTTGACGTCACCCACAACTAACTACAACACTTCCGCGCTCTCTGATTTGTCGGTCAAAATTCAACCGATTGTAATCGCAAACACAGGGACCAGACCCAGACGTTACATGCAGGAAATGATGATTGAGCGGAGAGTACGGGTGGATAAGGCCGGGCTAAGAATGTCTTAATCTCAACTTAAAAGCATTCAATGAAATAAGTTCAGTTCATTTCCAGTTGTTAAGTTTAATTTCTAGTTCAATTAACCACGACTGCTCCACGCTACTTCTCATGCTCAGAAAATCTCCATACATTTGATCCAGTTCAGTCCAGTCTGGCACATTGATTCTAGATTCTCGTGAACAATATTGCATGTTGCTTACACATTGTACCCCTCGACCCGGAAATGGACAAAAGGGAAGAAGATGAGCCTACACATTGTCTAAAGCAGGCATGTCCAAACTCAGGCCCGGGGGCCAATTGCGGCCCTCAGTGTCATTTTATGTGGCCCTCTGCCTCGCTAACCCAAAGTAGTCTTTGAGATCATAAACACAAGTTCACTGTGTCATCCATCCAACTCCAGCTCAGCCAATAGAGACCTTGTTCTAAAACCCAGAACGTACTGAGGTGGTTTTTGATTGTGTCACTTGCGTTATTTATGCTAATGTAGCTGTAGATGGTAAATATTTGTCATTCAGCCAACTTCAGCTCCGTTATAGATCATCATAAAGCTCAGAACAGCCCGATGCCAGTCAAGACAGTTTTTCAGTCTGTGATGTCGACCCCTTGACTAGTCTGGTGAGCTAAAGTGGCCCGCTTATTGAAAAGTTTGGACACCCCTGGTCTAAAGTGACCAGTTAATTACCATATGTCATTGTTCTTTTTGCAAGCTCATAATAGAATTCTTTCGACTACATACATACATACATACATTGCACAACTAAAATAAAGTCTACAGTATTTAATATCCCCCCCCCCCAAAAAATAAACATAACAATTTCGTCTTTATTTTTTGTATTATAGCTGGAGTTGTTTCATAAATACATTGTTTTTCCCAACAGAAGAAAGTACCATACTTTCTGGACAATAAGGTGCACATCTGTACATAATCCACACAACCTAGATTTTTTAAAAGAAAACATACAGGCCGCACTTGAATATAAGCCGCAAGAGAGACTCGAACGGACAAAACATGGGTATTATTAGAACTGTAAATTGGTTGGCAAGTAATCTGACGCTACGCAAATCTCACAGATGACTCTGAAGACAATATTTTCAAGATTACATTTATTTTTGCTGTACAGAAACGTGGTTATGATTTGGCGCTTAGACCCCGGCAAAGCACGTCACAATGGGTTAGGGTTAGGGTTAGAGAAGGGGACAGAGATTATGAGATGAAATTCCCTGGAGCCTAGACCCTGGTGGGAGCTGGGAGAAGGGTGGATGGGGAAGTTTGGGCGTCTCTGCTCATACTGCTGCCTCTGTGACCTGCCAATGGATAAAGCAGAAGAAAATGGAATGGAAAAGAAAACCAGATAGAAACCGGCTGCCTTCATCATGCCACATTGCATCTTTCTTTATCCTGGTACTGTTTTTCCACTGGTCTAAAGCCAAAAATTGCGAAAACTAGTTATAGAACTACACAGTTTTGAGAGAAAGGAACTATATGGATTTTACTACATAGTTATCTTAGCGATGAGGTTATGAGAGATTTTTGTAGTTTGTGATCCTGATAAGCTGAGGTCATTCTGGCACGGTTCGCAGTGCAGTTTTCGGGAAAATAAAACTATATTTGGATATGGAGTAATCATTTTTCCACATTATATACAAATTGCAATTACATCATATCTGTACTTTGACATTGTGATGTTTTTTTTTGGATCAAGTTACCAGTCAAAGCCATAAAATCTCCTTAGAGACAAAGAGATGACAGACCTTCCACCAGAAAACAATTTCAAATGCATCTTTAAACCGAGACATGATGAGCTGGTGATAGCAACATCTGAATAAAATACGGCCAGAACCGGTCAAAATAATATCCCATTTCACCATTTACCCCCCCATTAAATCTTCACCAATCCGTGACAAACAAATGCAATTTATTTTTTCCACCCAAAAACCGTATCTATAACGACTTGTGAATTTGGGAATGACAAAACTGTTGCAGCAGCGAGATGTGCGGACAGCTGTCAGGAGTGACTGGCTCTGGGGACGCCAAGCTCATTAGCGCCTCGTGAATGGTGGGCCGCGGATACAGAGGAGGAGGGGGGGGGGGGGGGGGGGCAGTATCTCATTTTAGTGATTGTGCCGGGGCCCAAAACATTTCCCACCCTCTGGCACCACCGCATCGTTTTGAACTACACTAGAGGGGTAGACTGTATTCTCAAAACACCCATCTGCCAGTGTGTCATGTCATTATTACATGCTCAGTGCAGCTTTTGGATCGGGCTTTTATTCTGCTAGTCCACCAGGTTCTTTGGTCTTTGCAGAATGGTTTGTTACACTTTTTGTGCCAATATTGAGCACGTTGATGGTCTGATTTCTTTTACAGCAACCACAATAGGCCAATAACGTGTTGTAAAAAAGGCTCTAGTAGGGATGGGATTTGGATGTAGAACTAATTATTTTGATATATTTACAAACATGACTGGGATCATGTCGCAATCATAGACTGTATATATTAACGGATGTAGTCAGGCCTATCTCCGCCGTTCTGACTAATGGGCCAAAAATTGGGCTTTCATGGAGTGATTCAAAATGGCCGCGGGGGCTGGAAAATGTGAAAAAACGCATCTGTGCATGAGTCAGCTACACGAGTTCCATTCATTTAAACGAGTGACTTCTAAAATTCACAGCGACTAAACTAGACTGGTCCAAAACACACGAGAGGTAAGAAGATGCTATATGTTAGCATTGGCTGATTCTTATTCCGGGTCCCCCCCCCACAGGCCCGGGGTGGTATTGCAGCATGTCAGCGCACGTCATTTTGGCCACTTTTGAGCAGCGACCCACCCACACTGGTCACAATGCATGTGATTTTAAACCGTGGCGGAATCAAGGTCCTCCTCCTCGTGACGGTGCCAAGAGATATGCTAGCTTCTGTGGAAACTCAGTCCTGCATATTGACATACGGCATAATGATGAGTTCAGCTTTAGCCATAGTTTTTTCAAAAGAGTTTTAAAAGATCCAAGATATATCACATGATAATTACAATGCGACTCATTGAATCCCATTGTAGCGGAAAATTACTATTATTTATTAACAACATTTTTAAAAAAAACATACGATAAATTTAAAATACAGAGGGTCTTTCTTTTTATTCATGACATTCATTTTTAAATAAGAATCCAGGGGTGTAAAAGAGCTGTCACTTTGAGGTCATGAAAACTGTTCTCTCTCCTCTCCTCTCTGCTCTCACCCTTCCCTTCCCTTGTGGCTGTGAAAGTGTGAACTTTGGCTTTGATCCGGGGGCAGAAGGACTACAAGCCCCCTCGAGGGTGTGCACATTTCTTCTCCACAGCTTGGATTCTTACTTTATACAATTATTATATGCGGTATGTGCCTTTCATTTCTTCCATAGATCACTCAAAGACACTGGTTTGGTTCGGGTTAATATAGAAAATCTGTCACGACGCAATACAACTCTGGGAAAGAAGCCATTTTTGAAAGAAATTACCAAATGTTGCCCGATATAAAGTTATTTTGATAGGTTTGTGAATCAAATAATTATGTCTGAAGTCCTTTCTACTGGCCTACATCATGCATATGTGTTTTTTTTATATTTTAGACATTATAGACACATATTTTAGATATTATAGACACCTTTAAGAGAAAAATCATCATAGTTGATATGTTCTGACAAGGAAGATGCAATACTTTTTGAAGTTACCGTTGTTACCAAGAAAACATTTCCAACTGCCCTCCGCCACAATGATACAAATGCAACCTCCTTTGAAACCTTTTCCAGTCTTGTTAAATATGATCATAATTATGGTCAGTATTTTTACTTTAGTTTTAATTATTTTTATTTTTTCCATATTTAGATTCATGATTTATTTTAAATGCAAAACCACAATATTCTCATCCCATGTGGCTGATTTAATTGGTAATTTCAAATATATTTTTTTTAATTGATATGTTGCACTACTTACAATCATTTCTAAATCCTAAAATAATGATTCAGGTACAAGCATTTCAGTTTCCCTGCTTCTTACCATTCTCGTGTTCTCTTGAATGTGCTCAACAGTGTCTGGAGCTCGATAAGTTTGAGGCGATGCCAACGGAGGGAACTTTGGTCAGCAGAGCGTTGGATCTCCTCGACAATGAGACGTATTGGGCTGGAATTGTCTTTGAAACCGTCACTCAAAGCTCCACTGAGATGCCGCTGTACATGAAGTATAAGCTGCGGATGAATATCAATGAAGTCGAGAGGACCAACAAAATCGAGGAGAGGTTAGAATAACGTTTGTCTTCATACTTTCCACTTAGGGTTTTCTTTGTGAGGATGTGAGGAAACGCAGTGTGGAATCTGAGCGGTCATATCTGTATTACTGCTAGACATTATTATCTGAATAGCTGTTCGTATTTGTTCTGACCCACATTGTTACTACAGTATCCATATCTTATGCATGCGTCATTAATATCTCAAGCGATGACTTCTTCTGTTCTTATGCATATTGTTACAAATCATATAAAAAGCCTTGTCTCCTCTTGTTTGATCTGGAGAGACTCGGAAATTAACCATGGTACAGGTGCAAAAAGTAATAATTAAAAACTGGCTGAATGATGAGTTGCTTACAAAGTGTTATAAGAGCGCCATAATAGCCCGGCTAACACCAGACTACTAATCATTTGCGATAACTTACCACTTAACTTGACTAACTTAACCACCAACAGTTTTGAGAGCTAAGAACTCATTACATGTATTTTATTACTGACAATGCGTTTGGTTTCAAAGTCATTAAACTCAAGCTTTAAAGATAGTTTACTGTATATTCTTGTGTTTCATTAAACTGGCCTGTAGGGGGCGCATGAGCAGAGGTGGGACAGTGTTGCTCCCATTGAAAACCATGTAAAGTCTGTTTTGGAGTCAAAGGCTCTCCTCCTGTGCGGTGTACGGTTGTTGGAACAGTCTTAATCAGGGACACTCAATTCTAAGGGAGAACTAACAAATATTTCTCAAAAGAGTCTTGATTTCGGGCAGTTTTGGAAAGAAAAACAGAAGAAATTGCTGCGTTTCATTGGGGTGGCCTGCAGGGGGCGCTTATCTGGAAAAAACCTTGATCCACCTCGCCCGCCTCATTGCAGTGATTTTTTTCAAAGAGTCCTCCTTTATATGAGACCACAGTTGGAACATGAACAAACTCTTGTCTTTCTCTCTATTTGTGCGATTGCTACAAACGTTCACCGCACAAAACGATGGCATTTTGACCGCACTTCTTATTCTACTATATCTCCGTGTATAAACCCGGCAGACTGCACCGCCAGGATACTTCACGTCCTGTCCTACATTTGTTATTCGCGCCACTGCCCTGACGTCATATGAAACCCAAGAATACTGTGAAGCATTATTCACCAGGAACAAGCACCTCTGATACAAACCGTGCGTCGATTATTGTGATAAATTCATAAATCTTTCCAGCTATCGACTTTTAATGCCCTCATTTTCATACTCAAACAAGTCCTTTAAACTTAACCATGTGGAAATATGACCTTAAGATATTGCTGTGTTTTTTTTAACCTGGCATTTGCTAAGACAGATCCCTTTGTGTCTACTTTAATAAGGGGATGGTCTCCTGGGGCCAGGGACAGCAGCTTTAACGACCTGCGCTATATATGGGGCGGCTTCTCCTACCTGCAGGACATGATCGACCACGCCATCATCCGCCTGCACACGGGGAGGAACCAGACACTCGGGGTGTATGCGCAGCAGATACCCTACCCCTGCTACGTGGACGATGAGTGAGTTTGTTCGCAGCCGACAACATTGAGGAACCTGGAAATAGCACACCTTACATACTGTACAGCTGACGTCTCACTGACAAACAGCAGCACGAGGAAGAGGGGTGAGAAACATGCAAAAACAGTCAGATTTCATACAAAAATTGTGTATGAAATTTGAACCCTAGGGCTGCACAGTTTTAGCAAATTAGCAAATTGTTTTATTTATGTAATTTGTTTTATTTATTGGAGTTTGCATAACAATGGCACATATGAAATGTTTACCTCACTGTATGTTAACGCCTTTCTCCAAAATGTCTTTTAGTCAAGCCTGAGTTGTGCAACACTCAAAGATGTGTCAAAAAAAAAACAAAATGTGTCCAAATATTTTCAATCTTCAAGATACATTTTCCTAATTAATTAGATTTTTGCTTATTTTTAGTCTTATCTTTTTATTTTTTTTATTTGCAAAGCACTTACATGATTATGACTACACAAAATCTGAAAATTCTGGGGGTTTTTTTGGACCATATTTTCCACATTGCTGTCAGGGGAAAATAGGTTGGCTGGATGATGTTTCATATATAGCTTTTGTATAACCATGAAACATTAGGGAGTACACTATAGACACATATTTAAGTAATCTTTGGACCATATGACTGCGGTACACACAGCAAGTATCCAACCAAAACTTTTCCACCACATTTATATACCCTTGGTTATGCTGTGTGGCCCATACAGTTATGTTCTGACAGCTCATTTTTCAACTTTCCTTCTTAACTACAGTATACGCAGTTCTTAAAAAGCAGCTTGTTTACTCTGCTGTGGCCAGGTGTACTCATTCCTCATGCGTGCTGCACTTTCCTGACTTCTAATAATGCGACTAATAGTTACACTAAGGCAAAAGACGAAAGGAGTTCAGGTCCTTAGCTCTGAAACCCAATGGCAAAAGTCAATAATAAACATGTAACTTCCTGGAGGATGCATTTAATCATGAATTACAGGGTCGGCAAGGGGAGCGCAAAAGAAGACACTATTGATTATCGTCAAACCACAGGAAATTCTTGAATAGCGGGTGGATGCTGAATTATTAAACGCTCTACCACAAGGAACTGGCTGCTTCCTTGTCTTGTCTCCCCCTCAGAAGGAAAGCGATTGATAGCAGCGTTCTACCTGTCTCACTTCGGCTTCTATCATGTTAGATCGACAAACCTGAGGGACAGAAGCAATGCTGTATCTCAATGAATCGACGACGGATGAGACTTCTGCTGGGTCTTAGAATAGCCTGCTTCCACAATATTATCGTCCCCATTAATAACGGAAGAGATCTGCAATGGCATTGAGAGAGGAACAGCATTTATACCAGAGAGACGTTAACAAGACACAAAATATTACATCGGACGAGATCTAGAGATTTGTTCAATGCAATGACAGCCAACATGAGAGTAAGATATGCTGTTAGCACTACAAAGTGTGGTGTGGATCAAAGGTTTTGTCGGTTTGAATCTAGGTCAAGCCGACTGATCACTTGAATGACCGTGGAAAGCATCTGATCTGAGCGTAAACTTAATAGATTATGAAAACATAAAGATGCAATAAGATTTTGTCTTTTGCATCAGTTTCTAGCCAAGATTATTGCAAAAAAGACGGCATAAAAGGGCAGTTGATGTAGTTAGCTGTAGGTTTTGTATAAGGAGCTAACGGGAAGAGCCAGCCTTAAAAGCCCCACACATGCCTTAAAAGCTGGGGCACCTAAATTTTTACACATAGATATTGTTTGTCCCAACAAAGTAAAGTCTTGTGACATTTTGTGAATACATGAGACTTCAGTAATAGTAGTAGTAGAAGTCTCAGTTTGAGAGTCTTTGAGAGGCTGACAGCTGATTGGCCGAGTGAGGTTGGTCCTTTCTTTCTAAAATTTTTCTCCAAAGAAGCTATTATAAAGTGAAGAAATATTGTAAAAACTAGTGATATAACCACATTCCTGTTTCTAGGAACATGGAAGTAAGAAAGAGGACTTGGTGTTTCACGCCCAGTTAATTCATCTCAGTGTTGAAACTTGAAGTCTTGTGATCATGTGTTGGACCAGTCTGATATGTTACCTCCTGTCATCGGGTGGTTCAGCCTTCAGTCGTTTTTGATGATTTCACTGATTGTCAAGGCCCACAGAATATTATGGGCTATGACTGTGTGGAAGTTTGAAACCAGATTCTGAAAGACTGGATTGACTACTTTCATCAACAAAAGAAATTTGGTTTCAAGCTGTTTTTTTTCTCCTTTAATCCCCAGTTGAATAGAGGGAAGTTTCTCAGGAAATTCCGTCAATGGCAGTCAATGAGTTAATACACCCTCCACTGGGGCTGGGTCACCGCAGATCCACTGAGCAGACCTGGGCGAGTAACTGAGTGGTTACTTTGCTCCCCATCATGATTCTTTCTCCTCAGCCACAGCCAGTGACTGCTTTCTGCTGCTGTTGCTAATTCCTTTATTAGTTTCATCTGCGCCTCTAATGCCTTCTTCAACTTCTTTAAACAAAATCTTACACTGGATTTGACGACAAAGCTCCTGTAAGCCTACTCCCACAGGCTGCACCAGTGTCGACCAACCCCGTTCTTCAGCCTCAGCTGGAACATTTTTAGAGCAAGCAACTAGTCATTGATAGTTCCCCAGCTAGTTGTGTAGTCCCAGCTTTAACAAAGATTGGCCAAGGCACTGACCACTTTACTGCGTAACTTTTCTAACAACTTGTATCCAAGAAAATGTGTTTTCTAATCTACTTCCTCCATTGAAAAGTTGTACTATTTCTTCTGAAAATCTGCATAGAGACAAGTCAGTCTGATTGATCACCTGATCATTAAAAGCATGCCTTTAGAGATGACATTCCCATTACTTGTCAAATAATAACAATACAAATATATCCTTTTGAGCCTTGGATTTACAGCAGAACGAGCCAAAGAGCCATTTCCAAGTGCTTTTTCATGATTTACGTTTTTATCAGATTGCATTTTTATTGGCACTCAATAAAATTCCCCTGATTTGAAGTCACATCGTGGCTCTAGGATTAAATGAATCTTCTTTTTGTTGTACCTTTTTTCCAGGCGCATTAGTACACCTGGCTTCAGCTCCATGTTTTACAAGCCTTTAACTACCAGAGAGGGTGCACTTAGCCGGGCCTTATCCGGCACTGCGATCATTTCAAGTTGTAATTGGATTGATGCTAAACGTAATACCAAGATTTTTTAGCCAATAAGCAATTTATCTTCAAATAAAAAAATACTGCCATTGCGCCCCTTGTAAATATAATGGATATATCCCTATAATAAATATGTTCTCAAATAAAATGTAAGAATAAAATGATTTTGCCGTGTAGGTGGCAGACTGTGACAGATGTTTTTGACAAAGTTGAAACGGCAAAAGCGCAACAATGGAAGCAGGTTACATGCAAATTCTACTTTTATTTTCAATCTTCTCCCCTTTTATTTGAACGTTATTATCACACAAAACATACTTTCTATTGAAATCCAGTTTGAATGGCCCATTTGAAACAGAAATTAGCTCAAAGTGCTTTACAAAACTAGAATGGAGACAATAAAATCACACAACACATAAATAATCACATGGTCCATTCGTTTTTGCGCAGATACGACTTTACTGTGTTAAAATATTGGTCCTATCCACAGCTTTCAGATTCAATATAACTTCTCTGTTCAACTGACATGCCATTACATACATTTAATTTACAATTCTGATGCAATATCTCTCCTCTCATTGTTCTAAAACAAATGATTAATAATTTCTCATCACAAATGGAGGCCAATGAGCATTAAAGTACCCTCTCCGTTTAGTTTTTCGCCCGCCAAGTCATTTGGGCATTCGTGTAAATTATTAACACTTCAAAACTGCTATTTCATTCATAAATTATTGAGCTGGGAAAATCGCACAAAGGGGAGGATATGCGGCGGGACATACAGATGCGTGATGGGCAAGAACCTTGACGTTAATTATTTCCATCCGGCCGAAAGGGATGGAGAGAACATTGTGCATTCAGATGAACATGGTGGAAAACGCTTAGTGGAAATCTCACTTAAAAAAGCCGTTTATGGTTGAACCTCAGGCGCCACGTCCATCCAGGAGCAGAATGACCAGTAAGAAAACACACTCGTATTGGGAATCAATTCAACCTTCCGGGTTCGATTGGTCACAATTTATATGAACATAATAGAGTTTTATGCGATCTTATGTCAGGGTCATACAAAGCCCTGTAACGTTCATCCATTCATTCATTTTCAACCCTTGTATTAGTCCATTTCTGGGTCGGGGGGTGGCACTCAGAGCTGCCACGCAATGCTCTCAGCACCAGTCCCTCTGATACTCTGCAGGGGGTGGCTCCACAGGAAGATGGCTGCTACAATAGTGGTGCCACAGCCTTGGTGTTTCAGCGGTGGCTTCAGGCAATGTGGGGTTAAGTGTCTTGCCCATGGACACAACAACAGCAGACATTAGTGGGAGCAGTTGGAGAAGGTCCCGTGATAATCTCGAACCCACGATCTTCCGGCCCAAAAGCCAATGCTCTACAACTGAGCTACTGTCGCCTGTCTATTTTTCGAATAGGGATACCTCTATTTCCCAGAGAAAGTCAATTCAAACTTGTATTATATATATATATATACTTATTATGTTCTTATTATTATACGTCTTTTTGGATCGTAAAGTGTATTGCACGGGTGTTTCAACCAGCTTTGTTCAATTCAACTTTAGTACAGCCCTAAATCACAACAGCAGTCGTCTCGGGAGACTTTGCAAAGTTGTTCATTTGCCAACAACAGACCAGAGAATAAAACCTTCCAAAGACAGGCCATTCGATATTTAATCAAATCAATTTTATTTGTATCGCCGGAAATCACAACAACAGTGGTCTCGAGGGGCGTCACAGAACCGCCAACTCCCAACGGCTGTGGACCAGTCCTCGGGTCCAGGGAGTCAGGGTTTTGAGTCCCACCAGCGCGTCCATGAAACAGACAGAGCGAAAACCGGTGAACAGCAATGCACAAACAAAATTTAAGCATTTACGACAAATTAACTATGAAAAATGAGGACTATTTATCCTGCTGTCCGTGGATATGACGGGTAAAAAAATATTAAAATAGACAGTTGGGGAAAGGTTTGGTGCATCATTTAAAATGCAGTCACAACAGTGCATTAAAAACAGTTGTGTATGTATGATGCATTAAAAACAGGGCCTTGTATGGACAAGGATTTTAACAATTGAAGAAAGGAAGCATGGTGAATTGAGAATTTGATTAACCAAAAAATCAATGTATCTGAAATCAGTGGTGCCATTAGAAAGCCCCCTGATATATACAGATTATGACTCATATTTTGTTTTCGCTTTAACATGGTTCCAATAAGTTGAAATAACAATAGGGTAAATGTGATTCTTTGGTGACATGCCTTTAAAAACTTTCAGACCTTGAACCACTTCCAGAAAAACGAGAGATTCACTTATTCATTTTCATTCATTCATTCATTTTCAACCCCTTTATTAGTCCATTTCTGGGTCGGGGGGGTGGCAATGAGAGCTGCCACCCAACGCTCATAGCACCAGTCCCTCACTGATCCTCTGCAGGGGGTGAGTCCACAGGAAGATGGCTGCTCCATCAGTTGTGATACAGCCTTGATCTTTCAGCGGGGGGCTTCAGGCAACGTGGGGTTAAGTGTCTTGCCCAAGGACACAACGACAGTAGACATCAGTGGGAGCAGTTGGAGTAGGTCCCATGGTGGGATTCGAACTCACGACCTCCAGGCCCAAAGGCCAATGCTCTACCAACTGAGCTACTGTCGCCCCCTAAGATTCACTTAGTTCTTCATAAGTCTTTTCACCACAAAAATATAGAGAGATACTTTATTTGATTTCCTTAGAAGAATAACACCTGGATACAGTAAGAACCGTGTCAAAAGAGTGCTCCTGAACCAATAATCCAAACCTCATTTTCCCGTCTTCTTCATTTCCTCTTATGATTCCATGTCGGCACCATCTGTGGACCGTCCCTCTCCTCCACCTCTGACCGCAGAGAACCGCAGATAACCGCAGATAACCGGGCTGTATTAAATCGCTGTACGAGTCTGAGTGTGCTTTTTCCTTTTGGGATGCGGAGAGGGATAAAGCGTGACCCATGCTGCACCTGATGGCGCGTAAACTGCTTCCTCTATCTCCTGCCCCTGCGCCGTCTCTTGCTCCCCAATCTCTTTGTTTCAGTCCTAAGGCTCCACTTCAATAGTTTTCACCCTCACGTGGATCCAAGCAGAGATCAGACAACGAGACTAGGACTAATTTGCTTAATCTGCGGCAACTGTGTCGAGAATGAGTCACTTTAAAAGGTGGGCTACCTAATAAATGGATCCATTTTGTAAATCACTAGCTGCTATCGCTCTAAAATGACTTTACTTCCATCACCGGTTTTCGTGTGCATGCATTGTTGACCTCTGTCACATTGTTAGGTCAGCTTTTTTAGACAGAAAAGTGAAAAAGAAAGGGCCGCCCTCACTCAGCCAATCAGCTCTCAGCACAGAGTGTCACATCACTGTCTATAAAGAATACAGAATGTTTTGGTCAGATTTGTTTACAATATTTTACATTTACAAGACAATTTCTGTTGAGACAAACTACATGAATTATCTAGGAAGAAAAAAAAGTTAGGTACATCAGCTTTAATACAATACAATATGAAATAGAGATATGGACTCTCGCAACTCTTAGTAAGTATGTTTATTCAGAAGCTCTAAAATTCTTTGTAAGCACTAAAATTGATGGCACCCATAGAGTGTATATATTAAAAGACGTAGTCAGGCCTATCGCCGCCGTTCTGACTAATGGGCCAAAAATTGGGCTTTCATGGAGTGATTCAAAATGGCCGTGGGGGCTGGAAAATGTGAAAAAACACATCTGTGCATGCGTCAGCTGCACGAGCTCCATTCATTTAAACGAGTGACTTCAAAAGTCCACAGCAACTAAACTATACTGGTCCAGAACACTCCCCTCAGCATTGACACACATGTGGAACGGAGCTTTGGGCCAAGAGACAACTTTTGGTCCATCCTGTAAAGACGTTTTGAGAGGTCAGCTAATGCTATATGTTAGCATTGGCTAATTCTTATACCGGGTCCACCCCCACAGGCCCGGGGTGGTATTGCAGCATGTCAGTGCACGTCATTTTGGCCACTTTTGAGCCTGGACCCGCCCACACTGATGGCACTGCAGTCATTAGTTTGCTACCAAGTGTTGGTTGAATAAATAATGCAATGTAAAAGTGTCTTTCCGTTTCTATGAAAGCAATTTAGGCCTCTTGTCATAGGTATGCGCTCTCCTCGTGCTTTTCTAGTTGTTAATGTGGAGCAAGTTATAGTAGGCTGTAAGTTTCACGTATTACTCCAGTTAGTTCTCATGATATATAATAACCAATGCAGTTGACATTGTTGTTGACAGCTTCCACATTTCATTCACTGCAGATAGCAATTACACTAGAGCACAGAAAGTGAAGCAAAGCCATAATCTGATGTTTATTTTAAGGCTTTGTACAAAATGTTTCTATATTTTGATCGATACAGTCGTAAATAGTTTGTTTCAGCTGCAGTACCTAACTTTTATTTGGTTTCGTTTCACAAGTAAGTTTTGTTTATCCCGACAGAAAGAGTCTCGGTTAATTTCAGAGTTTAGTTTATAAAGGACAATGTGCAGTTACATAAAAAATATACAATTTTCTTAACAAATCAGACTAACATGCTGCCGTCATCATTTTTTTTCGAAGTAATTTGATTGTCCACACACCGAGAGCTGACAATATTCTTTGACAAAGCTGATATAACCATGTTTTGAGAGCCAAGAACTAGATTTTGTGACTTAAAGTTGTTGTTGTTTCAAAGCCTCGCAACACGCTGTACATCATCGGGGCCAACCACAGGCCCAGAAAGGCTATCAGTGGATTCTCTACAGTAAATTAATTCAATCTAGTTTCAATCTTACCATGCATTTGAACCAGCTCAACTTCATACTTTTTACCCCACACTATTGCATTATTCACGGACAGCGCTGCACCAAAGGCTGATAAACACAATCATTAGTGCGTCGGCTGAGTGCGCCTTAATAGCACTGCATTAATCGTGGTGTTATTTTCCTTTTGTTGTGTCCTGTGTGACACTTTACAAGAGCGGCCACTGTGGAGCACCGGACCGAGGCCCAGCGGCAGATGTTGGGTCGTTTCAGACATGATCCATCCCCGGACATAAAACGCTGCTGTTACCGAAGGCCGCACACTGTTTGGCCTTTAAAAATAAAACATGGAAACATAAAGAAGTTTTGAACTATTGTGCACAAACTTTTTTTTTTTGTCACGGGTCGCGTAAGAGAAAAAATTTAAGTGAACTTCGAACATGCTCTAATAAAAGTAGGACACATTGACAGTTTTTTCCTAAAACTACTTTATACATTTATACTGCCACACGTCAAAGTGTGGCAGTATGGTTTGGGCGGCACGGTGGCTGAGTGGATAGCACTCTCGCCTCTCAGCAAGAAGGTCCTGGGTTCGAATCCCGGTTGGAGTGGAGTTTGCATGTTCTCCCTGTGTCTGCTCCGGTTTCCTCCGGGTGCTCCGGTTTCCCCTACCACTAAAAATATGTACAATAGGTCTGGCATGTGCCTCCTGTACTGGCCCCGCTCCCAAAAAAAACAATTGTAAACCGCTTTGAGACTCCGATGTGCAGTGAAAAGGCGATATATAAATAAAGATTACTACTTTCTACTACTACTACTAATATAATAACTGACTATATGAGATGTAACACATAGATCAGGGGTCTCCAACCTGTGACTCGGGAGCTACCATAGCTCGCCAGCCCCTTTCAGGTAGCTCCCTAATGGATTTAGAATTTAACACATGATCTTGAATAAACACAGCTTGAGTCATTACATATGTATCATAAGTATAAATATTGGCTTTTACAGTATTATTGCTCTGTTTTGTAGTAATTATTACATTGATTTTTTTATCACAACTGCAAAAAAAGGAGTAGCTCTCTGCCTCTGTTGTTGCATAAAAGTTTCTCTCCGATTGATAAAGGTTGGAGGCCCCTGGCATAGATGGAGAATAAAAAACTCCAAATAACACATCAAATTAGAATATTTTGAAAATATTTAAGCCATAATCTTACAAATATGTCAGTTTGAAGGGGATGAGTTAAATGTTTTGGTTTAAAATAATTTAATAAACGTTTGAATGATTTATGTTTGGAGTTTCCCCTTTAAGTCATTTTTATATTTTCTTCTAGATTTTCTATAGTCATGCTTGAGTTGTGCAACACGTTTAGAAAGTTTATATGAATGATTAAAAAGAAGAGACATCCCGTTCGGACTAAGAAAGTAATGCTTCTGCCTGAGAACAAGACAAAAGATACGTGTTCCATTGACTTCCATTAACATCTTTCGTCCCGTTTTTGTTTAACTAAAATGATTGAGTTGGGATTAATCTTAATCAAGCAATCTCAGGCAATCGGACACATCAAGACACAAGTTGGCTCCACATCCCTCGCACACATACAGTTCTTCACTTCCTTGTACAAGCAATTGTTCCTGCCCAGAATTATTCCACTCTGAGATATATGGCTTTTAATGAAAAGCTCATTTTGAACCTCAGTGATGTATTTGCTCCAGATGACTCCCGGAGCTTCTTTTAATATCAGCGGACAACCTCATGGGACGCCGCGCTCTCTCCATTTACCCGGGAATCAGTCTTCCCTAAATTTAGGTCACTGCCGATGTAACCAAAGCCCTGTCTGGAGTCCTATTACTTAAAGCACCTCGCCGATCGATGAACACATGTATTATTCAACAGAGTGGTGGCGTGGACTGGAGTTTACTCACAGTTGTTGCCAATGGCACTGGGGAAAAAAATAAAAAAAAGAACCCAAACATTGTCTTTAATCTCCTGAGCACTTCATGTTGATGTCGTCTTGTCTGGACCTAAACAAACGTGGCTTTCCTGTGGTCGTCTCTGAATGTGTGAAAATCTCTGCTTTTCCGGTGACCCAAGCTCAAAAGGGGTGTAACAAGCTGCAACTTTAGTCTATTGTTGAGCACAATCAGGCAAGGACTAGACACAATGATAATGCAGTAGTACTCTATGAACTCACTTAGGCAACATAAGATAAGAGACCCTTTAATCCGTTCCACACTGGGTAAATGTGTAATTGTTGCAGACATTACAGGACAGTTGTAAGAGCCCTTAGATGAGCACACATCAAACAAGATACAACTCTCATTCTAAACACACAATCTGAGCTGAGCAATACAATCTTTGCTATTTTTGCACTTGTGTCTCACTGATAACACTGGATTGCTCTAAATGTTGAAAAGAGTGAAAATGAACACGTATGGAGTGAAAATGAACATGTATGGAGTGAAAATGAACATGTATGGAGTGAAAATGAACATGTATGGAGTGAAAATGAACATGTATAGAGTGAAAATGAACATGTATAGAGTGAAAATGAACATGTATGGAGTGAAAATGAACATGTATGAAGTGAAAATGAACATGTATGGAGTGAAAATGAACACGTATGGAGGGAAAATGAACACGTATGGAGTGAAAATGAACACGTGTGAAGTGAAAATGAACACGTATGGAGTGACAATGAACATGTGAAGTGTCTTTGGTTTGTTATAGCGCTTTTTGGACACTCAAATTTTATTGTTTATTGTTTTGTATTGGTGATCAAGGTTGTCTTAGGGCATGTTGATAACAGACTACCTTCATGATTTGCAAAATAATGTAAAGTAAAAAGAAAAACCAATCAATTTTTATCCCAAAGCTCGGCATCTTGTGATTAATTATGAAGTCATAGCATTTTGGATGTTTCTTTTCACATACTTAAAAAACACAAACAATGTTACGCCCAACCATAAAAAAACAACTAATGGAATGATGATAGTTAAATATTTCTTTCATCTATCTTGAGTTAACAATGTCTTGCTCAACTAAGCCTGAAAGACGTGCATCCAGCAGACTCGCGTGTTCTGCTGCATTGACAGATACGTTTACAGTTAATTAGATCATCTTCACTCCATTCTGTAGATTGCCCAATCAATAATGCAATTTCCTCGGAGACAACTCTAGTGACACACAACAGTGAGTGGCAACTGTGACAGAATATACATAAATACTTACATACACACAGTTATCGCTTATAATACGATAATAATAATAATAATAATACATTTTATTTAAAAGCGCCTTTCTATACACCCAAGGACACTGTACAGGGCATAATAAAAAAACATTAAAAACAGGATCAACAGAATAAAACAGTAGTCAAAGGCAATACGGAATGGTGGGTGCGTGTGTGTTAGGTGGGGTGGGGTCTGAACAGATGGGTTTTGAGTCTAGATCCACAATAGAAACAAGTAATAAGTGTATTTTTACAGATTAACAAGTTTATTTCTGGGAAGGAATGAATTAAGGCATTTCAAAAAAATATCTAGCTCATATTCAAGTTCTTCCATGTAATTATTAATGAGTCAATTTCATATACATTGGCTTCAAAGAGAAAAGCTGAGGACTTGAACTTGTTTTCCCACTATTGCTGGCTATAAATTACATTACCTTATGTACAGTATATGACCATAGGCGCTGAATAATCCATACATTGTCAAAACCTATTAGATATCTCTCCCTCACTGTCTAATAAAGCGGAGGAGGCACTTTGTAATGTTGGCGTAGGAGACATTATTGACATGGCATTTTGGTGGCATTCTGAAGGTGCTTTGGGGACGGGCGATAGTGTTGTAACAGCCTCAAATCATACATCATCCTCTGCATCAGGCGCAGCACTAAACAGCTTTACTGAACTATGCTCAAGGTCCACGGAGGTGTCTAAATGAAGAGTAGGCACGGTATGAAAAATGAGAAGGGTCTAGACTTAGAAGAATGTTCAGGCTTTGGTGGATCAAACAGAAATGACAACCACTGGGTAATAATCATATGGGCCTAAAAATGGTATTTACTCAAGGAAATGTTGGTGGGATTCATTCTTTATTTGAAATACTTGAATTATTAACTTATTTTTTTGATAAGATCACTCGTTGAAACATGTGGGCAACTTTAAACAGTATTATTTGCTAATTTATAATCTCACTGTCATTAGTGACTAAATATTGGGACCATCATCTTCAGGATCACTGTTACGCATTTTTACCTGGACTCATAACTCTGACCCTAGTTCTCACCTTAACGCTATCCCTACTCCAACCCAAACCCATTGACAAGACTAATATTAGATCATCCAATGTGACATGCTGATATGTTTTTTTCTAATTATTGATGTGCTTTCGTATATGACATTGTTTGTTGTTCATCAGAATATTCTTAAATGTTAACTGTGTTTTCAATTAAGCTAAAACCAGTAGTAAGAGCCAGTGTTTCATGGACATTTTATTTAAGACAATAAATCAGCATATTTGTGGGGGAGGGCACTAAGAGGAGCGCCCTTAGAGCTCGCTGGGTTTTAGGACACGGAGACATCTTAGGCACATTTAAAGAAAGAAAACAAATGTTTGAATGGAACTTTTGGATTATCGTTGGTCTTAGGGGCGGCACGGTGGCTGAGTGGATAGCACGCTCGCCTCTCAGCAAGAAGGTCCTGGGTTCAAATCCCGGTCGGACCAGGGCCTTTCTGAGTGGAGTTTGCATGTTCTCCCCGTGTCTGCGTAGGTTTCCTCCGGGTACTCCGGTTTCCCCTACCACTAAAAATATGCACAATAGGTCTGGCATGCGCCTCCTGTTCGGCGACCCCACTCCCATCTCTGTCTGGAGTGAGAGGACAAGTGCCCAAAAAAATAATAACAATTGTAAACCGCTTTGTGACCCTTGTCTGTGAAAGGCGGTATATAAATAAACATTACTTACTACTTACTTACTTACTTCCGTCCTGGTCAAAATTGAATTATGCAACAAAATGGTGACTTTGTTTTAGTAAATGTTCAAACTATATGACATTCTGGGTTACTATCAACGCTTATCAGGGTATGAGCTTTATCCACATCCTTAAACCGATATGATCCAACAATATTTTCACGGTGCATGAGGTGTTTCTCGACCTGCCCAGCTGCCCTTTTGTTTACATTTTAGTTTAGTGTGTTTACTATTGTCAAAAACATGACGGACGTGTGTCAGAATTTGATGCAGAAATGAGACCAAGCATTCAAGAGTTAAAAATAAAACAATATTTAATTATCTTTACAATTTAATATTATTACAAAACTCTCGGAGCTCTATTTCCTTAACTAACCTATGAGCTGAGCCATTTTAACTCTCCCTCCAGGCCTGAACATGTACTGAGAGGACATCCAGGTTGTGCCATGTCCTCTGTCTCTCTGTCCCTGCTCAGACTGCTCACAACATGTCCTACCAACACTTTTATCAAAATGTCCGATGACGTCATATGGTGAGACCGACTGAGGCTCTGGTCTGGGTCTGGTCGAGTCCGGTTTTGGGTCTCATGCCTTGTGTCCCGATAAGAGAGACAGGCTTTTTATGCAAACATTTCATGATAAAATATAGAATTTCATATTTTCATAGATGTTGGTACATGGATGACAGAAAATAGTAATGTATTGACATGTGCTGTATTTAAATATACATCAATACACATTTATTTAGTGTGTAAATGAGTACATGTTGTTACTAAACTAAGTTGCTGAACTGCTATTCAAAAAGTGTTTGAACAGGTACATATGTTCTAACAACATTACCCATGTTGGCTCATTCACCTTCAAACCTCTTCCCTTCAGATTCACGTCCAATGTCGGCGCCATCCTCCCCATGATCCTCGTCCTGGCCTTCAATTACACCGTGTGCACGATCATCAAAAGCCTGGTGCTGGAGAAAGAGCTCCGCCTTAAGGAGATCCTCCGAGCCATGGGCATCCAAAATAGTCCCATCTGGATCTCTGTGTTTATCGAAAACTTTCTCCTCCTCTCAATACCCTGCGCACTCTTGAGTGTCATGCTGAAGGTCTGTCCATTCCGCCGAAAAAGAAAAACACTAAAACGCAAAGCAAGAAGTTTGTAAAACACACAAATAAATCATGTAAACCCATTTTTTGAACAAGAAAACAAGTGCCAGCACATTCACACAACCATCTGATCACATGGGTCCTTAAGTCAAAGGCTTCTTGCTTCTGCGTTTTGGTTTTTTCACTCCATGAAAATCATTGGATATAATTATTACCCATAATTCATTAAATCACATTTCTGGTGCCTAATTAAGTGTGCATCTTGCCAAAACTGCAATTAAATCAAATGAGAGTCTGGCCGAGCCACATGCAGCATTTATTTCTCGCTCTTGCTTCATGATTTCTCGTTCTGTATTTGTAAAAGAGAATGATCATTGTCCATGCATGTTCACCGTGAGGCTGAATGACGTCTTGTAATACTTTTTTATATCACATTGCATGTAGCAGTGTAAGGCGATCGTCCAAGAAAGAAGACAACAGGTACTTATTTAGAAAACCACATAGAATCAGAGAAGAAAACAACTACAGAACGAGAACAAAACAACAAATGAATAGTTACCATACCATATACGAGGGTCGACAAACAAACAACTGAAAATGTGTGTTATATTCTGGTTCTTCAAAGTAGCTCCTTTTGCTTTGATACTGCTTCACTCTTGGCATTCTCTGGATGAGCTTCAACAGGACCTGAAATGGTCTCCAACAGTCTTGAAGGAGTTCCCATGATGCTTAGCACTTGTTGGCCCCTTCACTCTGTGGTCCAGCCCCAAACCCATCTGGACTGGGTTCAGGTCCGGTGACTGTGGAGGTCATGTGGCCCAGCACCATCACTCTCCTTATTGGTCAAACAGCCCTTACACAGCCTGGTGTGGGTCTACAGCAATAGCCATGAAAAGAAAGGAAGCCAATTGAAGGAGAAAGTGTGTCTAAAACTTTTGGTCTGTACTGTACATTGGAGAAACAAGAAGAGCTTTCAACAACAGACACAATGAAGATAAGGAGGAATGCGAAAAAGATCCAACAGCACGACTAAGAAGATCAAAGGAAAAAGCAACACAGGAAAACCTCAAATCAGCGATATCTGACCACTGTAAAAGAGAACAAACTGTATAATGGACTGAGACAATGCAAAAATAGTGGGACCAGAAGAATGAAATAATCCTTTGAGGAGCTACTTTGAAGAAGGTCCGAGCCACAGATTGGAGACTCATGCTCTACATTAAAAAAGAGTGATCAGATCATTGATGTTACAAACCTGGTAAGATGTCTGATTGACCCATAGACTGTATATATTAACGGACGTAGTCAGGCCTATCTCCGCCGTTCTAACTAATGGGCCAAAAATTGGGCTTTCATGGAGTGATTCAAAATGGCCGCGGGGGCTGGAAAATGTGAAAAAACGCATCTGTGCATGAGTCAGCTGCACGAGTTCCATTCATTTAAACGAGTGACTTCTAAAGTCCACAGCGACTAAACTAGACTGGTCCAGAACACCCCCCTCAGCATTGACACACATGTGGAACGGAGCTTTGGGCCAAGAGCCAACTTGGACCATCCTGTAAAGACGTTTTCCAGAGGTAAGAAGATGCTATATGTTAGCATTGGCTAATTCTTATTCTGGGTCCACCCCCACAGGCCCGGGGTGGTATTGCAGCATGTCAGCGCACATCATTTTGGACACTTTTGAGCCGGGACCCGCCCACACTGGATTGACCTCGACCATATCGCAGCTATCAGTCATCACCCATATGTAAATTCTCACCAACATGTGTTTTTTTTTAATGCCAGCGCAGTCATTAGAGATCATTTCACTCGGCGCTAATCAATTTTCCTCTGTTTAATTGGAAAATAGTGGCGGTAAATAAAAAGTGATATTTGAACAGCTGGGCTAAACACAATCAGCCTAATGCGTTTGCTAGTCATCAACAATTTGTAAACATTAATAACAATAAATTGAGTTAGTGGAGTGCCTTGGAGGAGTGGTGCGAGTGCAGTGTCGGGGCCTGTTCTAAATTATAATTTCACAGGCTTTTTCTGAGCATTAATAATAATAGCAAATCAAATTGTGATTATCATAAGGCTGTGTCCGGATTAGGTGTGACAACAATCGGGTTTGTCATGTGCACCTGAGCCCTCTGCCACTTTACACTTGTTTCCCCTTCCATTATAGCCGAGGCACTGCATATTAATATCCTGGGGGCTGTAGTTTTGTTTAATGAAGGCTGGCTGTGAGGGGAAAAAGGATTATTTCTTGTCAGCCCAAACTGTCAAAACGTATGAGTGGAGACATGTGAGCTTTCAAACATTCAATTTATCATATCATCCTTGTCCCTTTATCACTCACTCACTATTGAAAAAAAAAAAACAGCGCTATTGAATGTGGTTATCCTCAAGGGTCAAGTTTGAGGAGGTCCACTGTCCACTGTCCATAGGCATGACTCATCTAACATTGCTCATCCAAAATGTTTCTGAACTTGCGTTGTTTTAGGAGCATTTCTAATTTATATTACGCATACATAATATTGCGTTCCTTTGTGTATATTGAAGGGGATGGAGCATTTAATTCTAAACTAGGGGACTGTGGGCCTAATCAGAAGCCTTAACTTTCTCCTGATCTGAATTATTAACGTCAATGAGTGTTCGTTGGCACTTTACGAAACATGTATAGCTCAAAATATGCCTTCACACAAAAAAAAAGCAAGAACCAGCCACATTATTACAGCATTTCCACATTTCATGAACACTAGTTTTTGGTCCGCAATTACTCAACACACAGTGACTTCTGTATGAAAACTAAAACTTATACAAACTATACAACGTACAATAAACATTTTTTCTCAACTCTGGTCCTTTGCGAGAAGCCTGGTATGTTCTGTAACTGTACCACATCCTTGCAGTAAAATAACAGGGATTATTTTTAGAATTTCTTGTGGAATTAAAAAGAATTTGGGTAAATAAACGAACGCGGATAAGCTCTTCAATTAAAGCCAGAGAAAACCCAGAAATGAAAAGCTGTTGCATAGAATTATCTGAAACCGAAACACATGGAGAAGACGAGGACACTCTGTACAATCAGTCTGTCTGCTGTTAATTAATGAAGTGCATCACATTTATAGCTTTCTGTCTCACGGCGCAGCTTAAGCCTTTTTTTAGATTGCGTCTTCTCAGATCACACAACTTTTTGGTACACGTTTTAATTGATCTGGAATTTGTTTAACGTCCTTTCTGCATGAATCCCTATCTCTAAAAATATGCATGATAAAACTGAGGTAAAGATTTTTTTTATCAATATTGCATTCTCACTTGTAAAGCCCGTTTCCACCAGCGCTACTTTGGAAAAAGCCTTGTGAGTCACTATTAGACACTTTAGGCTGAGTGAGGGTAGGACAGAGGCCAATATACATGTACATGCTTGTGAAAACTTGTGATAGATCCCAATTGTTTTAAGAATTAGTATAGAGAGGTTGGTGAACGTTTGGGCCTGTATCTGTGGGAATAATAATAATGCATCAAACTTATATAGCGCTTTTTTGGACACTCAAAGACGCTTTAAAAAACACATAGAAATAAACATGGAAAAACAAAATTAAGGAAAGGCTGAAACATATGGGTTTTGAGAAAAGATTTAAAGTTCTGTAGTGAGTCTGAGTTTGTGATTGATTGAGGGAGTGAGTTCCAGAGAGTGGGGGCGGCTGCAGCGAAGGCTCGGTCCCCCAAGGTTTGGTGTTCAGTCCTGATTGGAGTGAGGAGATTGGAGTCAGTGGAACTGACTGGCAGCGGGAGGGACAGTGATGATGGAGGAGGTCTGTGAGGAAAGAGGAGGCCAGGTTATGGATGGACTTGTAGGTGAGGAGGAGGACCTTGTATTGGAAGCGGTATGGAACAGGAAGCCAGTGGAGTTGTTTGAGGACAGGGGTGATGTGGTCTCTGGAGCAGGTGTGGGTGAGCAAGCGGGCGGCGGAGTTCTAACTCCGTAAGGCCCGTTTCCACCAGCCCTACTTTGGATTTTTCCAAAGTAGGGCTGGTGGGCCTTACGAACTTGTAGGTGAGGAGGTGGAGGACCTTGTATTGGATGCAGGAACAGGAAGCCAGTTGGGTTGTTTGAGGACGGGAGTGATGTGGTCTCTGGAGCGGGTGTGGGTGAGAAGGCGGGCGGCGGAGTTCTGGATGTATTGCAGTGGAAGGGAGACCGAAGAGGAGGCTGTTGCAGTCGTCCAGTCTGGAGGTGATGAAGGCATGAACCAGTATTTCAGCAGAGGGTCGAGAGAGGGAGGGGAGGAGGCGAGAGATGTTGCGGAGGTGGAAAAATTATGTTTTGGAGATGAGTGTCTAAATGAGACGGTGGAGTCCATAATAACGCCGAGGTTGCGTACAGAGGAGGAGGGAGTGACTGTGTGGCTGTCAATGTTGAGGGAGATGTTTTGAGCAGAGGAGTGACTTGGGTCCGGTGATGAGGAGTTCGATTTTATTGCTAGTTTCAGAAAATTGTGGTCTATCCAGAATTTGATGTCAGAGATGCAGTGTGTGATGGTGGAGAGGATGACTGGGGAGGGAGAGGATGGCTTGGTCCTATCTTGTCTCTTGCCATTGGTGTTAATGTGTGTGTGTGTGTTGCTGTTGTGTGTTTTGTTGAACGGTACTTTAAGGTTTTGATTCTTTTTTTTATTATGTTGTAGTATGTGTCTGTGCAAGGGGATTGGATTAATATTTGCTTTTTGCGTCATCCAATCTCTTTTCAAATCATGTACATCTTTTTCTCTGTGTGTAATCAGTTGTATATCTTGTGTATACATGTGAGTAATCTTTTTTTTAAATATATTTCACATTTTACAGACCAAGGTCACCCAAAGCACTTTAGAATGTTCAGAGTTTCATTCACTCCAGACACTGAAGCGATAGACTGAACACACTGGCCCCCAATCAACATCAACTCCATGCATTCTCTCACTCATTACATTCATGACACGAGGAGAACATGCAAACTCCATTCAGAAAGCCCTTGTTCTGACCGCGATTCAAACCCAGGACCTTTTTGCTGAGAAGCGAGAGTTCGATCAGTCACTGTGTCGCCCATGTTTGAAATAAATACAAAAATCAAGTCCCATCTTATGTCTTTTAAAAATTAGGTTGCGCAGCTTTAATGGCAGCGCGGTATAATTCGTGTGACTCTTGTTTCTTGACCATTTGTCCTTCAGGTTCCTCCGACGTCTCGCCACCGTCCTCCCACTGTTCCTGACCCTAGCTTGGATTTACTCGGTGGCCATGATAGTCAAGAGCATTGTGATTGAGAAGGAGGCGCGGCTAAAGGAGACTGTCAGAATCATGGGCCTGAAGAGCGCCATCTATTGGCTGAGCTGGGCAGTGTCATGCATTCTGCCCCTGGCTTTTAGCTCTTTTCTCCTTACTATGATCTTGAAGGTGATTTCACGATGATTCAGTTGATTTTAAGGAGCACCCGGTTTTACTTTGAGTGGCTGTTACTGTCTGAGGTCATGGGCCATTTGTCTGGATATTTTTTGCCACCATTTCAATCTGATGGTATAAAGGCAGTAGTTTTTTGATCACGGTAAAGGACAAAAGTACATAATTTGCTGCTATTATAAGTACTCTTTAGTGCTCTTTACAATTAGAGGCCCACAACAAACTACATAAAATATTCTAAACTAAATTGGAATTAAAAAATACAATTTGACAAACAAAATCCCAGAAATTCCTGACAATCCTTAATGCCTTAATTTTCCGTTCATGAACCATTTTTTCATTTTTGTTCAAAATGAAATGAATGCTATTAAAATGATACATTAGAAAAGATATCGGATACCAAGTTAACGTCTAAATGGATATTAACATATTAAAAGTAAAAGTAAAGCTGGGCTCTTTCTATAGATATGAATCGTGTCACAATCAAATTTCAATTACATGTTTTCTCCTGTTTATCCATATATGGGCATGTTCACATTGTTTTTCCCCTCCTCTCTGGTGCAGTATGGTCTGGTGCTGCAGTACAGTGACCCGTCCTTGATCTTCGTCTTCCTGTTGGTTTTCTGCCTGGCCACCATCACCCAGTGCTTCTTCATCAGCGTCTTCTTCTCCAAAGCAAACCTGGCTGCGGCGTGTGGAGGCCTCATATACTTCCTCCTGTACCTCCCGTACGTTCTTTGCTACACCTGGAGAGACGTCATGGGCTTTCCACTCAAGATAATAGCGGTGAGTCTATTTATAAACGGGTTTTTGTAAAGTTGTAAAGTGTATTTGTGAATATTCTCCCTTGATGAAGACTTGTTGGCCGAAACTTTAATTTTAACCTCTGCTGCTTGAGATCCATTAATTGAAACACACACTGTATAGCAGGGGTCTCCAACCTGTGATTCGGGAGCTACCAGTAGCTCGCCAGCCCCTTTCAGGTAGCTCGCCAAAGGATGCACAATGTAACAAATGACTGAATCCAGTTTGAGTCAGTACAAATCTATTATAAGTGACAAAAATAGTGTTATACAGTAAAAACAGTATATTTTACATGTGTTCACCTAGCCTGGTCGTACCACACCATAGTACAAATTACATTTCGTACTAAGGTCTGGGCGTGCTTCATTGAGCTCCGTTAACAGGTGGGAGGGGTTAACCATTGAAACCATTGGATATGAGTTTACTGTGACGTATGTAATGAGCCCAAGTCTGTCATTAGCATTTAGCATTTAGCCCGTGGGGATTAGCGCCACAATTTCTTCCAGCGATTACATAAGATAAGATTGCTTTATTTATCTCACAGAGGAGAAATGTACATGTCACATTTGGCATGGATAGAGACACTCAGATTGTGCAAAGGGAGGAAATGTGCAAACATGTTACATGCAGGATATATGTACAATAAAGTGACAGTGAGATTTGCTAAACATTCCTCTTGCTCCGGCTTCAATTTCTTGATAGAACCAGACCGGATTACTTTACTATCGCATTTTTCGCCATTGCCAAACTACAACCTGCCCGTTCGACGCAAACTCTTGACATCACCCACAACTAACTACAACACTTCCGCGCTCTCTGATTGGTCGGTCGAAATTCAACCGATTTGTAATCGCTAACACAGGGACCAGACCCAGACGTTACATGCAGTGAAATGATGATTGAGCGGAGGGTACGGGTGGATAAGGCCAGGGTAGTGTTCTCCATGTGTGTCGTTATTATTACATACATTTATCATGACTGCCAAATGGAATAGCTCTCTGCCTCTTCTGTTGTATAAAAGTAGCTCTCTGATTGGATAAGGTTGGAGACCCCTGCTCTATGGCTTTTGCTACATCCACCTCAACTGTTTTTATTTACTGCTTAACTCCAAATGGGCGCTGATTGGCCATTTCCTTCCAGCTTCTCTAGTCTGCATTTCTGCCAGACCTGACCTAGCAGCCGGAGTTAAATGAAACCGAGCGGAGGCATGAATTCTAAAATTAGTTTTATTTTTCAAATGACGCAACCCTTTTTTTCTTTCTTTATTTTTGTGTGACAGGTCTTATTGATATTTTTTTTTACAATAGAACATTGCAACATTATTATTCATTCTTTCAATTTTTTCTTTTGCCTCATTTTGAATAATCTACTTTCTTATTCAGCTGATTAGCAAGTGGGTTCATGAGCAGAGGCAAGGAAAGCCCCTAGGGCCCATTAACTCAGATACCAGCCGTTACTCAGTCAAGACAGATGCTTTAAAGAATATTTCAAGTAAATTAGTAGAAATATCACACTTGCAATTGTATATATACTTTAAAACTGTATAGGGAACATTGAAGGCAGAGCATGTCTCCATAGAAATCAGAAAGTGGCAGACCGGAAATGTCAATATTTAAATCAATTGTTTTACAGAGAAAATGGCCTGATATGTTTTGAGTGGCACACAGCACATGTGCGTAAAAGGACGCTTAAGCAGCCTGGGCTTTGGGGTTGTGTAGTCCCTTTAAAGGATAGAGATAAATAGTGTACCATTGCTCAACTCTCACAGCAGCCTTTCCGAGTGACCTTTAGAGCGGCGCTGCTATCATTTGTCCTCCGGCTGTCCTGTTCCGCAGACAAAGACACAAAATCTCCAATCTCTGTTGTTCTGTGTCCGACTGTTGCTATCCCAGAATTTCAATCGGCTCGCTTTCTTTTTTTTGTGTGGGCCGTAACAAGACTATCAGGTCAGGTAAAGTCATCGATTGTCAAAGTATGTTTGTACGGTGGAAAACGACCTCTCTCCAAACATGTTCTTGAATCGTCTTCAATGGACAGGATGTGTTATTTTCATTTTAAATTATACCTAGTCTATCTTCAATACGTGTCCTCAGATAATAAGTACATATTTGACCTTTTCGGAACAAACTAAAGAAACTACAGTGTACATGATGCCCATAATATTTATATATTTTGAGGCAGATCGTCAGAATCTGTCTCATTTTGGTTGCCAGTTGTAGCTGGTTTTGGCTCTTTTTTATTTGTTTTAAATTCACAAACAAAACGTTGCACAATATATATTTGTATGAAACCGGGTACAAAAATAAGTTGTCATACTGTACATAATACGCAGAGATTGTACTGTTTCTAGCTCAACTCCAGCAGGTGGTTTGCATCAGTAATCAGTGCTTTGGAGCTACATTTGTCACAGGCAGGATTCAGGCAAAAAATATTTAGCAGTGATTTTACTTACCTTTTTAGACCATTAATAGCACAGATAAATAGATACTTTCTTGATCCCCGTAGGAGGATTTCAGGTGTCCAGTAGTAGCAAAAATAACATTGATAATTCTAAAAAGATAACAATAGTAATAATCAGCAACAGCCCTGGTCACAGCAGCAGAGGTGGCATTCCTCCAGTGGATTTTTGGCTGATCCGCTTGCCCCTTTATGACCCATTATGACCCATTTAATGTTTGAAATCATACAGACCTATACATGCCTATCTTTCCTGATGCATTCTTTTTCTTCACCGTATGGCTTTATGACCAAATATCTTAATGGAGTCAAGCAGGTGATTTCAGCAGGTGATTTCAGCAGGTAACGTTAAATGCGAGATCTGCGGAGAGGCAAACACACGACAACAATAACAATGCAGGTTTTAGGGATTTTTCCGTATCCATTAAATAGTGCAAACTGTCATACTGTGGAAGATTTTAGACAAACAAATGACTTCTCCATAGAGGCAAGTTTCACTATCCACCTCCATATTCTTTATCCAACGGTTGATCAATACACACTGTCGACTATCTTGTTTACACACTTTAGAAATAGTATGATTTGGATTTGTGAAGCTAACTTTTTCTGAGCCGAATTTGCCTTTGAAAGTTCACTTAAAAATAAACCTCAATTTCATCCCTTTGCAGGTTTAAAGCATTTTACATCTAAAGCAGGCCAAACCTTATTTAAT
Source organism: Knipowitschia caucasica (assembly GCA_964034765.1). Lineage (NCBI taxonomy): Eukaryota > Metazoa > Chordata > Actinopteri > Gobiiformes > Gobiidae > Knipowitschia > Knipowitschia caucasica. The sequence goes on from OZ035841.1 coordinate 32,633,384, forward strand.
CTTTGGTGCCTCTGTTCGCTTCTCCCTGGGCACTTTTGGTTTTATTCTGCCGTTCCTGTTAGATGGGTAGCCCTCCAGCCTTCTAATTAGCATGAGCAATGTTCTTGTGACCAAACCACTACCCTCACCATCCCTCCTCTTTATCAGATGTAGTCAGGCAAAGATTTCTCCCTTTTTGTGCTATTCCTTGCAGCTAGTCTGACTATGTCTTGGGCATACACATCTACTCTTTCTCATTGCCCTTTGATAACGTCCCTAATCACCTCCAAATGACAAATAATCACACAATTTTGTACCAACACATTCTGCTGCCTTGACAATGACATCGCTATCAAAGTCTAACTGACAACTTCTTTTAGCACAAGCTCTAAGACTGTTTGTCATCTTGGAACTTAGAATTGAAGCCACACAGCGGTGTTTTCCAAAAGGAATTGTAAGATTCATTGACCTCATCACTTTTCTGAGATTGCTTTAGCTAAATTGGCGACATGTGACCCATGCTCCACACAGGGTTTTTGTCCGCTTCTTTGCTAAGTATTTGACAATTTCTTATGAATGGAAAAATATATATTACTGTGCAGAACTATGAATGACTGCTGATTGAACTTGAAATTGTGCTTGTCGTGATCAGCATCTTTTTATAGCGTCGTTTAGGGCTTTGCAATTTTGGCTAAATGTCTCATTGTAATATTTCTGACCAATTTTGCATATATTTTTTATACATCAAGATATCGCTATTTTCTCACCAAAAGATGGTTCACCTGTCATTATTTATTGACTCCATGTCTAGTGGTGATAAAATAGCACTCATCAGCCTCTCCAACAGCCACAGCAGACCCACTGTCATACCTGGTTTTCCCAGAGGCCTCCCATCACAGTATTAACCAGACCTTGCCCAATTTAGCTTGAACGGTCCGCTTGGATCAGGCTTTCACATACAGATGGGACCACAATGTGTAAAAATTCTGTTCAGAGTAAAAAAAAACAGAACGGTGTTAAAATCAGACCCAAGTTGTGCTCATTTATATAATTTATGTTAAATATGAGCTTTCGCAGTCGGAATATAATGCTTCCGCCTGACAACAAGACGGAAGATACTTGTTCCATTCACAAATCTCAAATATTGTCTTGCTTATACTTGGCCCCTTTTTTGTTTTTGTGATTAATTATGCAGCTCTACAGCGTCTTTAGTAAACTGCAAGCAGGCATTGTCCCTGTGTTGTTGTTGAGTGCAGTTTTTGAGCTTGATTCATTTTTCTCCAAATCCGAAGATGCCTGTTGTATCCGGCTGCCTTTCATCCAGAGGTCAAGGATGTGCGCCCCATTCTGCCTCCAAACGTCTGCCCACCTTTGCCGACTCTCTGCTGATTGCTTGATGCCAGAACTAAATAAAACGAAAAAGTTGTGGTTTGAGTAGAGCTCCTCCGTCACAGCTGGAATAGTAGTTGTAAGAGGAAGGGTTCTCTGAGGTCAAGGTTTGGGGAGTGATTGAGGTGGACTTAAAGCCGGGGTACCTAACTTTCAAATCAGAAACACTAGCATTACCAGCAACATAAAGGTGGAACTTGGACACTTAGAATATTGTTCACAAGTCACAATCAATCAATATATTTATTTCCAACATATGGTTTTCACATACGTCTACATAACAGACACAGAAAGACGTCACTAAGGGGTTGGATGACAAACTTTTATTATTCTAACCCCCTCTCAAACAAAAATATCCAATGGAATTAATAAATCACAAAACAATATACTGTAATATTCAGATTTTAATATTATTTAATTATTCATATTTAATATTAGTAATTCTTTAAAAATGGGTACAAGCAAAAAGTCAGGATAATAAGGCGAGGCAAGGCAGGGCAAGTTTATTTGTAAAGCACAGTTCGTACACACAGCAACTCAAAAGAAAAAAAGCATTAAAATCATAAGTACATGTAATCCCAGTACATGTGTGTTCAGTTGTCGGTGTTTTAACCTGGATTTAAACATTGTCGGAGAAGAAGCTTGTCTCACATTTGCCTCACCAGATTTTAACTGCACAAATAAATTGAATACATTTTGTGGCAGTTCCAAGATATTCTTTACTTTCTCAAAGTGGGAGCTCTTTACACAATCAAATGAACAAATGATCTGTTTCTCAGATAATAGCACAACCTATAATTTGTATAAAGTTTTTTTCTCAACTGTGGAAAAAAAACATACACATTTATAAGAAAATAATACCTTGTCTTGTTTATGTGCATTGCTCAGTAGTTAGAATAACGACTGACCACATACATTTATGTGTGTCTTTCTCAATGTCCCTTTTCTCTTTTCTCATCAAAAACAACATTTTGAGGGCTGGCAACAATGATGACCAAAATAATAAGGTTTAATATGGACAACTACAAAAATCAATCAAATATAATTGCATACTTTATGAATGTATTAACACAGCTATTTTCCCATTCTATGTTCACTGTTGCTATGACAAACGTTTCCATGGCAACCGCATTCTGGTGTGTGGCTTTGTGATGTCATCAGCAGAACATGCAGAGATTAGGTGGCCCCAGAGATTGTCTGCGTCCACATAAGGGGGCAAGTATTTGACTCCAGCAAACACAGAGGACACAGAGCCACAGGCAAACTCACCGCACACGACAGAGAAAAATAATCTTTTAAAGAAGCAAGATGGGAAAAAACTCTAAAAAGAGAAAAAACCAGAAACCCAGTATGGTAGACAGACCCTATGTGTCAAATCATGAGCAGAACATGGAGGCTCCAGTAACACAGGCCTTACCACCAATTCCTGAGACTGAAGTAATTGACCCTTCAAGTGAACTTCCAACATCTGTAGGTAAAAATAGGAGGAAGAAGGAAACTGTACGGTTACAAAGTCTTCTCATCCAAATGGAGCCAGGCCGAAGAGAGAATCTGACCAATGACGAGAAAGCTCAGGAACTTTCAACTTCTGGGCCTGAAGTAACAAAACCAAGTGTTCGCTTCTATGCGGATATCCCGGATGAGTCAGAGCAGTTTAATGGGCCTTCAGTGAGACCTAAAAAGACAAGTTCGATAAAGGCACTAGATCGCTTCTTCTCCCGTATGCCAGATGAAGAACTAGATATTGATTACTATTGTAGGCCTTTGAAAAACTACACTAATGAGAAAACAACAAATGTTCAGACAGCTACAACATTCCAGGCTCCAACACCAAAGCCTTTGCCAATGAAGACGACTGCCTCTTCCAACACTGACCAGGTCAAGGAGGCACCAGTCTTTGACAAAAAACCTCAAGAAGACCCAAGGATTATTGAGCAGACCCGCCCTGCCTACAGGAACAACAGGGAATATGAAAATGTTCCAAGAGTTTCTGAGCCAACCAATCACCCTGCTGATTTCAAGAAAAGTTACAGTCAAGCTGTATCCACTCCCAGACGCCTGGTCACAGAAGAAAGATGTGATCCAAAGCCTCTGCAGGAGACAAGTCCTTCCACAAGCTCAATGACTGTATTGAGGAATGATGAGGAGGCAAGTGAGGAATTCTGGAGAAGGCCTCAAAGTAGCAAAATGGAAAAAAACTCTAAGAAGAGAAGAAACCAGAAATTATCTCCAGGTATGGTAGAAAGACCATATGTGACAAATCATGAGCTGGCTGCAAAAGCTGAAAATTCTGACTCTGAATCTGCAAAACCAGCTGATTCTGAAACAAAAGAGAGTAAGTATGATGCAGGAAAAGACATTTGGTATAAAAGGCCGACTCAGCAGAACATGGAGGCTCCAGTAACACAGGCCTTATCACCAATTCCTGAGACTGAAGTAATTGACCCTTCAAGTGAACTTCCAACATCTGTAGGTAAAAATAGGAGGAAAAAGGAAACTGTACGGTTACAAAGTCTTCTCATCCAAATGGAGCCAGGCAGAAAAGAGACTCTGACCAATGACGTGAAAGCTCAGAAACCTTCAACTTCTGGGCCTGAAGTCACAAAACCAAGTGTTCGTTTCTATGCCGATATCCCGGATGAGTCAGAGGAGTTTAATGGTCCTTCAGTGAGACCTAAAAAGACAAGTTCGATAAAGGCACTAGATCGCTTCTTCTCCCGTATGCCAGATGAAGAGCTAGATATTGATTACTATTGTAGGCCTTTGAAAAACTACACTAATGAGAAAGAAACAAATGTTCTGACAGCTACAACATTCCAGGCTCCAACACCAAAGCCTATGCAGGAGACAGGTCCTTCCACAAGGTCAACGCCTGAATTGTGGGATGATGAGGAGGCAAGTGAGGATTTCTGGAGAAGGCCTCTGGAATTTTATTCAACAAGTCTAACAAACATAGAGAATTGGAAAGCCTCGGCTGAAACACTGGAGGCGCATTTTGGACCGTCCACTGCCACCGACGAGACAGTGGAAGTGACTGGTCATTCTATAATGGCTGATGATGAATTTGAGGATTTTGATGAGACCTGTATTAGACCTTTAGAGTTTTACAAAACAGGCATGTCCAGACTGGACATGAGTGCCACCTACCACTCTTCCAACTGGAAATGTGCTATATAAGGACCGCAATCTCCGGTCTGATACTGTGATGCCATCTGCAGAACATACACATCTTAAACGTAGGTAAACAAAGAGAGATACATAATTGTGACTTTTGCACAGAGCTATAAGCTTTGTGCTAAAGTCAAAGAGTTACTGGGAAACTCAAACCACACACCAATCTTTCAAAGGAGCAAGATGGGAAAAAACTCAAAAAAGAGAAAATATCACAAATCATCTCATGATGAACAGACCTTATGTGGCAAATCATGAGCTGCAAAAACTGCAAATTCTCTGTGTTCAGCTGTTGTTTCAGAAACAGTTTTAGAAGTATTGGAAATATGAGGCAGGAAAGTCAGTTATACCGACTAAGTAGTCGGTATAACTGGCCATTCGTTGCCTCATCACCAATTTTGGCACAAAAGGCCAGGTACATCGACTGAGTAGTCGGTATAACTGGCCATTTGTGGAAAGCAACAATTGTTCGGACAGCAACAATATCCCAGGCACCAAGCCTCTGCCAATGAAGGAAATTTCCCTTTCAAACACTCAAACGGTCTAGGTGGCTCCCGTCTGACAATAAACTTTAGGAAAACAAGCAGATTCCATTTACACAGGCCTTATCACCAATCCCTGAGACAGTGCGTGAAAGAGACAAATCGGATAAGTCTCTAACAGCTCGAATGTCAATTCCTTAACATTTGACTCTTCAAGTGAGCTCCCAACTCCTAAAAGTAGAAACAGGAGAAAAATGTTAACTTTACGGCTACAAACTCCTCTCATACAACAGGTGGCAAGCAGAAGAGTGACTGAGACGAGGCAGCTCAGGAATCTTCAACTTCTGGTCCTGAAGTCACAAAATCCAGAGTTCACTTCCATGGTGGGCTCTGTTGCCCCATGTATAAATGGCCATGTGTTGCTTGAAGCCGACTTCAAAGATGGCTCCTGTCTTGGACAAAAAACTTCAAGAGGACTCCAGGGTTATTGGGCTACAGAGTTATGAGTGCAGCTTACCACTCTCCCAACTGGAATTGTGCTACAGAAGGACCACTGCAGTTTAAACGGCATCAAAAAATAAATAAAAATGTTATAAAAAATGCATGGTTGGATTAGCATGTGTGGTGCATAAATAAGTGAATATGAGGGACTGACACAACTTTTATCATTTCTATTGTTCAAAGTGTCAATCTATTTAGTTGTATTTGGGTCTAAATATTGTTCAAAACACTCACAAATAAAATAGAAGCAGGTGGATTGTTTTAAAAAAAGATTACTGAGCACAGCTTACACAAACATGGGTAATGTCACAGGTAAGTCACTATAACAGCCTTGTAGATTCTAAATAAACAATAAATAAATAATATACTGTGAATAAGACCAGGCTAAATCCCTGTTACTCCCTGTTTAGGGAACGTGCATTAGTCCAGTGTGTCAGGATTACGCTACATTAACATGAAAACCATTGATTTGATTAACGTGAAAATATCGTCAGAGATGTGAGAACTGCTTTTTTGAGGTTGAGCATTTTTTTACCTCGCGGTCTCACTGGTGTTTGTAACATGTTTACGTGTGTGAGTGCTGCTGTCGAGAATTAATTTGAGGTTGTGTCTGTAGTCAGTTTGTTGTTGTTGACGCTTTTTGTTGTTGATTTATTGGCATTTGGACGGCACTTTTCACACTCACAGGCTCTAACGAATAGTTTATAATTATTTCCATATCTATTTCCCTGTAAAAGAGGCGTGTTTGTATATTTGCGCCAATCTGCGTCAAGTCACTTTCTAAACGCCTCATCAGGTCCTTTCCCGGGTCTGTTTGTCTCTTCTCTTTGTCCGAGGAAGCATCAGCCTCAAACATGTGGCTGAAGGTGTCAGACTTCTTCTTGTAACTCGCTTCGCTCTTCATCCGCTGATCCTTGCTTTGTAGATGAGGTTTTTTTTCGCAATTTTCTCGTTTGCTGTTGGAATCACTGTACATTTTGAATGATCCATTAGACGCTGTGACGTCACACTTCCGCAAACGTATGGAAAACATATTTTTTCAATAAAGTAAAGGGTAATCTTTGCCGGAATCTATTTCAGATTGGCATTCATTGATTATCTGTCATGTAATTTTGATATCCACAAATTATTGGACAAACCCTGCACAAGGTCTTTAACCACAATCTCTTTCTAACTAATTCCTTCTGAACTTTTCGCTTTGCAGAAACTAACCTTGATGACATCTATATCCCACATCATTCAATTTAGTAAACAGCTCCATTCTTCAGAGGAAATAGCTTTTTGTACTGAGTCTCCCACAGCACAATGTTCCAATGTACTGCACTGTGACAGCGTTATGATCCTGCTTGACACATTTCTGTTCTTTCCCAGAGTCTGTTGTCGAGTGTGGCCTTTGGATACGGCTGCGAGAGACTCTCCAAGTATGAAGAACAGGGAATCGGCATTCAGTGGCACAACATCGGCATCAGTCCAGAGAAAGGGGACCGTTACAGCTTTATTGTGTCCATATTTATGATGCTGTTTGACGCGCTGCTGCACTGGCTGCTCACCTGGTACATCGAGAACGTCTTTCCAGGTTTGCACTTTTTCCGATGACAGTATTAAGTGTTAGGGTTAGGGTTAAGGCAGGGGTGTCCAAACTTTATTGTAAGGGAGCCACTTTAGTTCATCAGACTTGACCAGGGGCCGACGACCTGGATTTAAACAACTGGATTCGAGGTGGATTGACTGTTTGCGTTATGATACGTCCTTATTTATTTACACCACCCTGCATTTCTTTCGGAATGTTGTGAAAATAAAGTCAATAACTGGATTTCAGAGGGTCTGGGATTTACAACAAGGTATAGCATGACTGTATTGGTGGAGCTGAAGTTGGTTGGATGACAGTGTCAAAGTGCCTCAATGGCGACTTTGTGTTAGCAGCAGAAGGGCCACATACAACGGCACAGAGGAACGTAATTGGTCCGCAGGCCTGAGTTTGGACATGCCTGGGTTAGGGTGAGTAAATATGGGGGTTAAAACATACTCTTTTTATTTAATGTCTTTGTGTGCATGGAAACTTTCTCTTAGGGCAGTGTTCCTTTTTTTGCATTAAAACATTATTTTCATTCAAAATTATTAATTTGCCATTTGCAGTAAAACCACATTGGAATACATCTTTAAAAGTCCCCAGTGTGCACAAGACAAGTACATACATAAAACAACATTAAAAGTCCAGAAATAAAACAAATAAAACAGTAAAACATTGACTCTCTCAATTGCCGATGTCTCTCAGAACAGATCTGAAGCTCAGAGAGTCTGTAGCTCCTTTCATACTAGAGGACACACCTTCATCTGCAGATAGGAAAGGAAGACGCAACAGCAAGGAACAATGACAAGACCTTCCTTATTAGCATGTTTCAAAGCCTGATTTAACATACGAGTCCCCCCAGACTTTCTGAAGCCATCCCGGAGCCAAAAGTGAATTACAAGACCAGCTTTCTACAATATACTGTATTTTAGCCACATGTTAGTGATTTACTAAAATTAAAACATTCCAATGGCAATATCTAAATTCATAGCTGCATAAAATCCTTGTTGTATACCACATTATAAGACATTTTAAGATGTATCAGGATTCTCAACATTGTTTTATCTTTGTTTTAACATGTCTGTGTGTGTTCACTGCAGGACAATATGGGATCCCAAAGCCATGGTACTTCCCATTCACCTCGTCTTACTGGTGTGGGAGGAGCACGGCGCCTGCCACTGACCCCAGTTTATTCAAGGACTACAGTGAACACAGCGGTAAGCACGTTTTTATTTCAATTCTCACCTTTTTGTATTGTTAGCTTCTTGTCACAGACTAAAGGGAGGCTGTGCTTCAAAAACCAGCTGCGGCCTAATTGGAATGGATCACAAGTGAACATTAGCACTTGTGTTTTTTTCATCTTGGGTGATAATAGAGCTGGAGGCTTAAGAGGAGGAACACTATTTACAACTAGAAACTTGCAATGGCTGAAGCCATTGCGATTGACTGCGGAACAGATCTAATGTGGAAATCTGCTAAAAAAAATCCTTGAAATCTTTTAAAAGGCCTTGAAACTGTTAAAATACTTGATAGATATTTGAAACTCCTGAAGTCCTTGAAATTGTTGAAACCTTTAAACTCCTGAAATCCTTGAAACTGTTGAAACATTGAAACTCCTGAAATCCTTGAAACTTTTTTAAACCTGGAAACTGTTGAAAGTGTGGAAACTCCTGAAATCCTTGAACCTCCTGATATCCTTGAAACTGGTTAAATTCTTAAACAGTTGAAATCCTTGAAACTACTGAATGTATTGAAAGTGTCCTTGAAACTGAAAAATCCCCTCACCGCTGAAACAATTTGGTTCCTGTAACTAAGGAAACCTGGTCTGTGGTCATTATCTGGTGGTGGTCTGAGTCTTCGTTTGGGTCTTGGTCTGGTGGTATAATGCAACCTATTAGGTTGCATTATACTGGTTTACATGGAAAAATCCCTATTAAGTTGCATTATACTGGTTTACATGGAAAAATCCCTATTAGGTTGCATTATACTGGTTTACATGTACAAATCCCTATTAAGTTGCTTTATACTGGTTTACATGTAAAAACCCCTATTAGGTTACATTATAGTGGTTTACATGTAAAAATCCTTATTAAGTTGCATTATACTGGTTTACATGTAAAAACCCCTATTAAGTTCCATTATACTGGTTTACATGTAAAAACCCCTATTAAGTTCCATTATACTGGTTTACATGTAAAAACCCTATTAAGTTGCATTATACTGGTTTACATGGAAAAATCCCTATTAAGTTGCATTATACTGGTTTACATGGAAAAATCCCTATTAAGTTGCATTATACTGGTTTACATGGAAAAATCCCTATTAAGTTGCATTATACTGGTTTACATGGAAAAAACCCTATTAAGTTGCATTATACTGGTTTACATGGAAAAAACCCCATTAAGTTGCATTATACTGGTTTACATGAAAAAAACCCTATTAAGTTGCATTATACTGGTTTACATGGAAAAATCCCTATTAGGTTGCATGATTACACTGAAGTCCTTGAAACTGTTGAAACCTTGAAACTGTTGAAACCTTGAAACTGTTGAAACCTTGAAACTGTTGAAACCTTGAAACTGTTGAAACCTTGAAACTGTTGAAACCTTGAAACTGTTGAAACCTTGAAACTGTTGAAACCTTGAAACTGTTGAAACCTTGAAACTGTTGAAACCTTGAAACTGTTGAAACCTTGAAATTGTTGAAACCTTGAAACTGTGGAAACCTTGAAACTGCTGAAGTCCTTGAAACTGTTGATGTCCTTGAAACTGCTGAAGTCCTTGAAACTGCTGAAGTCCTTGAAACTGCTGAAGTCTTTGAAACTGCTGAAGTCTTTGAAACTGCTGAAGTCCTTGAAACTGCTGAAGTCCTTGAAACTGCTGAAGTCCTTGAAACTGCTGAAGTCCTTGAAACTGTTGAATCCTTGAAACTGTTGAATCCTTGAAACTGTTGAATCCTTGAAACTGTTGAATCCTTGAAACTGTTGAATCCTTGAAACTGTTGAATCATTGAAACTGTAGAAATGTCTGAAAGAGCTGAAGTCCTATTAAAATGCATGGGCCTATTAAAATGCATTGCAGAATTCTCAATGCAAATTAATGGCAGAATTCCCAAGCCCGTAGAAAAAAACTGGAAAACTGCAGAACTCTAATTTTTTCTGAAAACTCACAAGTTGTGGAAGCTGAACATGCACAAACTGCAGAAAATGCTGAAAATGTTGAAGAAAATTCTGAAAACTATGAATTTGTGGAAGCCCCATTATAAGTCAATGGGAAAAATCGACCGATTTTTGTCCGATTGCGGAAAAACCGGAAATTGCTGAAGTCCCAAAAGTAATAGCAATAATCTCCCAAACATGTGGAACGTTTTGATGTATAACTTGTGGAAATTGTGGAAATTGTTGAAAATGTGAAAGCTGTGAAACGTGTCAAAAATCAGGAAAAAGACGGAATAATAATAAAGAACGTGAAAACCAATGGTTGACTGCGGAAGGTTCCGCAGTCAATCAATTAACTGGTATGGGAGAAGCTCACATTTATTTGAACAGGACACAACAAGAACGAGACTGCATCGCTGCCACATGACAGACATTCAGCAAGATTTCCTTCAAAAGTTTGAAAAGCTAAATTCAACTCTCATTACATTGATTAAATGACTGCCCATGTTCAGCACAGGCCAAAACTGCACTTTCTGAGACGCTTGCGGCTGTTCGGAGTGAGCTCAGAAATGATGACTATTTACTACAGCTCTATATTTGAAGGCTGTCTCAGACAGTGCATGGCAGTCTGGTTCGGTCCACTCTCTGTGAAAGATAAATCTAAGATCCAGAGACATGTTAAAACTGCATCAAAGATCATTGGAGTTGAAGTTCCCGCCCTCCAGCTGATCTACGATCAGAGCACGCTCTCACTGGCTCAAAAAATTGTCAGTGACTCCCAACACGCCCTGCCTGAGGAATACGAGACCCTGCCTTCAGGACGTTGCTTTAGGGCTGTGAGACACAGGACAAACCGCTTCAAGCTCTCCTTTGTCCCAACGTCAGCGGTACTTTTCAACAAAAACAAACATGACAAATAATGAATGCACTCCAAAACTGAACTGAATATATATATATATATTTTTGTTTTTTGTTTTTTTTGGACCAAACAGAGACTTCAGAGCACTACTGCACTTTCTTGTAATTGTTTCCTTTTCTTTCTTTTTTTGTTCATGCAGATCTGTGTAGCACTGTATCCTACTGCAGGTTTCCCTTGGGACACTAAAGTTTATCTTATCTTAAAAGTCCTTCCATTGAGAAATGCCAAGCCATGTTAGTTCTTTTTCATTGTCATTTCAATATTTTTTTCAGGTTCATACAGGATTACTACATAGATATACATTTTCCTCTTCCCCCCATAGAGACTTCGGAAGAACTTAGACTTAGAACTCCCATCCCATCTACATACACATTCATACAATTCGTAATTATATTGTACACTATCATTACTGTCTATCCTCATTCTCGTCATCATCATGTTTCTGTTCTGTACAGTCATGACGTTGTTATTATGATTATTATATTACGGTTGAATCTGATTTTATAACATTATAGTAACATTGATGTCCATCGAACATTTTTTTTTTCTTTCACTGAACCATGGAAGTACTCCAGGAACACTCATTCAAGCCCCTCTTCTGTAAAACCATTGAGAGCAAAATGCCTGAATATCCTTGCTCTACAACAACACAACACTCTTAAAGCTGGGTTTCCAGGAATGGCCTACGGAAAAAGCAAATCCATATCTTAACCCTGCTCTGGGAAATGATGCAGGAACAGAGTAAATGCTCATTTGCTTCCTTTTTGCTCTCAGCGTTGTCTAAGCATGCCCTATATCTGCAAACACACTCAATCTCATCTTTTCCAGACTACCTGGAGAAACCACCTGCCGACGAGAAAGTGGGTGTTTCCGTCCGAAATCTTGTCAAAATCTACAAGACCGGAAAGAAACTCGCTGTGGACGGTCTGAGCGTGGACTTCTACGAAAACCAGATCACGTCTTTCCTGGGCCACAACGGCGCAGGCAAAACTACCACCATGTACGTAGCCATATCTGCCTCTGCCACATTCCGAGCAGCACGCCCTGACCCATGAGCAAATTCACCAGCACATGCTAATCTGAGCCGTGCACAATACCAACTGCACCCAGGCCATATTAACTCAGAGGTCATTGCTTTCAAAAAGAGAGACTTCTTAGAGAGAACATTTATCACACAGACTCAGCTGTTGGGGCTACACTGGGAGTTATCTAATTGCGGGTTTTAAAAAAGAGGAAGTTGGTAGAAAGGTTTTTAAGGTTCAGGGGATGACAAGAAATAAATGAAACCCACTGGCCTGGATAGAACGAGCCGGAGCGAGGTAGTGATGCAAAACTAAAAGGCCTAAGGGGAGCTCGGTGTAACTGTAGCAAAACATAACGGAGCACAACAAACGGGTAGGGCAGAGAAAGGACTCGCTGTGCTGTATGTAAGAGTGCATCTCATTTAAAGATTAACTATTGGTGCATTATTTTTGTCACTTTTTTTCCTTTTTGGATTCAGATTCAGTTTAATTGCCGTTTGCCGTAAATCTACATTAGCAAAAGTATTCCAGTGTTCACGCATATAAACAAAACAAGCTAAAAAGTGCGGGAAATAATTGTCAACAATAACCAGCTTCAGTAACAAGTGCAAGATGTGCTTTATGTTTTAGAATGTGAATTATTATTGTAACGAAGAAATATTGTTTGACATTTTTATTATGAGGAATAGCCCCTTGAGATGCATCATCTCGTTTTCAAGAGGGTCCTCAAAAATAGCAACACAAGTGGCAGCAGCGGTTGTCAAATAAATGCCCTTACAGTAAATAGATTCAATAAAACCACAAAACAAAAACAAATAGAAGGACAAACATTCACTCACACACACACACACACACACACACACACACACACAGAGCTCTCAAAGGTCAGAGGTCACCCTACTTCTCAAACTAGGACAGTCAAAACCAAAGGATATAGTGTTTAAAAGAAAGTTCAGAAGCAGTTACAGACATTTGTTATAATAAAAAAATTATATGTCAAACAAGAAGAAATATTAGAAAAAACAACAAGTAATCTTTAAGTAAGTAATCTTTATTTACTTAGCACCTTTCACAGAGTGGGCGTCGCCAGTACAGGAGGCACATGCCAGACCTATTGTACATGTTTTTAGTGGTAAGGGAAACCAGAGCACCTGGAGGAAACCTACACAGACAGGGGGAGAACATGCAAACTCCACTCAGAAAGGCCCTGTTCCGACCGGGATTTGAAGCCAGGACCTTCTTGCTGAGAAGCGAGAGAGCTAACCACTCTGCCACCGTACCGCCCGCACTAATATCAGGAGCTTCTGCCACAAGCATGAATCGTTCCCCCTTCCATCTAAAACTTTCTATCTCAAGCTGGGCCCCATTCTGCCGCAAATGTTTGAGGCACGCCAATATTAAGATTGCGCTGAGATTCTTGCCCCTGGTGCGTCTGACTGGTGCGATGTGATGTGTGGGGGTTATGAGCTGCTGACTCTGCAATCGCGCGGATATAAAACATTTTCGATATTTGCCGTGATTGGTAGGGTCAGAGCGCCGTCGTGCAAACACTAAAATACAGCGGCAGAGGAGAGTCGACACCGCGCTGTGGCACTGGAAGCCATGGGACATCAAACTACGCCCATTATAAAACAAAAAGTATCACCCAATAGTTTTGCCAATTTCTCAAATGGCGTCCTTTTCTATCAATCAATCAATGTAGTAAGTAGTAAGTAAGTAAGTAATCTTTATTTATATACCGCCTTTTCACTGCAGATCTGAGTCTCAAAGCGGTTTACAATTGTTAATTTTGGGCATTTGTCCTCTCACTCCACACAGAGATGGGAGCGGGGTCGCCAGTACAGGAGGCGCATGCCAGAACTATTGTACATATTTTTAGTGGTAGGGGAAACCGGAGTACCCGGAGGAAACCTACGCAGACACAGGGAGAACATGCAAACTCCACTCAGAAAGGCCCTGGTCCGACCGGGATTCGAACCCAGGACCTTCTTGCTGAGAGGCGAGAGTGCTATCCACCGTGCCGCCCAATGTGTTTATAGCCACAATCGGAAAGCAACAAAACAAATTCAACTCTTCCATCTTTTCAAAATTCTAAAACATAAAATGGCAAAGTAAATACAAGTTAAAAGATTGTTTAGAATGTAAAAGATGAAAAGTTTGTATCATAATCATAAATAATGGACACAAAATGCTGCATCATAAACCGTGAGCTTAACTTTTCTGAAACAACTTCATGTGGTCTTCCCGGACACTAACAATATTTTTGTCCATGGCTCAATAAAAAGAGACAGTGGATATATTGTTCAAACTAAAGTATTTCTTTTAATTTATTGTTCAAATGTCGGCTCATAGTAACCTGGGAATACCCACGCTGCTGCTGTGTGTGGAAACTCAAATCTAAATACAAATACATTATGTTAATGAGATGCAAATTAGATGAAACGTTCTAAATATTGTCATGTTCCTACTTAAAATCAGAAGTCGACAAAGAAAATGTAAGTGTATTTTATCGTCTTATACAAGTATTACATGTGTGTGTATTGTATATGTGTTCGTATGTGTGTATGTATCAGAATCAGAATCATTTTTATTGCCACGTAAGTAACAGGAGGTCACAGACTTGGAAATTACTTTGGCTCAGTGCAACAGTCAGAAAGAGATAATAAAAATAAGAATAAAAAACACTTCTAAAGAATACATTTAAATTTAAAATAGAGTTACAGTTACTATTTACAATATACAAGTGCACATGGTGCACACAATGTAAGGTGACAGCAGTACAGTGAAGTAAAGTGACGTATGATGGGCAGTAAAGTGACTTTATAAAGGGCGGGGGGACAGGTTAAGAAGTGTTCAAGAGTCCAACAGCAGAGGGGAAGAAACTGTTCTTGTGGCGGGAGGTTCTAGTCCTGATGGACCGCAGCCTCCTGCCTGAGGGGAGTGGTTGGAATAGTCCATGTGCAGGTGAGAGGGGAGTGGTTGGAATAGTCCATGTGCAGGGTGAGAGGGGTCGGCTGTGATACGACCAGCCCGGCCTCGAGCTCGGGCGACGTACAGGTCCTGCAGCGATGGAAGGCTGCGGCCGATCACTTCCTCTGCAGAGACCACAATGCGCTATAGTCTCTGTTTGTCCCTGACTGTGGCTCCAGCGAACCACACGGTGACGGAGGAGGTGATGGAGGAGGTGAGGATGGACTCGATGATGGCCGTGTAGAACTGCACCAACATCTGTGCAGGCAGCTTGGCTTTCCTGAGCTGCCGCAGGAAGTACATCCTCTGCTGGGCCTTCTTGATGAGGGAGCTGATGGTCGGCTCCCACTTGAGGTCCTGGGTGATGGTGGTGCCCAGGAAACGGAAGGACTCCACAGAGGTGATGGGGGAGTCCATCACGGAGGGTGGGGGCGGGGGGACAGTGCTCTTCCTGAAGTCCACAATCATCTTCACTGTCTTCTGGGCGTTCAGCTCCAGGTTGTTACCACTGCACCAGGACACCAGCCGGTCCACCTCCCTCCTGTAGGCGGACTCAACGTTGTTGGAGATGAGTCCAATGAGGGTGGTGTCGTCCGCGAACTTGATCAGCTTCACGGAGTCGTGGCTGGAGGTGCAGTGGTTGGTGTACAGGGAGAAGAGCAGGGGAGAAAGAACACAGCCCTGTGGGGCACCTGTATTTATAATCCGAGAGTCCGAGACATTCTTCCCCAGACGCACTCGCTGCTTCTTGTCCGTCAGGAAGTCAGTGATCCACCTGCAGGTGGAATCGGGCACGTTGAGCTGGGAGAGCTTGTCCTGGAGCAGGGATGGCAGGATTGTGTTGAAGGCAGAGCTGAAGTCCTCGAACAGGACCCTGGCGTAGGTCCCCGGGGAGTCCAGGTGCTGTAGGATGTGGTGGAGGGCCAGGTTAATGGCGTCGTCTACAGATCTGTTGGCTCTGTAGGCGAACTGCAGGGGGTCCAGGAGGGGGGAGGTGAGGGACTTGAGATGGGAGAGAACCAGGCGTTCAAATGACTTCATGACGACAGACGTAAGTGCTACAGGTCTGTAGTCGTTGAGTCCTGTGATCCTGGGCTTCTTCGGGACGGGGACAATGATGGAGGATTTGAAGCAGGCCGGGACATGGCAGGACTGCAGAGAGGTGTTGAAAATGTCAGTGAACACAGGAGTAAGCTCACTGGCACAGTATGTATGTATAAATGTATGTACTTATGTATATTTATGCGTATATGTGCGTATGTACTGTATGTGTGTTTTTGCATTTATCTGTGTAATAGAGTATAATGTAAAACTTCGTGGTACTTTTATGTTGTACAGGACAGTATCCAGTATTTAGTTTTATTTTGTAGTTGGGAGTAAACAAGTATTTCACTTCTTCTCACTCCCTTTCAAGCAAAGAGCATTACTTCATTGTTAAGAAAAAAATGAAATAATCTGTAAATATAACAGATTCAGATTCATTTATTTGCCATTTGCAGTAAAACCACATTGGAAAAACTCTGCAAGACTACCCCAGTGTGCACCGTGTATATTGTTTACTGTGAAATAAATTCATTGATTCATTCAGTCACACAAGGTATTCTTATCATGAATAATCACAGTACATTAAAAAGAGTCTGGTTCACTTTGATTGGGTTAGGTCTGTGCTTCTCAGATCTGTTTCAAAAGATGTAAAGTGACCATAGAATACACGTTTTCTGCGATTTTACTTCCCCAAATTAAGACTTCCCCCAGAATTGGTCCCGTTAAAGTGAACCAAACCAGCCAATGTGACTGTAGCTGTAAAAAGTTAAGTTTTTGACTGCTGGCACTTTATCTTTGGCATATTTACCCGAGCTTACACCATGCTCGCCAACTTGGAAACAGATTAGCTTCTTTCAAATATCATTCTTTTTTTTTTCAAGGTCTATTCTGACAGGTCTTTTTCCTCCAACTTCTGGCACCGCGCTCATCAACGGCTACGACATCCACTCTGACATGGACACCATCCGGAAATATTTGGGAATGTGCCCACAACACAACGTTCTCTTCAGCGAGTGAGTTTTCTACAACCTGCATTCGGAAAAAAAGGAATCACTTTAGTGTTATTAATCTCTATTACGAAGCTGTTGTTGGCCTATGTTCACCGTCAACACATTATTATCCTCTCCTTGTTTCGACTTTCCTCACCCCTTCCATTGAGAAACTGGTAATAGCACCATTTGCAACTATTTTACTTCACCTTAATGGCCCCACTATTTCTCTCCCTCCCCAAACTGATTACCTGGAACTCGACACTAGCCCTGCATCATGATTATACCCAAGCACCTGCAAATTACTTCCATTAATATTAATTCCCAGACAGTGAAGGCATCCGAATTAGGTAGGGTTAAATACAGTGCCCTCTACGAATACTGACGTGCGGGAGAAAATATGAGGCAACCACAAGACAATAACAATAATAATATTTTTTATATTGTACTTACAAATCAGCCACTATATAAATAAAAGTTATTAGCATTAGTGAAATATATAGGATCAAATGGCCCTAGTCTAAATCTAAAAACGACTGCAAAATTATGACATAATAATTTAAATTTGTATTCTATTTTTTAGACATAATAGCTTCATGAATGTTTGATATTATTAATGTATGCATATCATTAAAGCTGGGGTGGCTTATTATTGTTATACAAAGGCGTCACAAAAACAATCAGTAACATGTGGTTTAATCATGGTGTAACAAATCATCTATATATGTAGTAACACATGGTTACTTAATAAATATTAAATTATTAAATAATCATGAACAAGTGAAGTACTTGAAGATGTATTGATTATTAGTTAAGCATTTATTAACTGTAGTAGTTAAGTAGTTATTAAATGTTTTTCACACATAATTAATTGTTCATGATTAATTAAGAGTTAATTAAACATTTATTAAGCCTAAATAAGGTGTAGTTATTATAAAGTGTTACCATGCAATCATGTGCAAACAAATGTGTTCTATTTTGCTTTTTTGACTCCCACATCTACACTGACGTACCTTTTTGCGTGTGTGCTAAATATGACGGGAGCGATAAACCCGTTGTAAAGATATTTCAAGTATTCCTCAGTCGAGCACTCTCATCTCCTGCCGCCTTTCTTCTGTCTATGTGTAAGATTATCATTTCCAATTCCAGACTAACTGTGGAGGAGCACATTTACTTTTACGCACGGCTGAAGGGACGCAGCAAGGATGAAGTTAAAGAGGAGATGGAGCAGATGATCAAAGATGTCGGGCTACTGCACAAGAGGAAAGAACGGGCCAAAAACTTATCTGGTATGTTTTAGACAAGACGGATTTGTACCAAGTCAATTCGAGCATTTACACGGATTTCACAGACACGTGTATAAACTCTTCTCCAGATATCCGTTGGTCTGGAGGACATGTTAGCGATGCAAAACACATTTAGCATTATATATTTAGCATTAGCTTTTACTTCTGACGCTAATGCTCCTCAAAGATAAGATAGGAGGACCTTCATTTTGTCAGTTTATGCAGTTTTTGTCAGTTGCTTTGCACAATAGGAACAGTGGGGGCGAGTCCCGGCTCAAAAGTGGCCAAAGTGGCTGCAATACCACCCCGGGCCCATGGGGGTGGACCTGGAATAAAAATTAGCCAATGCTAACATATAGCATATTCATACCTCTGGAAAACCTCTTTACAGGATGGTCCCAAAGTTGTCTCTTGGCCCAAAGCTCCGTTCCACATGTGTGTCAATGCTGAGTGTTTTGGACCAGTCTAGTTTAGTCGCTGTGGACTTTAGAAGTCACTCGTTTAAATGAATGGGGCTCGTGCAGCTGACTCATGCACAGATGTGTTTTTTCACATTTTCCAGCCCCCGCCGCCATTTTGAATCACTCCACAAAAGCCCAATTTTTGGTCCATTAGTTAGAACGCCGGAGATAGGCGTCACTACGTCCGTTAACATTTACAGTCTATGAGTAGGAATAAACATCAACAGTAAATGTCAACATGCCCTTTGCGTTGATCTGTTACATGAAAATGAAAGTAAAACCAAACCGGAGCATAAATATAACCAACAGTGCACGTTCACACTGTTTCTCTGGTTCACTTTAACTAGAGCAATTCTGGTTCCAACGTCCGCACTGAGTCCGCTAGTCACTGAAGTCGGTTTGCATAATTTTTTGTGTGTGAAGATTTGTGTTTCCCCCACAAGTGAAAAGAGAGAGCTCGACCAGCTTTACGTTTGCCAATAGTTGTGTTATGCTGGATCATACACCCAGTTGCGGTTTTTATTAGCTATTACAAGTGCTTGCAGCTTTGGGGCGACAGTTAAATCACTGCACTCCCCTGAACTTCCCTCTTAATGACCTCGTTGCATCAATTAGATTTTTGGATCTGTAAGCAGCCGGGGACTCTGGGACACAGTTTGGTCGTGTTGTGCATCCTGAATGGACCGTCCATTAAAATACCATCCATCCATCCATTTTCTTCCCCTTAATCCATTTCTGGGTCGGGGGGGTGGCCAGAGATGCACCCAGTCCACAGAGCACCAGCCCCTCACTGATCCTCCTGCAGGTGCTGAGTCCACAGGAGCTGAGATCTTTCAGTGGGAGCTTCAGGCAAAGTGGGGTTAAGTGTCTTGCCTAAGGACACAACGACAGCAGTCATCAGTGGGAGTCGTGAAGTAGGTCTTACGGTGGGCTCGAACCCACGACCTTCAGGCTCAAAGGCCAATGCTCTACCAACTGAGCTACTGTCGCCCCTACATTAAAATACATAGAATCTAAAACAGTACCTTACATTCTGCACATTACTGCATGTAACCAAATGATATGTTTTACACCTTCGCTATCACAAACATTTTTACTTTCCGCAGTCCGGGCAGCACGGTGGCTGAGTGGATAGCACTCTCGCCTCTCAGCAAGAAGGTCCTGGGTTCGAATCCCGGTCGGACCAGGGCCTTTCTGAGTGGAGTTTGCATGTTCTCCCCGTGTCTGCGTAGGTTTCCTCCGGGTACTCCGGTTTCCCCTACCACTAAAAATATGTACAATAGTTCTGGCATGCGCCTCCTGTTCGGCGACCCCGCTCCCATCTCTGTGTGGAGTGAGAGGACAAGTGCCCAAAAAAATAATAACAATTGTAAACCGCTTTGTGACCCTTGTCTGTGAAAGGCGGTATATAAATAAACATTACTTACTTACTTACCCTTATACACAGATTATTGCATATGTTTTAGCCGAAAATATCAGAATTCACACAGACACCTGCACCGTACCTGCGTGGAAGATTGTTTATCACTGTCTGCTGGCCATGAGCGAGTGCGACTTGATGAATTGGTCCCAGTCATTGGCTGCTTGTGAGCAAAATCACTGAAATATGACTTTCAAGGTTGATCTGGGCTGACATTTCCACTACATTAGCAGTACATTGGATGCATTCTGAAGAGCCTGCGACGCGACTCAAATCACCCTCGTAATACGTCCATTGTGTGCTATCAATCACTTCACATCACACGCTATAAAACATGGCCGTAGCTTTCTATTAAAGGCACGCTTTGTAACTTTTAGATGTCACTTGCTTGTCTCAATAGAGTTTGTTTTTTAAATGTAGAATTAAACTATTTGGGACTTAATAATTACATTGAACTGTATTAAGTAAAACTGTCTTTTTAAATATACATTATTTTGGGGAGAGAGAGAGAGAGAGAGAGAGAGAGAGAGAGAGAGAGAGAGAGAGAGAGAGAGAGAGAGAGAGAGAGAGAGAGAGAGAGAGAGAGAGAGAGAGAGAGAGAGAGAGAGAGAGAGAGAGAGAGAGAGAGAGAGAGAGAGAGAGAGAGAGAGAGAGAGAGAGAGAGAGAGAGAGAGAGAGAGAGAGAGAGAGAGAGAGAGAGAGAGAGAGAGAGACTTCTACTTGTGTCATACCTGATGGCCATCTCCCAACCACAAAATAAAATTATATATTTTTGAAGATGTTCTCTCTAAGCTGGAAGACATGTGCACATTCTGATGGCAGACCGTCATCCAGAAAAGTTCCATGTTTTTCCGTGGAGTAAACATGGGCATATGTCTGATGGAATTCATCACTCTCTTCTCTGGGCTTGTTTTTGTCAGAGCGACACTCACTCAGACGGTGTGTTCCAGGTGGCATGCAGAGAAAGCTGTCAGTGGCCATAGCCTTTGTTGGCGGCTCAAAAATAGTCATCCTGGACGAGCCAACAGCTGGAGTGGACCCGTATGCAAGAAGAGGCATCTGGGAACTTCTGCTTAAGTATAAAAAAGGTATGATTATGTTAAACACTAGCTGGTACAAGATTAACCTCACAGAACGCAGACATAAACATATGTGGCATTCAGTGACCACATTTTGCAATGTCGCATATTTGCTTTGGGTACAAATATTAGTGTGTGTGGATCTTTTGACCATAAATCTACATTTTTTGCATGCAACTGTATTAACAAGACCATCTTCTATCAGTGTATGTATGTGAAGTCTGCTTTGTTATCTCTGAGAAAGGACTGCAGCGGCGGCTAACGCAGACACTATTCCTCCCCACAGTCTCTTTAATTGTATCACCCCCGTCGCTTCATGGACCTATAGACTTCCATGGTGGTTGTTAGTTTTAAACAGGACCTGCACACGCTAGCAACACATTCCCCAAGTCTAAATCTTTAATGTGCATTGAGTGACACCTCGGCCTGGCTGTGTCATTAGCTTCTCGCCGTCTAATCAAGTCCTTTCACTGCAACTGGGAGCTGCAGATAACTTGCTTATAATGAGAACACCCACATTGTGCTGCTTGAATGACTAGTGTTTTGTGCCTCTCCGCGCGTATTTGTACCACAGTGTTAGCGAGGTTTGTCATTAGGAGAGAGAAAAGAAAACGGATTTATATGAAGGGCTAGGCTTCTCGTGGTTAGTCAGCAGCAATTAAATAAGCTGGATTCGATTGCAGTCGGAGTGGCTAGACTGGCGTAAGTGGGTGTTGTTTTGATTCACTTATGTATTTGGCTGCTGTTCAGCTGTGCTCAAGGTAAGATGAACAGAATGTGCATTGATCGTAATGATGGAAGTTAGTGTGAACATATTGGATGGATGATCGCAGCATAAAGTCCTCGTCTTTAAAGTCTATTTTGATCTTACGTGTTGATTTAAAGAAGACATGACATGTTTCTGTATATAGTGAGAATATATATCACTCTACATTTGAAATAGGCTTAATGTTATAAAAGAAGCAAGTTCAGCATATCAAAAGTTTTGCTCAGACTGCAGCTCAAGATAAATGACTCCTCAGTCCTTCTTACTTTCCAATAAGACATTTGTAAAAAGATCTAAGTAGTGGGTGTGTTGTGGATCAGTGGTCAGAGCCTTGGGGAGCAATCATATCTATATAATAAAAAACGCTCATAAGACATTTGTGTTTCCAATATATAAACAATATCTATGCAGCAAAACAAATACAATGACAAATAATACTTTCAATAAACATATTATAATATTAATTTAATTTGTTATAACTAAGGCCCCGACTCCACTGGCTGCGTAAAAGTACTACGTATCTGTCCAAACGTATCCGTCCAAACGTGTCTGGTTTGTTTTCTCCATGAGGGTGAATGGAAGTGACTCCACTGCCTGCGACATGCGTCCGTATGATGCGCGTAGGGAGCAGTCAGTCTACGCAGGGTGCAACGGACGTGGACGGACAAAATAGAAACAAATCCCACACCGCTGCTTTTATTTGAATGGTCTGAAGTTAAAACAAAGCCCTAAACCCGGAGGGGGAGCTGCGCTGCTGAAGCCGCTGTGGCCACGATTCAGTTTTACAGACGTCTGACGGGCAGCAGCCTACGCGGCCGGTGGAGTCCAGCACTAATGATTGATTGTGATCAATTACACAACAAAGCTAATAGTGTAAGGGTAAGGGAGGGTTGAGACCCCCAGGCAGTTTACGGTTGTTAAACTGGGGGTCACCCAGTTTAAATACGGTATAAATACTATATATCTACTGTAATTGGTAATTATAAATGGAACCCTAACACAATACATGACTGAAACAAGCAACATGACAGATAATGGAACAGGTTTTCATGCTTCTGGCTGTTCTGAATAGCGATTCCGTTATGAAGCAGGATTCGCAATGTTAATGTTATTTTTGAGGTCCCTGTCTAAAAAGAGACCGATGGTTGGAAACCCCAGTATTTATAACTTTATGCACACCAAACGTAAATGAATAAAAAAAATAATTACTGCACATTTTACACTACAAGGCAGATCCTGAAGGATCGGCCCCTCCCACCACCACCAACCATTCACACACACACCAGACTCATTCTAGGCAATGGGGGTGAAGTGTCTTGTCTAAGGACACAACGACAGCAGACAGTGGGAGTCGATGGTGAAGGTCGGGCTTGAACCCACAACCCTCTGGCTCAAAGGCCAATGCTCTACCAACTGAGCTACTGTCGCCCTGGATAACACTTAAGAAATGTTTGTGTCCGTATTTTAGTTGCCGCGATCATAGCTCATGACTGGGTTATTTCTGTCTCGTGCTTGGTTCCAACAACTCTATGATCTCGGGAAATAACATTATAATATCTCCCAAGTTAGCGATCAGGATTTAATTAGCAATTATGAGTCTGAATAAAATAAACATGCTCCTTCTAATGGCTGTAAAAACTGCACATAATATCAGATCTCTGGGCTTTACTTTGTCTGCCAATCAAGTCCTATCGTGACAAATAACTACTAATACAACCAGTCTAATTGCCTAAATGTCTCACTGAAATTATTTAAAGGGAATTTCTCTTTTATTTCTATAAAGATCAGTGGCTCATACATTATGCATTGTTTATTAAATGTCCCGTACTAAAATAAACAAAATGTCATCTCTTTTAACTTTTTATCGTTTAAATGTTGTACTTTACATGACACAGACAAATATTGTTGATTATTAGTTGTGAAGAAGTTAATCCCTTTGAAGAAACACATTCATTATTGGCTTCTATTATCATAAAATCTGTTTAGTTTTATTGTTTTGATGTCTTCCAAATGGCTCTCATAAAGTTCCCATCACTCCACACACCATTAGCCCTTGTATCTGTTCAAAACAACACCTTAAAATCCAAATACATCTTTTGGAAGCGTTGATCTAAAGTGACTTGAACTATTTAAGCAGCAGGTAACACAATTCCTCCACACAGTATAAAAACCTTAAAAGTATCCATAAATCTGCCAGGACCGGCTTAATCAACCGCTGTGAAATCCATTTATATCAGGCAGATTTACAAGGCTTGATGCTGAATAACAGAAAGCAGATTTTCCAGACCTCAAAAGTACGACCAATTTACCCGAACGCGCCGCACTTATTTGATATATCACTTAGAGCTGTAATACACTGCAACTTGCCATAAATCAGAATACCTTTGTGGGCCATCTGCGGTCCAAATAAGTTTATTCTACCCCCGACTCGGCCATTATTCACTGTGTTTTGATTAGAATTTCCCCCTTGTAAACCACAACAAGCCTCAAGGAAAATCATGATCTTATTTTTGCACCAACAAATGGATTTCTATCTGTGATAAAAGGGGACATCATACATACAAACATAAGCACCATTCGGACGGGATTAGTTTTACATGGGGACCCCTGGTAATTTGTGATAATCACGTAGGACCACCATATAGAGGCGTTTTTTTTTTTGGAGAGCGAGATTTTGCAGAAATTGTGCGACAAGGAAAAATGGGGCCGAGTTGGTCTGCAGTTTAATGACCTCAGAGCGCGTCCTTGTACCAGGGCTAATGTGACCGGAGAGGATACAACGTTTAACTACCTCAGCGAGACAAAGCCAGCGGCAGTACGAGCACTTGACCTTTTGCTGTAAACATTAGACAATGGAGGAGGAAAGAATAAAAGTGCCCGTCATTGATGATTCAAAACTTGAAAGTGATAGTCTGTAACTCTAAATGAATTACAAATTTTAGGAAATGTGTTAAATTGACCTCCTGGCCTTAAATGTTGATATAAAATAAGTCATTTTATTAATTCTAATATTACGGGCAAGTCCCGCCTTCCCTGCTCTTAGCTATAGTTCAGAATCCACGGTGCCGTCGAGGTTAACCAATCGAGTCAAGCCAAGAGCTGTCAATCATCGGCGCTGATGCTCGCAGCTACGCGCATGCTCAGTTGTTTGTTTTTGCGGAGCCTCCGAATCAAGCCTCTATTAGGCTCTGGAACAACATGAAAACTGAACAAAGAATTCTGAACATCCGCGCTGAGGTACTCATTTATATACTGAACCTATATCCATAATCATTTATATACTGAACCTATATCCATAATCATTTATATACTGAACCTATATCCATAATCAGATCCTCTGCAGATGTGTCCTATAATGTGCAATTCATGATAATAGCACTTCCTGGTTTGCCGCGATCGCTTTTTTTGTGCATAAAAACATTATTTTTTTCATTAAAACGTTCACAAATAATTCTGAAAACCTCCGTGCATGTGTATTAATAATTTATATGTATAATGTGTTCTCTGATTAACATTTCAAAGTGTTACGGAAACGTAGGTGTAGACCAATCAGAAAGGAAGGGGGAGGGAGCTTGCGTCGTTTTTTTCAAATCAAGTACCTCTCTGTCTCTTTCTGACAAACTCCAGACAATCACTTTAAAAGGTATAAGTGGGTCATGACATTTGTTGATATGGCCTTTTTGGAGCTCTCTATGGCACTCACTCACGACTTCATTAGAATGTGGAGCAGTACAGTCTAGTCTCCATTCTAAGACCGTTTCCCCGGGTGACACGGTGGTAGTGGTTAGCTCTCTTGCTACTTGGTAAGAAGGTTCCTGGGTCTGAACTCTGGTTGGGTTTACTCAGTGAAGTTGGCATGTTCTCCTCTTGCCGGCGTAGGCTTCCTCCTCCTTCAGTAGTCCTGACCAAGCTGAGCACCAACATCTGGAAATGGGTCCCCTTGAGACATTGTAGAATGGGTCAAACGCAGGTGACTAAACTATGCCCGACCATACCTTAAATGTCCCAAATTCTTTCTTTATGTACTATTCAAACCAATGCACTTTACTTTTTCCCTACTTGTTCGCAGTAGTTCCGTTGCTAAAATGGTCTGTATGTTGGTAAAGCACTATGTATGAACTCTTATACAAATAAACTTGCCGCGACAGGTCTTCGTTTCGTGTATAGATCAAAAATGTCTCCAACAGATTCCTGATGTTGCTTTAATGCAGCCCCTCGGGACATGACCACGCTACAGCTCCACCACCAATCTTGTTTCTTGCTTCTTTTTGTTCTCCGTAACTATTTGATTTTCTATGCCATGGGTTAATTGATATGTATTTTCTGATCCAGAATGCAATGAAACGAAAAGCACCTGAGAATAACCTTGCCAACACTCTTTGTCTCCGAAGCCTCTGCAGTCGTGTTTAGATTCATTCATCAAAGTACTGAAGCAAAAGAAATTCTCACAAGCGGCGCAAAGTAACGACTCAGAGTTCGGCCTTGATCATAGTTTTAATTTTGCCCTGGATTCCCGCCCATGAGATCCGCTGCCGTTGCTTTGTTGCCGTGAGGATTACAGAGTACAAAACAGTCAGCAATGTCAGCAGTACGGAAACAGTGAGACACATTCGCAATTGCTTGACAGTGTGGCAGCTTTCATTGTTGGTCGTACACAAATTTATCCCTAATCTTTGCAGAAGCCCCTTTGGGTTTATTCAACAGCATGTGCACCCTTTATGCGCCAGATTTGTCTCTTTTGCGTAATCGTTATGAAATAGAGAAATGGTGAAACCCTGAAACATTATCACACATGGATTTAGAACGACAGAATTCAGTAACAGAAATACATCAATCAAAAAGATGTATGGAAACGTTTGTGGGAAGCTGGGTTGCTGTTGAGGGAGTTTTGTGAATTCTGGAGCTTGTGGCTAGTACTGTGGTCTGGACCTAAACTCACTGAAGCGCCTAGGGATACATAAGAGAATATTTCATTCATTTTTTCATTTAATTTCATTTTCAACCCCTTTGTCCATTTCTGGGTCGGGGGGGGGAATAGACATTACTTATTTGCGGGCCTCACTTCAGATAAGATTAGATAAACTTCACTGATCCCCTGTCACTTTCTGTTACGACCCGAAGGACAAAACATATTTGAAGGACACAGAGACAGGTTTAGAGTTCAAAAATAATGATTTTATTTATACATGTTCTTTTAACTGAACTCTAGTTTGTTATTATTAATATGAATATTAAATTAAACCAACCCCGTGTCCAGAATACAAAAACCCAAAGTAATCAAATTAAAGGTGGACCTGGTGGGCCAGCCAAAACAAACAAAAATGGGCCGACACCGAACCAACCCTATACAGGGCCGTCCGGATCCGATGCCGGCACCCTAAAGAATAAACAAAACCCAACTAGCTACACCCTCCAACGAAAATGTAACCACCGGACCCACCAGATCAAACAAAAATAAGGACAAGGAACAAAATGCTAACCAAATGGCTAAAGCAACAACCAAACCATGCGGCGTCTGGGGAGGCCGCAAACCAGGACTAGGAGGGAGCGCTCACCTCAGCAGGTGTTTGCAAAAGTCAGAGAGCAGAGAGGGGCGGGAGCGCTTCTTATACTCCCGACCCGAGCTGCAAAATATACAAAATAAGTTACAAAAACGTTATCAAAAATGCAACCTATAAAATATACAAAACACAAGCTTACAAAAATAACTATAAAACCCAAAAATACCTGGACAAAAAAAAGATAAGACATAAAACCAACACTGGTCTGTCGGGTTGATAATGGAAATAATAAATTTAATTCAATACATGTATCGTACTGTATTTAATATGATTAACAATAGTGTGTGGGTCTCCCTCCGTGTAGAGTTGCCACAGGACGCGTCATCAGCCTACGTCAGCAGCCGCGGACTGCTATGAAAACATTAGCTTTGTAGTTTCACAGGCGCAGTTGACTGCTTAAACTAAACTTTACACGAAACTTTGACTCTTAAAACCCACATATGACAACACGGAATCATCAACATCTCGCCTCAAATTGCATTAAAAGTGACATTCGTGTCTTAATTCGTTCGTATTTCAACTTTTAAAGCAATTCACGGTCCGCCATCTTGGTATGCTTCGGCTACCGAGAGACGCGCATGCGCAGGTTTGCATTACATCATAAACAGCTGAGGCAGTGCATCTCTTCAAGACAGTGTATCTCAGCGTTACACCGTAACTGTTTTTATAATCCATAATCTTATGATAAAACCATGTGTAGCTGTTTTTATAATGTGTAATTGTAGATATATATATAAATATAACTGTGTGTAACTTTTGATGCCTTTTGTCCAGGACTCCCTTGAAAAAGTGGTTCTTAATCTCAATCTCATGGGACTTCCTTGGTTAAATAACGGAGAATCTTTGCTGTTGCTGCTCCTAAACCATGGAATAGTCTACCACTCTATACCCCACTGTGTATTTTGTGTAATCGGCATCTGCACAATAAAAAGGCGGACACTTTTTTACGGGCGGCACGGTGGCTGAGTGGATAGCACTCTCGCCTCTCAGCAAGAAGGTCCTGGGTTCAAATCCCGGTTGGACCAGGGCCTTTCTGAGTGGAGTTTGCATGTTCTCCCCGTGTCTGCGTAGGTTTCCTCCGGGTGCTCCGGTTTCCCCTACCACTAAAAATATGTACAATAGGTCTGGCATGTGCCTCCTGTACTGGCCCCGCTCCCAAAAAATAACAATTGTAAACCGCTTTGAGACTCCGATGTGCAGTGAAAAGGCGGTATATAAATAAAGATTACTTACTAATTACTTACTTACTTACCTGGAAAAGTTTCATAAAACCGTATAATTCTACCGTACACACTACTGTATGTGTCTTACCTTGAGCTTTTCTGTACTGGCTGATCTTTCCCTTACAGATCGGACCATCATATTGTCCACACACCACATGGATGAGGCTGACATCTTGGGCGATCGCATTGCCATCATCTCCCATGGGAAAATGCGTTGCTGTGGCTCCTCACTTTTCCTCAAGAAGCGATTTGGGAGCGGCTACTACTTGACTCTGGTCCAGAACGGAGCTGAGAAAATGACCATGCAACGGACTGGGATGATACAGACAACAGAGGTACCAAAAGATTCACATTTGTCAAGGTTGGCCGATTGAGTACTGTTTTTTTTTTTTCTTGCCGGTGCAGGAGGGGGTGTCAAAGCGGTTCAAAAAAGGGCTAGTTTGGCTAAAACTGATAAAACTGGACTTACCTGAGGAAATGGCTGGAGTCTAGAGTGCTACTCTGGCCCTTTGAGTACCGGTTTGACACCCCTGGTCAAAGGACAGTGATGATCCAGGACATTTAAGGATATTCATGCCTATTTATTAACATTTATGGTTGGTGCGCCACTGTGCCGTTCCTTTGTTCCAGCAGTTTGATTCTCTGATCTGCTGTTGGTGAATTGATAACTTTGTAAAGTCATTTGAGATGACTGAAATGAACTGAATACATAAACTGTACGAACGCTGCTTTTGCTATCAATAAGATGGATGAATGGATAGATGGAGGTGCCCAGTAGCCTCGCCTCGGCTTGAGTCGGCATAACATAGCACTCAGTTTAAAGTCTGCAATGTATTAAAGCATTACATATTGAATTCAGCTCCCCGACAGAGCCAGATCTTGATTTTTTTTTGTTGCAAAGTTACATAAAAATGCTTGTACTGATAGGCAGCGCACTGGAGGGGATCCGTTTTATGCACATTAATGATTTACAGAATAGACATAGCTGTTAATGGGGGCATTTAGCTGACACTGTGATCCCTGCTCGATTCTTTCTATGGAGATAGGCCTTTCATTGCCTTTGTTTAATAATGCACAAAGCCATAGCAGATAGCGTTTAAGTGCATGTGTGCGCTTTTGTGTGCGTTGATTAAGACCCCCTGCCTGATCACGCTACCATCAATCTCGATAGCATTCAAGCACCGTAGTTTCAACACACCCATCATTTTGACCATAAAGCGCTCCATGTATCATATCATTGAACACTTGACGTGGAGCTTTCTGACCGCGGGGCGCCCTCCCGGTAACCGCTATCCGTATTTAGTCCCTCCCAGCATGCGAATTGGCAAACTCTCACAAGCTGGATGATACTAATTGTAGCAGGGGAGAGGGGTGGTTCTCACTTGGGCTCGCACACTTTGTTTTAATCAATAGGAGCAAATGAACAAGAAGCACTAATGCCAAGCAGGGCCAGTGCAATTACCATTAGTCTGCTGGCTCTTTGAGGTGATAGCAGCCATTCGTTTCAGAGTAATAAATACACACCTTGCGTTTGGAAAAGGTGGACGGGCACCCAAACTGTTATGACTTTGTAATTGAGAGGACTGCAGTTTCAACGCGGAGCAACATTTTATTTCTCTACCATTAAACTTCATGTAACCGTAAAATGACTCCGCACTTTCCTCCCATCTTAATTATGAGCTTCTTTATTGTCTAGACAGGAGGAAGACTTTGAACAGATTGTGGCGTCAGGTTAACCACATTATCTGTCGTCGCTTGCATACGGCTTTATTTAAGGCAATTACATCAAATCTTTTGGACGGCTTCCATTATTTGATTAATGCGACGCAGGAGTTGTCAAGGAGGCACTGTTCATCATGCTAAGTGGAAAAGCATTTCTAATCCTATTGTGATTAACAGGAGGAGAAGTGTCCTTTGAGGAGCAGCAGTCCAGATGACGGCATTTGCAGCCAGAGCTGGGGGGGAGATGATCCTTCAGGTAAACTCTTATAAACGCACAAACACACGCGTGAAAGGGAAATAATTTACATATATAGATGGATGGATATTTCATTTTTTTAATAATTATTAAACAAATATTTTGTGAGAGAGACCTTGAATATTTTGATGGACATTACAGATAACATGCATGTCGGTAACACTTGATCATTTGATTCATAATTATTTACTAACTTAATTTTTCATAAAAAAATGCCTAATATGCGTTTAAAAAATATTCAGCTAGATATCACCGACTCAATAACTTTTATGGTTATTACTTACTGATGAACAAATAACTGAATACTCATTACGATACATTTGTAAGTGTTAATAATCATTCACAAATTATTTACACCTGAAATATTAATGATTCAGAGTTAATTAATATAAACCTGTTCTACTCATTACAAAACTCAGTTACAAGTTTATAAATACATGAAATACATTTGAATTAGGGCTGAAACAATCATTTATTGAAATAGTCGACAACTATTTTAGTAATCGATTAATCGTTTTCTGGTTCACACGGACTCAAACAGAGCAAAAATGACATGAAAATGTAGTATTTTTGATTAAAACCGACTTTGTTTTTATAATTTCATGAATATCTGTCTGTCTCATCCAATCAGAGCAGGATTAGCACAAAGAGCCTGTTACAAACATTTACTTTAAGTTTATGCCATCAATACGTCCTCGAGTGTTGCCACTTTAGCTTTTTGTGATGAAAAAATATTTTTTTTCTATACAATTCACAGCCAAGCGATTACTCAATTAATCGTAAAAATAATCGATAGATTAATCGATTACAAAATAATCGTTAGTTGCAGCTCTAATTTGAATGAATATCTTATGTTTTACATTTGACATATAGCATTTTCTACTTATTCCTATTCTTTGTAAATGTTTATTAGACATTTGTTTATGATGAATTACTTATGTTTGTAAATTAATACTTAACAGTTATACAAACATTATAACACACTGTTACCTTTTATGTTTTATTCAATCAAACCAACATTTTTATCCAGCACTTTTCAAACACAATCAAACACAATCGCTTCACAGTTTAATAAAAAATTTACCCATCGACCCAAGACATTCTGTGGTTTCAGAGAAGGTGGTTCTTGAGCCCATTGCCGTTTGCCAAATCTGGAATCAATCTGGAAAAAAAACTTTCTCAGCAGTATGTCAGCATTGTTGTATACAGCTCACATGTTTACAATTGCATATAAAGGCAATTTTTTTGAGTAGAACCTTTTTTTCCTCAGAATCTAAATGATCTTCTTTAACTAAATTAGTTGCAACAAAGCAGACTCCTGATTACTTTTGAGAATTGAGCTTATTTGAATGTACATCTGTATCAAAGCACAGACCTAAATCACTTTACATTCTGTTTTCTTCATCGACTAAAAAGACGTAATCAAATCTGCACCGGTGACAGCACATCTCTCTTTGTTAGAAAATTATTCAGCCTGATGTGTGGCACCAGCCCATTTTACTTCTTCATGGATCCCAAAGTAAGCCGCCGGTTTTAACAGTAATGCAAAGCCAAGTAATTATGTATGAGAGGTCGGGAATCGATAATGGATGTGGTGAGTTCTGCAACACTGTCCAGATTGATTCACAGTGAGGCCGGGCTTCAGAACAGACGAGACCAAAGAATTATGTCCAGTGATTGGATCTTCCCTTTAAAGGTCAGACAGGTATGTGCTGATCACGGAGCGACTGAAGCAGCTGTAAATGTGCGGCGGACAAAGTGTAGGCACTGGAACAACCGACGCAAGCAGCTCATTCAATTGGGAACTTACTTGTGCGCCGGGAATGTTGTGTTTTCACCGGTTTGTTTGGGAGGCGGACTGCAAACATTCACAACGTTAGCAAAAACAATGTTGATGTTTAATAATACAGTCTCAGTGCACAGGGCTTTCATCCCCACCGCTGTCAGACTGTACTATGAGTCACTTAGCACTCCCAATTCTCAGCAAGAAGGTCCTGGGTTCGAATCCTGGTTGGTACAGGGCTTTTCTTGAGTGGAGTTTGCATGTTCTCCCCGTGCCTGCGTACTGTAGGTTTCCTCCGGGTGCTCCGGTTTCCCCTACCACTAAAAACATGCACACTAGGTTAAATCCTCCAGCTCTGGTCCTGACCAAGCCGAGCATCAACATCTAGAGATGGGTTCCTGGGCGCTGTTACTATGGCGACCACTGCTCCTGACGTAAGCCTTAGTGGCATCAGGATGGGTCAAATGCAGAGGATTGAATTGCCCTACGGGGACAATAAAGTGCACCTTTACCTTTAATGACCTGCCCTTGGACTGTTAACTCGCACTGATATTGTCACTTTTGAATTGAAGTTGTACATAAAATCCTGTTATTGCACAAAACAGACTGTTCACTCTGTTTTCACACCTTGATTGATCCTTGCAGACTCCTGATTACTTTTGAGAATTGAGCTTATTTGAATGTACATCTGTATCAAAGCACAGACCCAAATCACTTTATATTCTGTTTAGTTCATCGACTTAAAGACGTAATCAAATCTGCACCGGTGACAGCACATCTCTCTTTGTTAGAACATTATTCAGCCTGATGTGTGGCACCAGCCCATTTTACTTCTTTATCATGCCAAATGTGACATATATATTTCTCAATCATGAGATCAATAAAGTTTTATCTTATCCTAATGTAGTTTAGTCGTGCATGTGAATTTGTAGTTCTATAAATCTCATGTAAAAGTCAATACTAAACTTAATATTCAAGGCATAATCCAGTATGTTTCTGTGCTGTTTGTTTGAGTATTTTGTCTGGAAGCTAGTAACCCTGTAGCTTGGATTTTGTACAACCTGATAGTAGCCACATGTGTCCACAGGATCTTATCCCCTGTGACAGTAAAACACAGTGTGAATGACGGGGCTTTCAGACCGCCAACGCTGAAACGCTGAAGCCCCCTCACCAGACGCGCATTCTCTAGTTTTCAGACGCAGAGGACTTCACACCAGAACGTCCTGACTAGAGCCCGAAGTACCGGAAGTAGCCGGCTGGCTCTAATGCTAACAGAGCTATGCTAGCGGCTTCTTTTGTACAGATCTTCTCCAATATGCAGCTTTGCAGCGTGTCTTTGAACAGAGACTTTCCACGGGCTTCATATAACAGCAGTATGTGTTCACGGAGATGCGCCGTTTTTTCATATTATTAAACGGAATGTCCGCATCGGTGAACACATTCGAAGCAGTTGCATTAGGTCACGGGAGCATGACTACGCATATTTTCACAAGCACAGAGTCCCCCATTGTCAGCCCTGGTTTGAGTTCTGGTGAAGTCTGGTGTGGGTCCTGTTTTGGCTGTTTATGAGTATTTTCAGTCTGCTCACTCAGTCCGCTAATGTCCCCGTGACCACTTTGCTGCTCTCTGATTGGTTGTTGCACAAACGTTCCAAGGAAAGGATGAGCAGAATCCATCTCCTGTGGGCGTTCATTTTTCGCTCCTGCTCCTTTCCTTTGACTTTCCCGCCAAGTCCGTGCGTGTCTACTGAACAGTCCGTTCGTGCCGAGAGGTCCGTGCGTTGTGACGGTCGAACGCGCGCCACCGTAGACTTTGCATTGAAACCCGACGCAGCATGATCCGGTCTGAAAGCACCTTGAGTCAAGACTATTGGCCTCACAGCGAGAAGACACAGCGTTGGGCTCCTGGGTGTGAGGAGCCTTTGTGGTGAAGTTTGCGTGTTCTCTGTGAATGTTTAATCTGGTTTAATAAAAGGCCTCGTAATAGTAAATAATACAATGATTGTGTTTTAAAGTAAAAACACATGGACATACTGTTTCAAATATTGTGTAATACAGTACACAATGTTGTCAGTCATTGAACGGATGAAAGGATTTCCATTGCACCGCATCAGCACATTACTGCGGTGGCTGTTTAGTGTCGTTTAGTCGATGGTTTCTTAGTTGACCAGAAATTCCATCAGTCAACTAATATTTTGTCTAAATTATAAGGATTTGTATTGGAATGCAGCACAAATCAGAAGTCATCGTTCTCCCTGTTAACAATACTTTTTTTTTTTTAGATGGATATGAACGGCAAACTTCACCAGAGCATTTGATTTTTTTTAATTTGTTTTTTTTTTTTTTTTTTATTAACTTTATTACATTTTAATACAATTACAAGAATGAAAACATAAAAGAAAGAAATAAAACAAAATAATATTCGAAATCTAATATATACGGTTTACAAATACAGTAGGTGTTAAGGTGGGAGGGGTTGGGGGAGGGGGAGAGTAAAAAAAATAAAATACAATTATTCGGGTTGCGTTTTTTATTGTTTCAGTTATGCCTTGGTTTGCGGAGTTTCTGTATATGTATGTGAATGTGTATGCAATGCAGGGGTGCATAGGTGCTATGTCGAATGTGGTCAAATGAGTCTATATATTTTACTAAAAAAAAAAAAACTAAAAAGGGTTTATATACTATATATACACATCATCATCGCTATCACTATTATCATCGTCATTGCCACAATCATTACCCATTGCTAATTTTATCTTGCTGAGTTTTGGTGAAAAATAATAATAGTAGAATAAATTAGAATAATAATAAATAAATAATATTAACAAAAATAAACAAACAACAACAATTTTTGTTTGTTAACAATACTTAATTACAAACTTTATTTTTAGTGATTACTTTGCCTTTAGTGGTTTCTACTCACGAAACATGTCAAATGTTTCCTGAGTAGAGTTTAGCGCAGACAGTGTTGGGCACGTTACTTTGAAAAAGTAATTAGTTATAGTTACTAGTTACTTCTCCCAAAAAGTAACTGAGTTACTAACGGAGTTACTCCACTATAAAAGTAACTAGTTACCAGTAAAAGTAACTATTGCGTTACTTTTTCGTTTTGTTCTGGAACATAATGTGCACCCGACGTGCGCATTTTTACCTTTAACAGTGCCAATTTTCCATCTAGAAAAGGCTGTTTTGCTGCTGACGCCCTGTTCACTCTTCATCTCTCACTGTGCTGTAAAGCCCGCCACTGTGAATGTGGAAACACCGGTGACGAGCGGTGAGGCTGGTGAAGCACTGACTTCAGTCCAATCAGATGAACATATACATCATATAAATCAAGTGGACAATTTGTTTGGCTACAGCAAAATATGTTTTATGCCCGCATTGTTTGTTCATACAAAACGCAAAACTATGAGTTATGGGTCTTACCTTATAGCTATACCTTATAAATGACCTGCACAGTCCACTTCGGTTCAGACCAGTTCCTTGTTTAAATCCAGTGAATGGTTTGAGCGTAGATATGTAATCCTCCATTTGGAAATGAGTCCAATGAGTTTTAAAAAGTAAAACAAAACGCGTGTTTCCTCCGTAAACTCCTGTGTTTTGCTGCAGCCGGCTGCATCCAATTTCTAAAATCAACCGTCTTACACTTCACCTCTCTTTCTTATCATTCCTATAGTAATTGAAAAATTACCCTATGTGCATTTTAGATTATGTAAAAATGTGTTATATGTATGTTAGCCAAACCTGTTGCTGTCCTTAGCAGATAAACCAGGAAGAGCAAGGAGCTTATCGATGGAATTGTATGCAGCCGACTTCTGCGCTCACATGCGCTCCTCTGAGCCCTCACGGTGATAAAAGCCGTGGTTGAGTGTGATTAAGACCCATATTTGTTTCAAAAACACAATTTATGAGCCATCCTCTCAACTGTAGACATGTGGATTGTAAAGGAAATATGATTTACATCAGCCAATAATTGCTGAGAGGTTTTCTCATCCTTCTCTCATGACAACACGTTCATTGTGCGTCTTGAGTAACGCGCAGTAACGGGATGTCGGAAATGATAACGGCGTTATAGTTACTGTCAAAGTAATTAGTTAGATTACTCGTTACTGAAAAAAGTAACGGCGTTAGTAACGCCGTTACTAGTAACGCCGTTATTCCCATCACTGAGCGCAGATACATGATACTCGCCCCTTTTTGTTCAACTAATCCATGAATGAATGAATGAATGAATGAAGTTTTTTATTTTAATTTCAACGTGCACTTCAAAATCAATCAAAATGCTGTTTCTCATCAGATAAAATCAGTAGGATAAGTATTGAAACGACAACATTTCAAAGTCTCAAAACACTGCAAAAGATGACAGAATTAAAGACAAAAAAATGCTCAAATTTGGCTAAATGTATCTAAATATGAGCACAGTTTGACTGCCTTAAAACAAGATTTGCCAGTGGAACAAGAAAAATTGTTTTCTCTTGGAATGAGAAAATAAAGCAATAGTTCTTGAATCAAGTCAAAATTGCTTGTGTCATTGGCAAATCTCATTTTAAGACAGTCAGAATTAACTTAAGTCAAGTTAAAACAAACTCGATTCTAGCAATTATGATCTCATATTTGATCATTTTTTGCAGTGAACACAGTGCACATTCATTCTGGCCCCTATAGCAAATCATGAGTCATGGTATCAAGAGAATTGCAAATATAAAAACAGATTTCATTGTCAAAGATGACGGTGAGTCTGTTTCTGTTGTGGTTCTTGCAGCGTGTAATTCTGGTGCGGTTTTCTTGGCAGGCCTGACAGCGGTGAGTCAGCTGGTCCGCCGTCACGTCCCGGAGGCTGTCTTCTTAGAGAGCATCGGTCAGGAGATCACATACATCCTGCCCTACGCCGGCGCACGCAGCGGCACCTTTGGCCCGCTCTTTGGAGAACTCGACGCTGCCCTGGATGACCTCGGCCTCAGCAGCTACGGCATCTCCGACACCACGCTGGAGGAGGTGGGCTGAGCGTGGCGTCCGCAGACCGGCCAGAGATTAACACAGGCGTGCACGTATACTGGGACGCAGACGGGTCATAGGGTTCACGGGCTGTTTAGCTTTCTCAAAATGTGAAGGCAGAGAGGCAGTTTCTAGTGTGCCGCGCCGAAAGTTTTACAGGATTGAGTATAGACAGCACCCCTACAATGCATTAAAGCTGGAGTACCTAACTTCAAAACCACAAACACCATCTAAACTTAAACTGGACTGTTGGGACAAGCTAAATGTGTAAATGAATCAAAAATATGTCCAAATGCTGCGAAACAATACAATATTCTTGTTTACCCACGTGTGGAACCTGTGGATTTTCAATTTATGAGCCGTGCATTTCAAAGAGATAAGCTAAGATGAGATAATCCTTTATTTTTCCCACATTGGGGACATTTCAATGCCATTGTTCCGCACATTACAGCAGAATAAAAGCAGGAAATAGGGGCACTCAGATTGCACACATCAAACAGGATCTATTGTTTAAGAAAATAGCTAATATATAAGATAGTAAGATAATACATCACACTGTAACAGAGTAAAACATAACAGTTAACTACAAACCAGGACATAGGACACTGGGGCTCTTCTTGGGCTGCATCCAAATTGCTTGTATACGTCATTCCTTATTCTTTACTCTTGACGTTGTATGAAACAATGTGTGTCCGGGTTTTGTCAAACTAAATGAAATACCCTTTTGAACACGTGTTGATGCTATATATGATTTTTGATTCCTACTATATTTAAAATGAGCATAAAAGACATGGAAGGTAGGAGGTGCATGTGTTGAATTTGGATGCAGTCATGTCCTTTACAGAAATTCTAAGTGAAAGCGTGTGTTCTCTGCGACCGTGAGACAGAAAATCGTTCCAGATTATCCTTAGATCCGTGGTCTGTGTCACGACTTAAAATGTCACGAGACAAGAAGTCCTGTGGTCTGTAGCCAGCTTAACTGATACAAATATATACAATAGATTATCAGTTAAAAGCTTATTTATTGTTTCAGTAGACATAACACACAATTGTCATTATACAGTAGGTCATCCAAATTACTACATGGTCTGTTGATGTTGATATCTAGTGGTTTATTCTACTGCACCTTATTTAAGTTTCACATAATACAAATTCATAGCATTCCAAAGCTTTTCAACTTCACATGAGTCACGCTAATTATGGCATTGCATTCCCCTCCACTCCCCTGCACTGCGCTTCTGTTTAACTTCGCCATAATTAATTTGACATGGTACATGCTATTAGTGCTATGATTACAGTGCATTTTCAGTCAGCGTCAGAGTCTCGCATTTGTCATGGGTGAGATTTGGCGTGCTCTTACCGTTGCCGAGGTCATAAGCTGAGTGAATGTTGTGGCTAATGCTGCTCTTGTAAAGCCATAGACTGTAAATATTAACAAACATAGTCACGCCTATCTCCGCCGTTCTAACTAATGGGCCAAAAATTGGGCTTTCATGGAGTGATTCAAAATGGCCGCGGGGGCTGGAAAATGTGAAAAAACACATCTGTGCATGCGTCAGCTGCACAAGCCCCATTCATTTAAACGAGTGACTTCAAAAGTCCACAGCGACTAAACTAGACTGGTCCAGAACACTCAGCATTGACACACATGTGGAACGGAGCTTTGGGCCAAGAGCCAACTTTTGGTCCATCCTGTAAAGATGTTTTCGAGAGGTAAGAAGATGCTATATGTTAGCATTGGCTAATTCTTATTCCGGGTCCACCCCCACAGGCCCGGGGTGGCACGTCATTTTGGCCATTTTTGACCCGGGACCCGCCCCCACTGTGTAAAGCAGACGTGAATCAGACCGTGGCAGACCGTGGCAGGCCGCAGGCGTCGTGAATAATTCCTTCTGAATGTCAAACTCTCAACACGACTCCGCTTCTCTGCTCTCTTTTTGAAGTCTGACCGTTTTGTACTTGAAATAACAAGATGTAATTGTGTTTAATGCATAGTTTTTTTGTAAATAACAACAGGGTATTAAAGCTGGGGTACCTAATTTGAAAAGCCTAAAACATTTAGTTTGAAGAACTACATGTAGCTAGTTCCTCGCTCTCGAAACAGTTTGGTTCTTTCACAAGTTTCCAATTTTTTTTGGCTTTTGTCACATCTTTTGATCAGCTTTTCCAGACTCTCAGCCCCAACGCATCAGTTAGTGACACTTAGGGCTCTTTCTTATGAGTATGCAACCAATAACATGATTTCTGATAGCATGAAGACAGCATGTGGGAGTTCTGTTCAGACAAACTAGTATTATTATTGAGAAAGAAAATAAGGTACCCCAGCTTTAAGTGAAACCTTATTCAAGCAAAAGCAATTGTGTTTTTATATATTTTCGATAATCTTTAATTGTACTGACATCAAAACTACACTGTCCAAACGAAAAAAAAGGACGATTTTGATTTCACAGCAGAGCACTGTAGAGAACCCAACATGAAGAAATGATTGAAAACTTAAAAACAGAGAGGTCAGAGGGAGTTATTTTGACACATGGCCCTAATTTAATAAATAAACTTGTGAGCAGTGAGAATTTCTTTGCTCATTTGGTAAATTCTCAAGCAAAGGTTAGCGTGTCAGCGGGGAATTTCTAAGTTCACCATCATCAAGTAGGGCGGCACGGTGGCTGAGTGGATAGCACTCTCGCCTCTCAGCAAGAAGGTCCTGGGTTCGAATCCCGGTTGGACCAGGGCCTTTCTGAGTGGAGTTTGCATGTTCTCCCCGTGTCTGCGTAGGTTTCCTCTGGGTGCTCCGGTTTCCCCTACCACTAAAAATATGTACAATAGTTCTGGCATGTGCCTCATGTACTGGCGACCCCGCTCCCATCTCTGTGTGGAGTGAGAGACAAATGCCCAAAAATTAACAATTGTAAACCGCTTTGAGACTCAGATCTGCAGTGAAAAGGCGGTATATAAATAAAAACTTACTTACTTACTTACTTTGCTCATTTGGTAAATTCTCAAGCAAAGGTTAGCGTGTCAGCGGGGAATTTCTAAGTTCACCACAATTCTGACCCACACTGGAGAAAGTCAAAGCACAAGTCGACCTTTTTTTTCAAATTTGCACTGAATTGGTAGAACTGATTTATTATGATTTTCTGCGATGTGCCCCCGCGCTTTCACTCATCCATCATGTGTTGATTCTTACAGATTTTTTTGAAAGTGGCCGAGGATTCTGGAGTGGATGCACAAACACCGAGTGAGTTATAACGTCTTGCATTCTCCTGCAGAAAAAGCCAGAAGCAATGGCAGATGCAATTAACCCGAGGTCTTGGCACAATTCAATATCTACTGGTGTTTTATTTGGGGGTGTATCTTCTGCTCGTATGATTCAGGATTAAGATTAGATGAGAGTTCCTTATACGTCGCACAGTGGGGAAATGTCAGTGTTGCAGCGCACATACAGGACAGTAGTAAGAGCACGCAGGGAGCTCACGGAAAACACGCATAATACAAAATAAGTGGTAAAGTAGTAGCTATGTGTCCTGGGTTCTAATCCCAGTCGGAACAGGGCCTTTCTGAGTGGAGTTTGCATGTTCTCCCCGTGTCTGCGTAGGTTTCCTCCAGGTGCTCCGGTTTGCCCTACCACTAAAAACATGCTCACTAGTGTAAAAACCCTCCAGCTCTGGTCCTGAACCAAGCCGAGCATCAAACATCTGGAGATGGGTTCCCGGGCGCTGTTACCACGGCGACCACTGCTCCTGACGTAAGCCTTAGTGGCATCAGGATCTGGGTCAAATGCAGAGGATGAATTTCCGTACGGGGACAATAAAGTGCACATTTACATTTATATGCCAATGTCTTTGCTTAAATCCACCTGGTTTATCTTCAATATACAGAATCTAACTTTTAAAACACTGGACAACTTACTTTTGTTGTAACATTGTCATACTGATTTTATTTTTTTCCTTTGTAGCAAGTGGTGAACCTCAGTCTCACTCAAACATAATCTCAGACTTTTACTGTGACGGGTCCCAATTAGTTTGCATAGTTATTCAGTGAGTCATGGGCTGAAAAAAACAGTTTTCATAATGGGATTTTTAGAGTGAGTGGAACAAAGGCATAAAGCCGTTCTGAATAAGTTCTGTGTGTTTTTGTGATCCCAGTGATCTCTTTCGCTCTCTCGTTCACCGACTTTTTTGTTGTTCTGTATTGATTGACCCGAGCCGATGAATAGCGCTTTCTTGTTTTTTTTATGCTCTTTATTTTCCCCCAAAAGAAAAAAAAAAAGTTTAAAAGAGGCATATTGTGCATTGTTTTAGTATGATGTAATTGTACCACGATGACATCACACTCAAAGTTTTCTGCCTTTTTACTCTGACTCCAATCTATAATTTTTGGCATTTTTCTTCACAATCACATTATTATGTTTACACAGAGATAGCTCTATTTACCCTTGATACTTGTTTCACCCTATGAATACTTAATACAAAATAAAATATATAAAAAAAAAAACAGGTTGGTACCATTAGAAAATATTTTAAAAGGCTTACAAATTTCCCCTTTACAAAGTGGCTTTTAAAAAACCAGATCTATTTTAAAACCATACAAATACTGTTTACGTGACGTATGTAGCGCGCCCGAGTGAGTCGTTAGCATTTAGCATTTAGCCGCTAACTGAGCCCGTTAGCGCCACAGTCTTTTCCAGCGATTACATTTGCTAAACATTCCTCTTGCTCCGGCTTCAGTTTCTTGATAGAACCAGACCGGAATACTTTACTATCGCATTTTTCGCCAAACTACAACCTGAACGTTCGACGCAAACTCTTGACGTCACCCACAACTAACTACAACACCCGCCTCCCGCGCTCTCTGATTGGTCGGTCAAAATTCAGCCAATTGTATTTGCAAACCCAGGGACCAGACCCAGACGTTACATGCAGTGAAATGATGATTGAGCGGAGAGTACGGATGGATAAGGCCAGGCTAGAATAGTACAACATATTTGTAGATATCCGTTTCTTCATATAATAATAATAACAATAATAATCTCCACATGTCGCATAATCAATCAATCAAAGTTTATTTGTAGAGCGCCTTTCATACACAGGGCAACACAAAGCGCTTCACAGTCCACATCACAAATAATCACATAAAACAAACACCAGAATCACAATTAAAACATTAAAATCACACAAAATATTAAAACCATTAAAACTTTCAAAATTACACAAGAAAAAAAAAAAAAAAAAAACAAAAAAAAAAATGACAACAGTGCATTAGAAATGGAGATAAAATCCTTCAGTTGTAGCACAGGCAAACAGAACAGTCTTTAACCTGGATTTGAACGTTGACAGAGTAGACGCCTCTCTCACATTTTCAGGGAGATTGTTCCAGATCTTAGCTGGGCAAAAATAATGTGTAACACTTCTTCTTTTAGGTTTTGTTTTAGCCACTGTTCACACCTGGCTTTGTGCTTTTACATGGAGCCGTATAGAGCAGCACTAACAGAGCAGGGAGCCATTCTTGTTGTTATTTATATCCCCAAAATGGGTCAGGCCATAACTACATATCTTATTTGTAATTCCCCAACGCAGCCAAAGAGAAGGCGCCGGTACGAGACTTAAAGGGGAGTTCTCGTGAATCCAAACGCAGAAGTGTGTCCAGCATCCACAGTGCAACACAGAATGGGATCAATGGCAAGTCAAACCTGTTCCCCCCCCCCCCCCCCCCCCCCTAACGCCCAAACATGTATTTTCTATGAGACTTATAGTTTTCTGTGTTTGCTCTTGATCAGGTTTAAAAGAAAAGTTTTCCAGTAAAGTTGAAGGTAAGTAAAATATGTATTTGTGCCGAGAGTACAGTTCTCAGGCTTTAGTATGAGTAAAAATGCGCCTTTGAAACAGTGGTACCTTCTTAATACTTAATACTAATACGTTGTTCGGAGGTTTCAGAATTGTTGAAAAAAAAGTCCTTGTATTTTGTTTGGATATGTTTTTTAATGTTACGAAACTGATTTTATACGTTTTGTTGCTTTTATTTTATTTATATAGACTTTATTAAGGACTCGCATGCAAGCACAGGATCCATGGCTAAGGATAATAGAAATGTTTTTTCAACCAGGATTTGATGCATTATCACTTAGTTGGTCAAGATAATGTGAAAAACAACAGAGTG
Organism: Knipowitschia caucasica; assembly: GCA_964034765.1. NCBI lineage: Eukaryota > Metazoa > Chordata > Actinopteri > Gobiiformes > Gobiidae > Knipowitschia > Knipowitschia caucasica. Next base: position 32,677,281 of record OZ035841.1, read on the forward strand.
AGAAGATTGCAGAGATTTGTTTTCCGCTTGATTAATTTTCTACAGTCATAATCAAATGTGCCCAATTTGATTTAAATAATTCTTGCACACTTTCTGATACAAACTTCATTTTGCAAATATCTCTGTCTCTTATATGATGTATTTAACTGAAATGTCTTATCCAAACAGCTAAAGATTTACGAAGCAAAATAATAAAAATTAGGTGCCCAAATGTTTTTGTAGCCCTGTATATGCTAAATTATGGGAATGATTTTGCATTGCAGGTACTATGAAATAACCCTGCACGTTGTCTCATTTGCTTGCTAGCACATTAGCATTAACCCCTACCCCATGTTTATCTCTTCAGTTCAATTCAATGTATTCTTGTGTAGCCCTAAATCCCAACAATAGTTATCTCAGAGGACTTTACGAAACAGTTGAAATCGCCGAGACAGATCAGAGAATCAACAGTTCAACACAAGATATGCAATGAGGAACACATACAGCCCTTGGTCCTTGAGGGGCAGATGACCAATGTCCATAGATGTTATTGAATGTCCTGGATCATGACCACTGCAGGCTTTAAATAAAAAAAAAAACAAAAAAACATATAATTAAGCCAATCAAAAATTACGTCGTTCACCGACTTTTTTGTTGTTCTGTATTGATTGACCCGAGCCGATGAATAGCGCTTTCTTGTTTTTTTATGCTCTTTATTTTCCCCCAAAAGAAAAAAAAAAAAGTTTAAAAGAGGCATATTGTGCATTGTTTTAGTATGATGTACTTGTACCACGATGACATCACACTCAAAGTTTTCTGCCTTTTTACTCTGACTCCAATCTATAATTTTTGGCATTTTTCTTCACAATCACATTATTATGTTTACACAGAGATAGCTCTATTTACCCTTGATACTTGTTTCACCCTATGAATACTTAATACAAAATAAAATATACAAAAAAAAAAACAGGTTGGTACCATTAGAAAATATTTAAAAAGGCTTACAAATTTCCCCTTTACAAAGTGGCTTTTAAAAAATCAGATCTATTTTAAAACCATACAAATACCGGTTACCGTGACGTATGTAGCGCGCCCGAGTGAAAAAAACAAAAAACATATAATTAAGCCAATCAAAAATTACGTCCGACTTCAGAAATCCCACATCGGTCTACGTCTCGTACATAGCCAGAAAAATCACACCCCGTTTAAGTTGAGTGCGTACGGCAAGATGACATCAATTCTCTCATGACGTTTATATTGTACACGGCCCCCCCCCCCCACACGCCCGGTGAAAGCACACTTGCCGCCACATTCACCATTTGGAATTACTTATTAGCGGCCATTATCTGTCTCAAACACGTGTATAAATGACAAACACTCTTCTCTGAATGTCCGCCGCAGACCTCCAGAAGCAGGGGAGCGAAGGTGGGCGTGGCTCTACGGTTATCGGCGGGTGGAGCCTGATCAGGAGGCAGTTCTTGGCGCTGTTCATCAAGCGCTTCCACCACGCCCGCAGGAGCCGCAAGGGACTCATCGCGCAGGTAATGGCCCCTGTCTGTCACTCTGATGAATCTGAGGGCTTAGGGTACTGCCGCTTCACCGGGGACATCAGCACGCCATTGTACCAAATACACCTGGCCTTTCAAAATCAATTAATGACACGTATGATCGAGGAAGCTAATTTGAGACCTGCGGGGAGCAAGTCACGTCGTTCGTCTTGGTGCCAGGTTGAGGTTAAAGTAGTAGCAGTAGTAGTTAAAGAAATACAAGTTTACAGATTGATGTGATGAGGTTTATGAAGAAGGCAAGGTAAGTTTTTTTTTGTATGGCACAGTTCATACACAAGGCAACTCAAAGCGCTTAACAAAATAAGATAGAAACATTCAAACAAGGCATTGAAATTATGAATATTCACAGTACATTAAGAAAGTGAAGATGCAATTGTTCAGTTGTATCGTTGAACATTGTCACATTTTCAGGGAGACTTTATCAGATTCAGGCAGCATGAATCTGAAACGCTGTCTCATGTTTAGTCCAGTCTTCGGGCACCCGCATGAGTCCAGTCCCTGTGCTCCTCAGAGTCCCAGCAGGAGTCCAGTCCCTGTGCTCCTCAGAGTCCCAGCAGGAGTCCAGTCCCTGTGCTCCTCAGAGTCCCAGCAGGAGTCCAGTCCCTGTGCTCCTCAGAGTCCCAGCAGGAGTCCAGTCCCTGTGCTCCTCAGAGTCCCAGCAGGAGTCCAGTCCCTGTGCTCCTCAGAGTCCCAGCAGGAGTCCAGTCCCTGTGCTCCTCAGAGTCCCAGCAGGAGTCCAGTCCCTGTGCTCCTGAAAGTCCCAGCAGGAGGCCAGTCCCTGTGCTCCTGAAAGTCCCAGCAGGAGGCCAGTCCCTGTGCTCCTGAAAGTCCCAGCAGGAGGCCAGTCCCTGTGCTCCTGAAAGTCCCAGCAGGAGGCCAGTCCCTGTGCTCCTCAGAGTCCCAGCAGGAGTCCAGTCCCTGTGCTCCTCAGAGGCCATGGAGTGACTTGTACAGAAGCAGAGCTGCTTTAAAGTCTGCTCGTGTATAAGACATTTTATCTAAAAGAGAATGAAGAGATTTCTACTACTACTTTTACTCTACTACTTTTTAGTCTGAATGAACATGAAATAAGCTCAAAATACTGTTTCTCAAAATAATGCATGTGTAATTTTACAAACAAAGGTAAATAATTTTCTGCATTTTTGTAATCGGTAAACATCGGGAGAACAATGCACACACGGGACATTTTCCTGCTGACTGAAATGCCTAATAAAATGGTTTATAACATAGAAAAAAATAAAAAAAATGGTTGATAGAATTTAACATTTGGTTTCAATCTTCATGCGTTCATGATGTTTAGCATGTCTGGATTTATAACTTTTGAAATACTCCAAAATGAAACCCAGATACTGTTATGTCTGTATGTCTGTCGGCCGGATTTCACAAAATACAACTTAGATTCAGATTCATTTATTTGCCATTTGCAGTAAAACCACATTGGAAAAACTGTGCAAGACTACCCCAGTGTGCACCAGACGACACACACCAGAGCTCTTGCCACGGCGCCATCTTTACGGCGCCATGCGACAAACAGTAGAATAAACAGCAGAGAGCAGTAACACACATATTTTCAAACAAACATGGGAGAGACACAGTACATGTGGAAAACATGCAGATCTTTTTAATGGGAAGTCATCACTCTGACCCGCCTCGTCCAATATAGCGCGTCAGAGGGGAGTGTGGGTGGGGGAGGTGGAGGGGAAGACCACCGTAGACTGAAAAGAGAGGGAGGCAGACATGTAGAAGGGGGGGGGGGACTGTAACTGGTGTTCTGGGTTGTGAGTCTGAGTTAGATAGAGTAAGTAAGTAAGTTAGTAAGTTTTTATTTATATACCGCCTTTTCACTGCACATCGGAGTCTCAAAGCGGTTTACAATTGTTATTTTTGGGAGCGGGGCCAGTACAGGAGGCACATGCCAGACCTATTGTACATATTTTTAGTGGTAGGGGAAACCGGAGCACCCGGAGGAAACCTACGCTGACACGGGGAGAACATGCAAACTCCACTCAGAAAGGCCCTGGTCCAACCGGGATTCGAACCCAGGACCTTCTTGCTGAGAGGCGAGAGTGCTATCCACTCAGCCACCGTGCCGCACCGAGTCCAGTGTCAGCCTTGAGTGGCCGATGTGTGGGTGGTGGAATGTGAAGGACAAAGATAGCGCAGGTGCAAACATTGGAGACAAAACAACACATGCCTTGTGGGAAATTTGTATAAGCACTTTTAGCTGATCAAAGGCAGTGTAAACTAAAGCCAATATGTCCAAATTATACTGGAACTGGACCCTCCGTTCACCGTTATCCGGAGTTGACCACGTCAGTACGAGGTTCCACCGTGAGGCCCAAGTCCTTCAATCAATCCTTCCAAGTGTTTAAGTCCATCCAAAGATCTCACTCCCAGATCTGAAAGGGAATGTTCGATCCGACTCACACCCCGTTGTGTCCCCACTGTGCCCTCGACCACGACTCTGACCAACTCGCGGAAACTCTCCTTGTTTTCCGCGGACAGCCGCTCGTAAATCTTCTGAGTGGACAGCCCTCCAACTTTGCGGTAGATCAAGCCAACTCCAAATCCAATCAGGAGGAACCCTGCTACCATAAATCCAAAAATGTATATATCCTCAATGTCCTCGATGGACAGTCACGACAGACAAACGGGGTGCCACTTTTGCCAGTTGTCAAAAACGTACCCAGCAGCCGCCGTACCCTCCGGGCAAACGGCATCTCCAGAACCGCCTTTACGTGATGAAAAAATAGTATCATTTGCGTTGAGGGACCAGTTGATTAATTCCATCATTTTTTTCAAGTTGTACACAGGCAGAGCACTAGGAAAAAAGACAATCAGGGCAAGAGCAGGAGCAAGAGACACGTCTGACCTCGAGGAGAGCAGGAGGCGAAGATCCTCTCAACTTAACAAATTGTTGTGTACTGTACTTGGAAAACCCTGTTCTAATTTTGGGACAAACCAGATTCTTTGGCGGGGTATGCGCTTTCCGGGTGAATGTTCTAGTTTCAATAGAAGATTACAAAACACAATACGAGAATGAAGTATGCATTGATCAGATGAATGCAGCTAAAATGTGGAACAGTCTTCCTGAAAATGTGAGAAAAGCGTTTTTCTCTGACCATGTACAAATTCGGGTTAAAAACAGTTCTCTTTAGCTGCGCATACAACTGAGGAATTGTAACTTTATTCTTTGTGTTGCCTTGTGTATGAACTGTGCTACACAATTAAACTTGCCTTAGACTGCTGTCTGGGTAAAGCCAAAGGTAAAGTATTTAGATTGACACAAGCATTTTCTTAATTAACACTTACATTAACGCTACATATTCAGCGCTCATGTCTGTCTGTGCATTGTAATGATGTAAAATTGCTCACATAAAAGCAGTTTTAGACGGTACCGTGAACACAATTAACACAAACTCTGCACAGTTTACACCCAAAGTACCCTCTTTCATTAAATCGCAACTTCACAGTGAGCGCTTCACCTTCTCCCGCTCTGCCCGGGACACCTGCTGCTGTTAGAAAACCTGTCACCTGTTTCTGTGATTGACGCCAGCACCGGGAATGTGACACGTGTGATTAGCTTTCCCTTCACTTTAGCCACATGCTAATCACGTCGCTTCATTATTTGTATCACACAAACGGCTGCGAGGACGACATGCCGCTGTTCGAATCATGTCTCCATTATTTTGTTTCTTGCCAACATAATCCCGAAAGTCAAAATCAATAAATAATAATAATTGGATGAGCCAGAGCCAATTTGTGTAGATGGCAATTTATTCTCAAAAGTTCAGCTACATACTTCATAAAACTAATTGATTTTTGGATAAATGTCAAGTTTGGTTATGACGCGTGGTATGAATTCATGGTGTGTGGGATCATTAGCTAAGTTCGGCGGAAGAGAAAGAGCAAGATGGCGCATGGATTTGTCTTTCTGTGCAAAGCAGTCGCAGCAATCACTCAAAAATCAAAACAAATAGTTATGATATACTAATAATAAATGCTAATTATCCCTTTACTTCATTATATATGAACACAAATCACTGTGTATTTAGATATGTTGACAATAACTCAATTTCATCTTGGCTTTGGAGATAGAAAAACAAAAATAAAAACAGTTTATGTCAACGTAGCCTTGTCTGCTTATAATACTATAATACTAAAAGTAATCCATCCATCCATTTTCTTCCCCTTAATTCATCTCAAGTAAGTAATGTTTATTTATATAGCGCATTTCACAGACCAAGGTACAGACCCAAAGCACTTTCCAATGTTCAGAGTCAGATATTGTTCCAATCCTTCCACACACGGTGATGACAGAAGCGAGTCCAGAACACACTGGACCATCAGCTCCAACACCATCATTCACTCTCTCATTTACATTCAGACCTACTGTGCATGTTTTTAGTGGTAGGGGAAACCGGAGCACCCAGAGGAAACCTACGCAGACACGGAGAGTACATGCAAACTCCACTCAGAAAGGCCCTGTTCCGACTGGGATTCAAACCCAGGACTTGTCTCATTTGAGAGATATTTTGCTATTTATTTGAAGATAACAGTTTTTCAAGCACTCAACAAGATGATTAAGATTAAAATAGTTAAACATTGTTGAGCAGCTATAAACAGAGGATTTGGACAATATTTATGTTTGAGAATCTCATCTGAAGTGTTAAAAGCCAACTGTAAAACTGAGGAACCAGTATGTGCATCAGTAATTATAGTGTGTGACCCGGATCAGCTCCATCGAGTCATTGAGAGGGTAAAAATGTTCTCCAGCATCCTCCAGCATTTTTTTGAGATGTGTTTCTTACGAACAGAAAAACGCTCTTGGGCAGTTAGCAGCAGGGGTTAAATCAGCAGCATTAGGATATCATGAATTAGCAGAACTAGAAAATCACCCGTAGACCCATTTCTTTAGAATATATCCTGCATAACCCTAACCCTGCATTCAAAAGTAAACCAGTGGTAAACAGGGCCATTGCACACTTTTCCTGAAATTGCGAAACCCATCACTTCCTGGGTTATGGCATGGTGCAGAGAGGACTGGGCAGCAGTCGAAGGCGGAGACCTCGACGACCCAGTCCGCACACACAACAGCTGGCTCTTGGGACGTGGAACGTCACCTCACTGGGGGGGAAGGAGCCCGAGCTTGTGGGGGAGGTTGAGCGATACCGACTAGAGATAGTCGGCCTCACCTCCACACACAGCTTGGGCTCTGGAACCCAACTCCTTGAGAGGGGTTGGACGCTCCACTTTTCTGGTGTTTCCCGCGGGGAGAGGCGGCGAGCTGGGGTGGCCATTCTTATTGCCCCCCATCTCAGCCGCCACGTGTTGGAGTTCTCCCCGGTGAATGAGAGGGTCGCGTCCCTCCGCCTCCGGGTGGGGGACAAGTCTCTCACTGTTGTGACGGCCTACGGGCCTAACGGCAGTGCAGAGTACCCGGCCTTCTTGGAGTCCTTGGGAGGGGTACTGGACGGTGCACCGCCCGGGGACTCCGTTATTCTCCTGGGGGACTTCAACGCCCATGTGGGAAACGCCAGTGACACTTGGAGAGGGGTGATCGGGAAGAACGGCCCCCCTGATCTGAACCCGAGCGGTGTTCAGTTGTTAGACTTCTGTGCCAGTCACAGTTTGTCCATCACGAACACCATGTTCGAGCACAAGGGTGTCCACCAGTGCACGTGGCACCAGGACACCCTAGGCCGGAGGTCGATGATCGACTTTGTTGTCGTATCATCTGACCTTCGACCGCGTGTCTCGGACACTCGGGTAAAGAGAGGGGCGGAGCTGTCAACCGATCATCACCTGGTCGTGAGTTGGATCCGCTGGCAGGGGAAGAAGCCGGTCAGACCTGGCAGAGACCCAAGCGTATAGTGAGGGTCAGCTGGGAACGTCTCGCTGAGCCCCCTGTCAGACGGACTTTCAACTCACACCTCCGGGAGAGTTTCTCCCAGGTCCCGGTGGAGGAGGGGGACATGGAGTCCGAGTGGACCATGTTCTCTGCCTCAATCGCCGATGCGGCGGCTCGTAGCTGTGGTCGCAAGGTCTCTGGTGCTGGTCCCGGCGGCAACCCCCGAACCCGGTGGTGGACACCGGCAGTAAGGGATGCTGTCAGGCTGAAGGAGTCCTATCGAGCCATGATGGTTCGGGGGACTCCTGAGGCAGCTGTCCAGTACCGGCAGGCCCAAGCGTGCCGCGGCCCGGGCTGTTGCAGAGGCAAAAACCCGGGACTGGGAGGAGTTCGGAGAGTCCATGGAGCATGACTATCGGTCGGCCTCAAAGAAATTCTGGCAAACCGTCCGGCGCCTCAGGAGGGGGAAGCAGTTCTTTGCCAACACCATGTACGGTGCGGGTGGAGAGCTGCTGACCTCGACAGGGGATATTGTCGGACGGTGGAAGGAATACTTTGAGGTTCTCCTCAATCCCCCCGTCACGTCCTCTGTTACAGAGGCAGAGGCTGAGGATGTTGGGGCGGATACATCCATCTCCCTGGCTGAGGTCACCAAGGTGGTTGGTAGCCTCCATGGTGGCAAGGCTCCGGGTGTGGATGAGATCCGCCCTGATTATCTAAAGTCTCTGGATGTTGTAGGACTGTCTTGGTTGACACGTCTCTGCAACATCGCGTGGCGATCGGGGGCGGTGCCAATGGAGTGGCAGACCGGGGTGGTGGTCCCTCTCTACAAGAAGGGGGACCGGAGGGTGTGTTCCAATTATCGTGGGATCACACTCCTCAGCCTCCCCGGTAAGGTCTACTCCAAGGTACTGGAGAGGAGGCTACGGCCGATGGTCGAATCTCGGATCCAGGAGGAGCAGTGTGGTTTTCGTCCCGGTCGCGGAACACTGGACCAGCTCTATACTCTCCATCGGATACTCAAGGGTTCATGGGAGTTCGCCCAACCTGTCCACATGTGCTTTGTGGATTTGGAGAAGGCGTTCGACTGTGTTCCCCGGGGTGTCCTTTGGGGGGTTCTCCGGGAGTACGGGGTCGGGGGTCCTCTGCTGAGGGCCATCCGGTCCCTGTATGACCAGAGCCAGAGCTGTGTTCGCATTGCCGGCAGTAAGTCAGACCTGTTCCCGGTAAATGTTGGCCTCCGACAGGGCTGCCCTTTGTCACCGGTTCTGTTCACTGTATTTATGGACAGAATATCTAGGCGCAGCCAGGGGTCGGAGGGGGTCCGGTTCGGGGACCACAGGATCTCATCTCTGCTGTTTGCGGACGATGTTGTCCTGTTGGCTCCAACGAACCAGGACCTGCAGCATGCACTGGGACGGTTTGCAGCAGAGTGTGAAGCGGCTGGGATGAGAATCAGCACCTCCAAATCTGAGGCCATGGTGCTCGACCGGAAAAAGGTGCCCTGCCCTCTTCAGGTGGGTGGAGAGGTCCTTCCTCAAGTGGAGGAGTTCAAGTATCTCGGGGTCTTGTTCACGAGTGAGGGAAGAATGGAGCGTGAGATTGACAGGCGGATCGGTGCAGCGTGCGCAGTGATGCGGTCGCTGTATCGGACCGTTGTGGTAAAGAGGGAGCTGAGCCGAAAGGCAAAGCTCTCGATTTACCGGTCAATCTTCGTTCCCTCCCTCACCTATGGTCATGAGCTTTGGGTAATGACCGAAAGAACGAGATCGCGGATACAAGCGGTCGAAATGAGCTTCCTCCGCAGAGTGGCTGGGCGCTCCCTTAGAGATAGGGTGAGGAGCTCAGTCACACGGGAGGAGCTCGGAGTAGAGCCGCTGCTTCTCCACGTCGAGAGGAACCAGTTGAGGTGGCTCGGGCATCTGTTCCGGATGCCTCCTGGACGCCTCCCTGGGGAGGTGTTCCGGGCACGTCCCACCGGGAGGAGGCCCCGCGGAAGACCTAGGACACGCTGGAGGGACTATGTCTCGCAGCTGGCCTGGGAACGCCTTGGGGTCCCCCCGGACGAGCTGGAGGAAGTGTGTGTGGATAGGGAAGTCTGGGCGTCTCTGCTTAGACTGCTGCCCCCGCGACCCGGCAACGGATAAAGCGGAAGAAAATGGATGGATGGACAGGCAAACGCTGGTGATAACTTTACCTCCTGGGAAATTAGCAGTAGAGGTTTCCAGACTGGTAAATACTGTGATGGTAAACTGTGTACTAGTGGCCATACTTGCATGCGAAAGCCCGATCCCGTCAGAGGTTTAAAGCTGTGCAGGGCAGGGTCTGGTTAGTGCTGTGATGGGAGACCTCTGGTGCCACAGTGGGGCGGCTGTGGCTGTGAAGTGCCAAACTGTGGATGTGTCCTTAGGCAGGACACTTGACCCACATTGGCTAGAAAAAGTCTGGTGTGAATGGTTGGTGGTGGTCATAGGTGCAGACGGCAAAGACTGGTTGCTTTGCTTCTGTCAGTGTGCCCCAGGGCAGCTGTGGCTACAGAAGCAGTATATCACCACTATGTATGGGGTGAAAGAATGTGAAGCGTCTTTAAGTGTCCTGAAAAATATTAAATAAAACCAACGTATTATTATTATAAGCAGCAATTGGATGGAACATTTTTTGTGTGCAGAAATAGAAAAGCAGTCGTAGAACGCAAACCTCTGCTTATTTATTCATTTATTTAAATTGTGGACATGACAATACCTCAATAATTGTCACACAAATGAAAAGGACAATCTACAAATTAAAGAAGATGGACTGCAAACTCATAAATACTGCAAACTGTATTCATAATATAAAATGAAATCCAGCACCCAGCTCTCCAATGATTCGAACATCCAGGTCGTCCAGAATGTGATTGGGTTACTCACCGACAAACTCAGGTGATCTTTGTCTTCCCTTCTCAGTGGGCACATTCTGACTGCAGCATTCTGTGCATAAGTCATTCCTTATTTTACAAAACCCAAAACAATAGAGTCGTTTGTTAGCCACCCAACTTTTCCAAAACCTGAGTCATTTATTTGGAACCCGAGACATCCCCTTTGAAACCCAAATGTTGAAGAAGCTGGTCCCTCACCTCAGCGCCCATTTCCGTCTTGTAGCTTTTGCCGCAGTCCCAATCTCCATTAGTCACTGTCAGCGCCGGGACGTCCCTCTTTAGCGGGACACACGGAGGATCTGCTCTTCTCTTGATTCATTTTGACTCCAGGTTTTTTGTTGCCATCATGTCAACACCTCCCGTTGTCAGGAGATATGATTGTTCTGCACTGGAATGATCTATTCTGTGCCAATACAAGCCGTTAGGGCGGATATAAATATGATTATGGCAAGGGACACAAAAGAGGTGATTTATGAGAAGGGAAGTCAGACGGGCAGGACTTTGGCAATGTCACTATAGAGAGAGTTGGTAGTTTTTGTGTTTTAAGATGAGCAAATTCAACGTTTTCTGGATATTTATTGTTGGGATTAAAGGTTACATACGGCTTGTATCAATCTACTATTGTATATTTTACTGATTTTGAATATATTTTGCCCACTTTTTAATCAGTGTGAAATTGGAAACACTCTCTCAGCAACTTTTTTGTAAGATCAAGGTTACGGTATAGTATACAGTTTGTAGGGGGATGCGATGCCTCCAGTGCATATCGTCAGGAGCAGTGGTCAAGGAACCATTTATATAAAATAAAAATAAAAATATGATTTACTTTTTATTGTCATCACAATGTACATTTCAATAATAACGAGGCTCATATATATAAAAAACAATGCTTAGCTTAGCAATCTATCCTTGAACGGCGGCACGGTGGCTGAGTGGATAGCACTCTTGCCTCTCAGCAAGAAGGTCCTGGGTTGGAATCCCGGTCGGACCAGGGTCTTTCTGAGTGGAGTTTGCATGTTCTCCCCGTGTCTGCGTAGGTTTCCTCCGGGTACTCTGGTTTCCCCTACCATTAAAAATATGTCGAATAGTTCTAGCATGCGCCTCCTGTACTGGCGACCCGCTCCCATCTCTGTGTGGAGTGAGAGATAAATGCCCAAAATTAACAATTGTAAACCGCTTTGTGACTCTGGTCTGCAGTGAAAAGGCAGTATATAAATAAAAAGATTACTTACTTACTTACTTGAACATGTATTCAAATGACAATATTTTTATTTAATAGTAAAAAAACACACAAAAAAAAAAAAAATAAAAGTAGGTTATAACCAGGGTGTATTAACTCCTTCTAGAAGATATTTCTTGTTCAGTAAATGCACATATCTCATTCCTTTGACCTCCCCAATTGTTTTTCATACACAATCTGAAGGAACCATTTCTACATGTTGATGACCGGCTGGCTCAGGACTACCGGAGCACCCACAGGAAACCTATCGGACGTGGGGAGAATATGCCAAATCCACTCAAAAAAGGCATTATTCCGATCTGAGAATCAAGATTGCCACTCCTCACAGCACAATTAGAGTCATGAACACAAATGAATTAGTCCAAAAAAAAAACACACATTGTTTTGGCTCAAGCTCAAGTTGAGGTTGTTGTGGTTCACTTTCTGTTTCATTAATAGCACATGAGATTGAAAGTAAACTTCTTCAAGACAAAATGGTCGCAGTGAACTGAATTTCACGCCTGATCAAAACTCCAGTTTGGAATCGCACTGTAACCACATTAGTTGTTTTGTTTTATAATCCTTTGTAATCCCCTGGAATTGGTAAACACTGTAAACCCAAGTATTGTTGATGGGAGCACTTTGGCTTTGTCATGACTTCTGCAAACCTCATTCCGTGTATGAAGTCGCAGCTGTCACCTGCAATTACAGACAGAGTGAGAGAAACACTAAAACGATAATTCTTTTTTACCTATTCAATCCCACTGAAGCACTTTATCTTTCTGAGTGCATTACCGTAGGGATTTTCTCCTCTTTCTCACTCCTTATTTCTTCCATAGTCCTCACAAATTGAACTCTATGCAATTAATCAAATATGCAAACCCTACACATAGTTAAACCCCAAAAAGTCTGTCTGCGTTCGAGCACTGAAGGAGGATTGCTCGGGAACAGAGTCAGACTAGCTTTGTATTTTTGTCTAGTTTTTATAAAAGCACAATGGAGGACAAGGGAGTAATTACACCGAGTCCCACAATGATGACGGCATTGTGGGAAATGTTTAATCAAGCACATAAAGCACAAAGCGAGGCCTAAACAAGTCAGCGGTGCGCATATTAATGTGTGTATGTGGTGTTGATTGCATCAGCTCCTTTTGTAATGACGGCACCGAGCCTGACACAAGATGAAATGTAGTCTGCTGCTCGAGCGCATGAAGAAGATCACAACCTATAAATACATACAAAGAACTGTTGTTATTGTTGTTCCACAAGTAGCGGACCGATGGTAAATTTTGAGTTCAAGTGTAAACCCGACCAATCTGAACCAGCGTTGACTAAAAGTTATCAGGAAGTTTTCTTGCCCTTTAAAATAATAATAATAATAATGTTTTATACAGCGCTTTTTTGGACACTCAAAGACGCTTCACATGTGTCATTATTAATTCACTCCAAACACGGTGGTGATAAACTACTACTGTAGCCACAGCTGCCCTGGGGCACACTGACAGAAGCGAGGCAACCAGTCTGTGCCATCGGCCCCTCCCACCACCACCAACCATTCACACACACACACACACCAGACTCATTCTAGGCAATGGGGGTGAAGTGTCTTGCCTAAGGACACAACGGCAGTTTGGCACTTTACAGCCGCAGCCGCCCCACTGTGGCTGGTGTTCCCAGAGGTTAAAAGTCTTGAGCGGGGCTTGAACCCACGACCTTCTGGCTCAAAGGCCAACGCTCTACCAACTGAGCTACTGCCGCCCTTGAAAAAATCAGGGTTTAGTGATTTTACAAGATCACAGCCTCATGACCTCTGGTGAGCGGAGGGCCTGCATGAACACAGTTGTTAGATATCTGGAACACTCACATGATGAGGCTTAAACAACGACATGAATCAGAGAAATGGAATAAAACAAATACTCAGCTCTGTAGAGGAAGGTCTTTTTATTATATGATGGACAGGAGTTCTTCATATCTGCATGCGGTCCGTTCAATCAGAGACTGAACGGACCGCATGTGCTGCATGTGATTGGAGCATTATCTGAACATTGTAAAGTGCTTTGGGTCTGTACCTTGGTCTGTAAAATGCGCTATATAAATAAACATTACTTACTCCTGTGTACTGCATTGAAAGGATAGAAACAAAGCTTTGAAATGGTAGTCACACTGGATACATATTGGATTTATGGGTCACATATGAAAGAGGTCTGGGCTGGATAAAGTTTTATTCAGAAAACTTGTATATGCCCTTATTCTCATTTGGTACAACAACGAGACGTTGTTTTGCTTCCATAATTAACTCTACTTAATAAAATGACTGAGTGATTTATTTTCTATTTATACATATGCTTTGAAAATGACCTTTGGAATGGAATCGAGACGTCTCCATTCTAAAAACTTGACATTTCGTTTATGAAGGATGTGGGGATACAGCCGCCTTATTGTGGTTTTTCCGTAGGTGGTCTTACCTGCATTGTTCGTGTGCCTGTCTCTCATCTTCTCCCTCATCGTGCCTTCGTTCAGAGATTACCCCAGTCTGGAGCTGCAGCCCTGGATGTACGGCCAGCAAAACACATTTTACAGGTAAGCGCTGAGAGCTACAAGAATCCTGGCATCAGCATCGACAGCAGCAATATTGTGAGTGAATAACTAGGCAGAAAAACATAACTCAGTATGTACCGGCCCAGAAAATTAAACCGCAATAACATTATATATAATCTTTGGATTGCTGAGGTCGTCAGTCTGCGCACAGTCATTCCTTCGTCTGCAAATTTGTGTGATATGTATACACTGAATGTGAGAAAGCAGGAGGTATGAAGTTGCTGTGAAAACGCCTTTGATACAGTCGCAATCTTGGTCTCAAACTTCTACTTTGGGATTACATTAAGTTTTTCAGCTGTAAGCTATTTTACAGATCTGTGGTTTATGGTTACTGCTGAGAGTTCAAAAGATAGTCAATATATACACAGGTAAAAGTTAGAAAAGTATCATTCAAAAGATGCTTCTGTATTTCAAGCCTTTAATTGTTGTTAGCAGTTTTAAATTCAATTATATTATTTTGTTAAATGGACTGTAAGCCATAATCATCAACACAGACTGAGCAAATGCCACTTAAAGCTGCACTAACTGACTTTATTTTCATATTCATTAGTTAAATCCAACCCATGTTCATGCAATGCATTGGGATAAACGTCCTTTTGAAGAATAAGTAGTGCAGATTTGTGCTGGCGTGTCATTTTATTTTAGATTGAGTTTTCGAGAAACAAGGAAGAGAATGTGTTTCGGGTCCAGATTGTGACCAATCACAGCGGACCACTGGCCCCCACTTTCTTGAGAAAAGCCTCAGGTCTCTGGTTAGCACAGACAGCTGAGGTAAACAAGCGGCGGAGGCTAACCTGAAACTTGTGTCTTCGTTGCCGGTTTCTGCTTACTCGGAGAAACAGCCAAAAGAAAGTCTCGTTCCTCCGCGCTTCCCGGTTCTATCATTCTATGGTCACGCCATCCACGTTCGAAAGTTCCATATCCCATATTGTGAGACGTGAGCTCCGTAAAGTTAAAGCTGCACTAACTGACTTTGGGATTTTGAAGCCGCGGACTCGCTGGCCTCTCTCTTTCTGCTCCCCTCCCCGCACCCACGAAGCTATCGCCCCCACACACACACAGTGTTGGGACGGAGCTAGTGTTTCTCAATATGGATAATACATGGATAGGGATTTGCACGTGGA
This sequence comes from Knipowitschia caucasica, assembly GCA_964034765.1. Classification (NCBI taxonomy): domain Eukaryota; kingdom Metazoa; phylum Chordata; class Actinopteri; order Gobiiformes; family Gobiidae; genus Knipowitschia; species Knipowitschia caucasica. The sequence goes on from OZ035841.1 coordinate 32,692,536, forward strand.
TGGCGTGACCATAAAACGATAGAACCGGGAAGCGCGGAGGAATGGGACTTTCTTTTGGATGGCTGTCTCGCTGTGTGAGCAGTAACCGGTGACGAAGACACGAAGTTTCAGGTTAGCTCCTCGGCTTGTTGTGCTAACTCAGCTGTCTGTGCTAACGGACCTGTAGATTTCTCACGAAAGTGGGGGCCAGTGGTCCGTTGTGATTGGTCACAATCTGAGACCCGAAACACATTCTCTTCCTTGTTTCATCAAAACTCGATCTAAAATATAATGTCACGCCAGCACAAATCTGCGCTAATTATTCTTCAAAAGGACGTATATCCCAATGCACTGCATGGACATGGATAGCATTTTCGTAATGAATACGAAAATAAAGTCAGTTAGTGCAGCTTTAACAACAGCACATGAACACACGCTGAGGGGGAGGGGGGTAGTGGGGGGCGATAGCTTCGTGGGTGCGGGGAGGGGAGCAGAAAGAGCGAGCACAGCGAAACTGCTGCTTTGAAATCCCAAAGTCAGTCAGTGCAGCTTTAACAAGTAATGAGACTACATCCTTTATTAAAATATATTTCATTTAGGAATTTTCCATGTATCGAACAAGTATACTTTTTATTGGACAATCAAAATGCTCTATGGCAAGCTTGATTTGAGTCTACTGCAAATCTTGTCTGAGTAAAAGCCTTAAAGGTACTCTGTGTAATTGTTGCAGGTGCTCCAAATTAAAAAAAAAACATTTGAACCAATAACAAATGAGACCTTTTTAAGAATGTTTACCTCCATCATGTTGTTTCACCATAGGCTCGGAATTCGACTTAAAAAGGTCCATGAGGCTGAGGACTCTACATGTCAATGCTCCATCTTGAAATACAGTGGGTCATAAGGGACAAAAAGGAGTTGGAGCGGGAGTTGGGGACCACTGTCAAAGACGACATATGGTCCTGCGAAGATGGGAGTTAAAACTACACAGTGCACCTTTAAGATAAGATAAGATTTGCTTTATTTATCTCACAGAGGAGAAATTTACAAAAGAGAAATACATTGCACTGTTGCCATGCTAAATACAAGTCTGATGTTTTGATTCATGCAATCATGACTTGACTAATGTATTTAAGACCAATGTTTACATGTTTTAGCTCCTTTTAAAACAGAACTTTGGCTCTGCTCATGAGTTGTCTCTGTCCAAGGTTCTGAAATCCCCACTGCTGGTAATGGTGCATATTCCTCAGTCATGCATCACCACTGGTATCAAATAAACTGTGCTCAATTTCTGTGAATGTATTTTTGAAACACAGAGCCCTTTTCAGATATTTTCTTGACGTTCCCATGGGCCAATTACTGCACACTGCCTTTTTCTCTTGAGTGACTTTGCTACAGTCATTTTACTCAGCGACAGGCGAGTGACTAAAAGCACTGAGCTTCTGTAACTTCCCTCTATAGAGAAAGAGCTTTAGTGCACACATCATAAACCCTTATTATATTTTCAAGCTTGAATGTTTGATAACGATACCATTTTGGAGACTTGATGACTTTCACTACCTAAGATTATGGAACCAGCACAAATGGGAGTATTATCTTTTATTAATGTGATATTAAAATCAACTTTTAGATTGGTTTTATGTCTTGGTGTATGTGCTTACTCTGCCTCATACTTGATACCACACTGTCTCCTGCTATTTTAACAGTGTCATGCTGATGACCCACTGTGATAACTATTCATTAGTTCCACTTCTTCAGAGTATATGCACCCGTCTACACTTCAGGACCATCCAATAGTTTTATTATCTTGAATAAGGTGCTAACCCAGCCATTGTTAATTGCAAAACAGATGGCTGCACATAATCCATTTTTACTATCACGCCACTTGAATCACGCTCAGTGGTGGCCGAGGAAATGACCGCATGACCTTCATGGAGACGCCTCTCAAAGAGACAATGAACAGTGAATTAATCCAAAGTGTTGGCTGTGTGCATGCTGGCTGCATGCCATCTCCCTGGTCTTTATGAAGCACTCTGTTTTAAGTCCCAGAGTAGCCTTAAGATAAAGGGCAGAGCTGTGTGGGCTATAATGAGAGTCAAATTAGAATGAGGAGATGGTTCAGGCCTTTGTGGACACTGCTCAAAGCAAAACAACTGTACAGTGGCATGTTATTCCTTTTTAGTCTGTGTTTGTGTCTGTGAAGCTTGGGTCTCCAGCCTTTCCATAGAGGGCTACTTTTTCAGGGAGAAAATTGAAGACTCTTAAGCGGTTCAAAATAAGTCAATACTGTACAATAGTGACATGCCTTGGATTGTAACTGTGCCAATCTAATATCCAAGTATTGGTGCACAGAGTGAAATATTTACTATTGTTGTAGGCATGGGAACATTTCAAATATTGAGGTGACATTTGTAAATCCTTTAGGCTGATACTTGGAACTTCTGGCAGCTTCCGAGCTCTAGCTGCTGAGCTGACCTCTGCTGTAGAAATAAAAAAAGTACACAATGATATACATTTTTTACAACTGAAATCCTTTACGTGGATGTATCTACTGTATTTAGAAGAGGAAAACACTACATACAGTATATACCAGATATCAATGTTACTTGTTATTGATGAGATCTGGGGTCATTTTCTATTGGACTTCGAGTGGGTCCGGCCGAGATACTGAATAAATAATGTATTTATTAATGTGCTTAAGTAATGTCCCTTGTGGATCAATAACGTATCGGTGCAAAGCTCCTCCCCATCGGTCGGTCAAGGTTGTGCGTTCCTGTTCGCGTTGGCAAAGTTGCTTTGAGTAAGTTCTCTTCAGTAAGTGATGTGACCCTGCAGTCAAACTCTCCTTGAACCAATCAATGCTAAAAAAGTCCTCCTTTCACCCAGATAACCCGCTTGTTTCTTTTATGTTGGCCTTGTGCTTCTTTGACCATTGCTTTCCTTCGCATTAAAATGTAACCTTTGCAACCTGTATGAATCTTTCAGCAACGACGGCCCGGATAATGCCGAGGTTTCTCAAGTGGTGGATACTTTAGTGAATAACCCTGGCTTCGGTACTCGCTGCATGTATGGAGATCCAATACCGTACGTATTTTAAAGTAAAACACACATACTTTCTACTGTCAAACTCACAAAGCACTTGTGTAAAAGTATTCCTTGCAATATCGGCTTTGAGTTCCACCGCTTAACCACTACAACAGAAACACCTCACGCTTCTCATAACATCTGTATCTGTCTATCTATCAGCTCCTGCAATTTAATTTATATAAAACAGTATACAAATACACCTTTTAGACAGCTTATTGATCGTTGTTGCTGTTGTGACGGAAAATATTAAAAAGCTGCACAGTATGTATATTATCATTTTAAAATCTCCATCTGTTATGTGTTCATACATAATTGATCAACCAGTACAAATCATACTTGGCCTTGTCTGAACAAAAGTTTAAAGGTAGAGGTGGAATATATTTATTCTATATAAAGAAACATTACTTACTTAATGCCCATAGTTTTTATGGTTATGATTTTCAAGCAGAGAGCAGAATAGAGGCCCTCAGGCGGGTTGCCATTTGATTCGGTGATATATGGTTTTCATCTTCTTCTTTACTAACAAAAACTAGCACATACATGAAGCCAGGTAGAACAAGTAAATAATGGCAACAAAAGTTTGGCTGTAATTGTATCGTTTTAGACCAATAAGAGTTCATATTACAGACCAAACGGTGCCTCTCTGTTTAGGATTAAGACGTCTCTTGGTTTGTTACTGAAAAATGATGAAGAATGAGACCAGCGCAGTCCAAAAGCCCTTTCCCTCTCACTGTACAGCCTTGCTCAGCGTGATTTTAACAAGCCTTTTTCTGGGAGCAAGTTTAATCAATACATAATAAGCTTTTCAAGGTGTCTCCTAATCAGAACAGGATGAATAATGAATACCTATTTGTGTGCGATGATTGGGATGAAAAGCTCTGAGCGTTAATTGAAAGCCGGCGTCTCTTTGAACGGAGGTGGCATGGTGTTTACCTTTTTGAAATCCTCACGGCGGGCTAATTGTTTTCCCGCAGGAAGCTGCCGTGTTCCCCGGGCGCCTCAGATTGGCTCACACCGGCCGTGGATCAGTCGGTCAGTGACATCTTCCTCAACGGGAACTGGAGCATGGCTAATCCTTCTCCCGCGTGTCAGTGCAGCACTCCTAAACGCTCCATTATGTTACCTGACTGTCCGCCGGGAGCTGGGGGCCTTCCTCCGCCTCAGGTGAGTGTGTGTGGACCGGAGCCTCTGCCTCATGACAGTGGGACGGTGTTCTGCTGTTTGAGGCTGCACCAGGAGTATATATCATGTGAAATCTAAGAATAGACACCGGCTTAATGTATTCCAGTATTTCAACGCAGAAATACTGTGCGAGATTGATAGTGAGAGGTTTTATAACTGCAGATAACTACAGCTGACGTGGGAGAGTCTGTCCATAGGACAACAATCAGTCGTGCACTGCACAAATCAAGAGTGGCAAGAAGAAGGCCATTTCTCAAAGATATCCATAAAAAGTCTTGTTTAAAGTTTGCCACAAGCCACCTGGGAGACACACCAAACATGTGGAAGAAGGTGCTCTGGTCAGATGAAACCAAAATCGAACTTTTTGGCCACAACGAAAAACGATATGTTTGGCGTAAAAGCAACACAGCTTATCACCCTGAACACACCATCCCCACCTCAGCTGTAGTTATCTGCAGTTCATCCAGAGTGATCATGGGCCTCTTGGCTGCATCTCTGATCAGTCTTCTCCTTGTTTGAGATGAAAGTTTGGAGGGACGGCCGGGTCTTGGTAGATTTGCAGTGGTCTGATACTCCTTCCATTTCAATATAATTGCTTGTACAGTGCTCCTTGAGATGTTTAAAGCTTGGGAAATCTTTTTGTATCCAAATCCGGCTTTAAACTTCTCCACAACAGTATCTCGGACCTGCCTGGTGTGTTCCTTTGTCTTCATGGTTCTCTCTGCGCTTTAAACAGAGCCCTGAGACTATCAAAGAGCAGGTGCATTTATACGGAGACTTGATTACACACAGGGGCATTCTATTTATCATCATCAGTCATTTAGGACAACATTGGATCATTCAAAGATCCTCACTGAACTTCTGGACTGAGTTTGCTGCACTGAAAGTAAAGGGGCCGAATAATATTGCACGCCCCACTTTTCAGTTTTTTATTTGTTAAAAAAGTTTAAATTATCCAATAAATTTTGTTCCACTTCACGATTGTGTCCCACTTGTTGTTGATTCATGACAAAAAACTAAAATGTTATATCTTTATGTTTGAAGCCTTAAATGTGGCGAAATGTTGAAAGGTTTAAGGGGGCCGAATACTTTCGCAAGGCACTGTATCATGTGCAATCTAAGAATAGACACCGGTATGTATGTATTCCTTCTGTGTGCATTTCAACGCAGAAATACTGTGCGAGATTGATAGTGAGAGGTTTTATACGGCGTCACGTAAGAATGACCCCCAGTGTGCGAGCATTTACGCGGGAAATAAACTTCATATCATTTTTAATGCTCTGAAATAAATATATACACACGTGTCATAGCTATGCCTGTCTCTTCATGCTTGTTTTCATGGAGATATTGTAACTCTAGCTGTAATCCTGGCTGAGATTTAGCACTCTCAGCTACAATGTCCTGGGTTTGAATTCGTATCATGGATGTTGCGTGTTCTCCCCGTGCATGTGTTGGGTTTTCGTCAGGATTTTCACATTCTCCTGATTCTCTCCCTGTGGCCACAATTCCTCTGAAAATTAGAGATTCTGAAAGCTTATGGTGACTGCTTAAACTATGACTTTTGAACTTCTTAACCACCTTGAGGAAATTATGTACAGTCTCTTGAAAAATCCAGTTGCACCATGAATTGCCTCAGGGACACAATCTGTGCGGAGTTTGATAAGATTGGTCTCCAAAAAAAAAACCCAAAATATCAGGAAAAATAAATAACCCTAAATTAAAGGAATATGCATTTTGTTATGGGAAAAAAGTTGATAGTGTTGCGTATTTGACCCAGGGGCTGTGAGAGGTCATCATGATGCCGGTTTGTTCACGGTCTGTCTACAGGGCACCAGGTTGTTTAGGTTTTCTGGTGAGAGGGTCGGTCACCAGAGAAAAAACTTGGATCCTATAACGTCCTAGAGACCACTGTGATGAAAAGTTAAGGCACCACACATGATTCCTTTTCTTACAGCCACTGGGTCACAAACAAAAACTACCCATAAACATCATCTCTTCTCACATAAAAAGCCTCCCATTGCAGAGACTAAATCCCCTTTGCGTATTCTCCTAAAACACTATACTTAGTAACCTTTAATGTGATCGCACACAAATCACAACGTATCATTTCTATTTGCAGAAAATATAGCAATGTTTTTGGCTTGAAAAAGATTTCGAATCTCCTAAAAAAGACAGACGGGAAGCAAACAATTATCTAACGGGAACAAACTGTTTTGTCCCTGTTGCTCCATTCCTTGGTTGGATTTCATTCTGCAACCGGCAACAACACATCCTCATTCTTAGTCATTACGTAAAGATGATTCCTGTTGACGTTACATTTTATATTCTTCATTCTCGTTTGCAGTGATTTGATTTATTGATTTCTTAAAGGGACAGTACATATTAATATACATTATACTGTACATGTAATTATGCCAGAATTAGCTAAAGGGCTATTTTCCATCTGTTGTCTCAGGACAGTAAAAATACACATAACACAATCAGATACACAATACACTGTAAAATATATACAAACAGTACCCTCAATAACACAATTTGAACATATACGCACTTTCTGTTCATATTATTCTCCTCCTGCCTTTACTTTATTCGGCCATTTTCTACCCTCTGCGTTTTAAAAAGAAGATTGCCCTTCACAAACCCCTGTAACGTTCATCGGGTGTACTGCGTGGATGCTCCGTGTGTGTGTCATGAAGCCAGACAGCATGGCACGCGAGTGAAAAGGACCGAAAATAAGAAATAAATTGGTGACACGACAATACAATAAAAATGCTTATCATGGAAGCTTTTTGGCTCGTAGCCCGAACGTCCCCAGTCAGCATCATTTTGATTTGAAATTGTAAAGGTACTTACTAACAGGGAATTTGCATCGCGCTGCAAAATGTAAATCAGCCTTTTGTGCTGCTTCTCTTTAGTAGAATAGTGCGCATGCTGGGCTGGAAGTTGGGAAATAAGAAAATAAATTAAAAATACCAGTGGGAATACTCCTCACTGGTCATTGGCAGCATTTAGCACTCCCGCTACTGCTAGTAAAATCCAATATACTGCTTTCTAATACGCTTTCACCTTGTCCAACCTTTAGGATTTTGTCAGGAGAGACTTTGCCGGTTTTTTTGGTGCCTTTCATCTTCAGTCAATACCAATCGCTCACCACTTAAGAGCCATTACTTTAACAAGAGACGTACTCAAATGCGACTATAGGGCCCGGGGTGGACGCGCCGACCGGAGGAGACTTCATATCGCCTCGGATCGATGGGAAACTTGCAGAAAGCCAGACCTCACCATCTGTTGCTTTAATGCACAGAAGAAGAAAAAGTCTCATCTGTCGCTAAGATGCCAGTCACACAGCAATAATAAGCCCGCCACCTGCGCTGCGACGCGGATTCAAAGGAAGATGGCTTTGTCTGTTTGCTCAGGTTTGGTGGCATGTGGCTGCACAGCGCTCTCAGCTGCAGCCGTCCATATCGTTTCTTAACTAAACATATAATACGCACATTTCAAGGCAGAAAAATTTCAACAATTCACATGTTATCAAGTTGTTTGTTTCAATGGAAAGAAAGAAGTGAAATTGCAACATTAGTGTACAATATATGCAGCGCTCTGGCTCCCCACAATTTTGCTTAAATCTGTTTATTGTAATTCCATTAAATTTATTTTTGTATAGCCCTAAATCACAATAGTATATATTTCGGAGGACTTTACAAAGTTCGTTAACACAGATGAGAGAAGAACCATTGTTTGAGTTAATTGTTATTATTTATTCACTGTTATTGATTTTAGTGGTCCACTATCTCAAACGGCTCGTGATGTGTGTGTGTGTGATAGTGGTGCCAAGGACTAGGATAATGTATCTAGCAATATTTTATTTTCTCCAAAGTACAAATATTTGCATTAAACCAGGGGTCTCTCACCTTTTTCAACCGATAAAGCTACTTTTATACAAACAAACAGGCAGAGAGCTATTAAAAATCTATCTAATAATGAAAACAAAACCTGTAGGAAACAAATAAAATACACCATAATACTGTATAACCCTATATTTATACTTATTATAGATATGTAATCGCTCAAAAGGTATTCACTTAAAAATGTGTTTGTTAAATTCTAATTCCTTTGGCGAGCTACCTGTAAGGGACTGGCGAGCTACTGGAGGCTCCCGAGCAACAGGTTGGAGACCCCTGCATTAAACAATATGAAAGTTAAATAAATTGTCATTTTCAGTCCACAGCAGCATTTCATTGTCATAAAATAGATAAAAAATAAAAGTTTGAGACCAGCATGATTTTTTCAGCCAGAGTGAGCGCTCCTGTTTTTTTTCCCTACTTGTGGTTTTTTTTTTTCCTCTGCGTCTCTTTCTGATTTGTCTCATATTTCGGAACTGTAGTATTTTGTAGTTTTTTAGTTACCAGTTGTTTTCTTCACCTGGATCTATCGTTCAAGTGAGTTCATGTGCTCGCTCCGGCCAAATAAGTTTGTGTGTGGTCATAAAAGAAACACAAGCTATTCACACATTCATTAAAACAAATATTGCACACCAGTGGGATATGAGTATCACACATGCTGATGGGTTCGAATCCCGGTCGGGACAGGGCAATTCTGAGTGGAGTTTGCATGTTCTCCCCGTGTCTGTGTAGGTTTCCTCAGGGTGCTCCGGTTTCCCACAATTGTAAAATGCGTTGTGACTCTGGTCTTGAGGCGACAGTAGCTTAGTTGGTAGAGCATTGGGCTTTGAGCCAGAAGGTTGTGGGTTCGAGCCCACCACAAGACTTTCTTCATCGACTCTCACTGATGTCTGCTGTCGTTGTCTCCTTGGGCAAGACACTTAACCTCTGGGAACAGCAGGTGCCACAGTGGTGCGGCTGCGGCTGTAAAGTGCCAAACTGCCGTTGTGTCCTTAGGCAAGACACTTCCCCCCATTGCCTAGAATGAGTCTGGTGTGTGTGTGAATGGTTGGTGGTGGTGGTGGGAGGGGCGGTTGGCACAGACTGGTTGCCTCGCTTCTGTCAGTGTGCCCCAGGGCAGCTGTGGCTACAGTAGTACGTGTATGGGTGAATAGATAATGACATGTGAAGCGTCTTTGAGTGTCCAGAAAAGCGCTGTATAAAACCCATGCATTATTATTATTATTATTATTTGGTCTGTGAAAGGCAGTATAGATTTACAGATTACTTACTTACTTATTATACGGCGTACGGGCGGCACGGTGGCTGAGTGGATAGCACTCTCGCCTCTCAGCAAGAAAGTCCTGGGTTCGAATCCCGGTTGGACCAGGGCCTTTCTGAGTGGAGTTTGCATGTTCTCCCCGTGTCTGTGTAGGTTTCCTCCGGGTGCTCCGGTTTCCCCTACCTCTAAAAAATATGTACAATAAGTCTGGCATGTGCCTCCTGTACTGGCCCCACTCCCAAAAATAACAATTGTAAACCGCTTTGAGACTCCGATGTGCAGTGAAAAGGCGGTATATAAATAAAGATTACTACTACTACTATTATCCCGATGACAATATTTTTTTGGATAGATCATACTTAATGCTCTATCTCTTATAAAGTAACGGGCTCCTCCATTTCTTGAAAAACACTAAAAAACGAGTATGAATATAACTATTACTTGATGTGTCTTTATTGGCTTTTGACTGCTTTTCTTGGAACGTTAATGGCAGTAGGACTTTTGTGATGTATTTATCAGACTTGGGACTTGGTTTTTACAGAGTTTATCACAGAGCTTAGTCTTTCAAGCAGGGCCATTATGTAAACCCTTTAGCATTGCACAATAGAAGAAGCTACACCATTTATCCATCTAATGCTGAAGTAAGGTCCATATTGATTTGAGTCCGTCTGCTTCTACACATTTTAAGCCCCCATTATCATATATTTAACATAAAGAGAGAGTGAGCTAACCTTCTCTTGACATTTCTGTTCACAGATGGCGTGTCTTACTTGATGCGTTGCACAGCCTTGCAGCCCTTTCACCGAATTAAGTTGTGAAATAACACTTCAATTGGGAATTATCTTCACTCTTCTCTTGTGATTTTAATTCAAACCTTTCTAATGTAGTTGGAAGTTTGTTGAATGGATTTCACGTACCTTTAATTGCGTTCAGGTTTTTCATAATTTTTTATATTTTACTTGATTTTGTTCATCTACACTTGTAAATATTTAGTTGCCGTTCGTTAAGTCTGTGTGAAATAACAAATAAAATCAAACAAACACATAAAAGACACTGTTTTGATGCCGGCCAGACATTTTATTGGCTTCTGAAATGATTCTCAAATATAAGTTTTAACTGGCCGTCTTAATTGCAAGGATAATTTGAACTTGAATGGCATTATACCTGCTTTTTAAACAAACTCCCTCTAGAAAATTACCATATACCTTAATGTTGATACACCACCTGAATTGTTATCTTTAAAAACTATTTTAAATCAATTGTCAAATAAAAAAAAAAACAACTCTTTGCCAATCATTTTATTTACTAAATAACTTGATAATGTTAAAGAAAAATGCGTATCCACAAAACGAAAAGATTCAACACTTTATTACTATCGGCCTTCGTGTTTGTTTTGTCTCTCAGACCTCTGCCCTTATCACCCTCAAGAGTCACAGCATTACAGAGCTTTGGGAAAGTCTGAATAATATCCTAAGATACGTCTCATTTTACTCAGAGCTTCACCATACACTTGAATTTAAACAAAAAAATATATAGATACAAGAGCTGATTTACTGTAGAACCGATGACATTCCGAGAGTTGTTATAATAAATATAATATCCCACTATTCCCAATGAACACTTTAATGTAAACGTCCGTTCCTGATTGGTCGAGAAACTCATTCAAATCTCTGAGACCCTTTGTCATTGGTTTTTAATTATTCTTCTCCAGCAAATCTCACTGGTTGCAGTTCTAGAGGAAATGATTTGTTGAACAGAACTTACTGTACACAAAAATTACACGAAAGCGTACTGTGGTTAGAAATTATTATAAAAACGGAATGCAATTTAAGTAACTGACATCACCTTTAATTAGTAACTCAAATGAATGAGCAAAAATTCCTTGGGCAAGTATTAGGGCTAATATACAAGACTTCTGCTCAGATCATCCCTACACTTTACGTAATGCTTCAATGTATGTGAAATATGTGATGAAGAATACATTTTGTTTATTGATTGATAATACATTTAATGGGGGGACTTCACAATCAACCTAAAAAACACGGTATAATCATGGTTCAACTCTCAGCAAACACATATACTTTACATTTGACTTCATTTCTACTATTGTCTTAACCTGTGGGACAACAAGTGAGACGACAGTAAAGCCTAGCGTACATGGACAGAGTAACTGGAGACAACTAGTTTCAAGGCGGCTTTTGGCGACTGAGAGTAGATGATGGAGATGATCAGTTCCAAAATCGGTCGATGTGAGCGCTCTTACAACTGGAGATAAACAGTCGATCTCGGGATTCAGTCAGTTGCCCGTGTTGTACTCAGATCCGGAGATATCACCCGATGTACTCCAACAACATGTGTGTATTGCGCCCTCTACAGTTTATGTCAGAAAACACACTGTAGTTGAGGCCAGTTGCTGTTATTCCCCAGACTGGCCTGATACAGGAGTTGCCCCGTTTTTGCCATATTGTCGATGTGTGCGGGGCAGCTAATCATATGTGACGGATATAATCAGTTGCCAGGCTAGGCATTAGACATTTGAATTCTGTCTTTCAATCCAGGCGGTGGTGCGTTTATGTGTAGAATTGTATATATACTGTAATGGAAGATGATTGTAAGCATTTGGTTTGCACTGTCCAAGCCCAACAGTTATACGCCTTCTAGACATATTTGGGATCACAGTAACCCAGGGCATGACACAGCTTCTAAAAAAACCTTTTAATTTGATCGCTGCTTTTTCCTGTCTCCTTCCGCTCACCTCTTCTTCCCCAGCAAAGCACTGCACAATGTAATGTCCCATTTCACACTCCCCACGGATCTGCAATGCCTCGTTGATCTCGCCGCGCGCTCCACGAGGCGACAGGGCCATCCGAAGCCACTTTCAAGCGCCAACTGTCCGGGGTTTCATATTAGAGAATGATTGCCGAGACAGTCCAACGAAATCAGCGCCCTTTGTGTAACCTTTTCCCTTACCTGGCGCCCGGCTCCATCTCGTGACAGCCCCGTCGAGAGAGCTCCCATTTGTTCAGACGCCGTTTCTATCTCTCGCATCTTCTCAGCCGCCGCGCACAAGCTATTAGTCTGACCTGACCTCCTTTTTTGTTTTCATCTTGCTGTCCGCACAACTAGCCTGATTTGAGAAAGGGCTCTCAAGGCGCTCAATCTCAATAGACTTTGATGAAGAGTAGTGTATGCAAACACGGTTTATTCATATTAAGGCTTTGTAGTCTTGCTCATTACACAATACCTGTATATTACATGTGGTCCATATCGCACATTCTGACATTAATTCAAGATAATACACCGATTCATGTGAGGTCAGGTCGGCAGTGTTGGTTAATCCTCACTGTTCATTGTACAGTCTGAGTTGTACAGTATTAGCTTTTTCTATCAATATATATTTTTGGGTTTTTTTAGATTCACATTCAAAAAACGTTATTGATCCCAGAGGGCAATTCACGTGCAGCCATTTGAAGTTCACACACAGAATATACAAAAGCACAAGTCCATTCACAGTTATAATAATTTCAAAAGCCTTGGAATAAAACGTCATTTCAACGGTTTAACGGCAGCAGAAGTAAAATAATTGGAAAGACCTTATTTCCCCCGTGCTGAGGCATTAAGACTGTGTTTCATTTAACTTGGATTAATTCTGATGGGATGACTGTTCTAAATATAAATGATAGTTTTACATCAATCAAACCTCTGAGTGTGACGACAAAGTTTACAAATTAGAGAATGGGTTGAAAATTAAAAGGAAGTAGAGAATTGGGAGCATCTTGGATTGAGTGATTTTGAGATTTTTTAAATTTAAATATAAATGTTGCTTGTAGGTTTTTTCAAGAACAAACATACACATTTGCACATCTATACACAAGAACATACACACAGACACATTTCCGGGACACATGTTGTCTTCGTAGCATGCACAGGTCTGCGTAGGCAATGTCAGCAAACGCCAAAATCCTCTGTCAATAAAACAGCCAATGATGGGGCTCCACATCCCCCGACAGAACTTAAAAAAAATCATTCAGCGCAAGAACCAGGAGTTATTCCAATATTCTAATTCTAATTTTAATCTATCCCGAGGGTGAAGTCTTTGTTTACAACCAGGAAGTGAAATGTGATCTAAAGATATAGTCAAGCCGCCGTGGCAAGAGCTCTGGTGTGTGTGCACACTGGGGTAGTCTTGCACAGTTTTTCCAATGTGGTTTTACTGCAAATGGCAAATAAATGAATCTGAATCTGAAACCATCTTCATGTTTTGTCAACGTTTTAAGTTTAAACAAATTAAACGTGTTTTTTGAAGGGTACAGTATGGTATAGTAACATACAAGGCCTCATTCTACTCTGTACAATACCATACAATAAATGTCTTCATGGGCCGCCCCCGTCGCACTTGAACGAACTATTGTGTGTTCAGGATTCTGTAATAACTACAAGGTCCTCTTCCCAGTTGCTCCTTAAAGTTCCCAGATCCAATTGGAAGAGTAGAGGGGACCGAGCCTTTTCTGTGGCCGGGCCCCGACTTTGGAACAATCTACCACCGAGGGTCAGAGCCGCTGATTCACCGGTCAATTTTAAATCCCTTAAGACCCATTTCTTATCACTGGCTTTTTAACATGCGTTGAGCTGAATCTCTCTTTTTATATTTCTGTTTATTGACATTGACAATACAAAACAATTTATCCTTGTATAGCCCTAAATCACAACAGTATCATCTCAGAGACTTAACAAAACCGTTGAATTCGCCAACACTGATCAGAGAATCAACGGTTAAAACACAAAAACATATTGAACACATTGGTATTGGTCCATAGGGAGAGACCAATGTCCATGAATGTGGATAAATGTCCAAACATGCTGTAGAATGTCCTGGATCATCACCACAGTCCTTCAGTCACAACGCAGTGAGATACTCCGCAAACATTTCATTATTTTAACAATAGTTTCACTACAAAATACAATGAATATGTAGCAGCTTTAAATATGTTCAATGCAATTCAATGTATTCTTGTCTAGCCCTTTAATCACAACAGTAGTTATCTCAGAGACTTAACAAAACCGTTGAATTCGCCAACACTGATCAGAGAATCAACAGTTCAAAGTATGGATTTATGTAACGTCTGATTCACTCATCACACTGAACGTGGTTTTGTGGAGGACCGCAGCAGCTTCACGAAGACGGCTGTATCTTATTGCCGTATGTAAATTAGCCATGTGGTCGAAAACTCACAGCACTTTTATGTGGCGAGTATGAGGCAAGGCAAGTTTATTTGTATAGCACAATTCATACACAAGTTAACTCAAAGTGCTGAACAAAATAAAATCATAAATAACCACAGAACATTAAAAAGAAAGATAAAAATATAAAATCCCTCAGTTGTATGCACAGCTAAACAGAACTGTTTTTAACCTGGTTTTAAACATTGTCAGAGAGGAGGCCTGTCTCACATCTTCAGGAAGACTGTTCCAGATTTTAGCAGCATGAATCTGAAAAGCAGCCTCCCCATGTTTAGTTCTGACTCTGGGCACTAACAGGAGTCCAGTCCCTGTGCTCCTCAGAGTCCCAGCAGGAGTCCAGTCCCTGTGCTCCTCAGAGTCCCAGCAGGAGGCCAGTCCCTGTGCTCCTCAGAGTCCCAGCAGGAGGCCAGTCCCTGTGCTCCTCAGAGTCCCAGCAGGAGTCCAGTCCCTGTGCTCCTCAGAGTCCCAGCAGGAGTCCAGTCCCTGTGTTCCTCAGAGTCCCAGCAGGAGTCCAGTCCCTGTGCTCCTCAGAGTCCCAGCAGGAGGCCAGTCCCTGTGCTCCTCAGAGTCCCAGCAGGAGGCCAGTCCCTGTGCTCCTCAGAGTCCCAGCAGGAGTCCAGTCCCTGTGCTCCTCAGAGTCCCAGCAGGAGTCCAGTCCCTGTGCTCCTCAGAGTCCCAGCAGGAGTCCAGTCCCTGTGCTCCTCAGAGTCCGGGCTGGTTCATATGGGACTAACATGTCACTAATATATTTTGGTGCGAGGCCATGGAGAGACTTGTAACAAGCAGAGCTGTTTTAAAGTCTATTCTCTGAGCCACAGGAAGCCAGTGCAGAGACCTGAGGACTGGACTAATGTGGTCGTACTTCCTGGTTCTAGTCAGGACTAATGTGGTCGTACTTCCTGGTTCTAGTCAGGACTAATGTGGTTGTACTTCCTGGTTCTAGTCAGGACTAATGCGGTCGTACTTCCTGGTTCTAGTCAGGACTAATGCGGTCGTACTTCCTGGTTCTAGTCAGGACTAATGTAGTCGTACTTCCTGGTTCTAGTCAGGACTAATGTGGTCGAACTTCCTGGTTCTAGTCAGGACTAATGTGGTCGTACTTCCTGGTTCTAGTCAGGACTAATGTGGTCGAACTTCCTGGTTCTAGTCAGTGTAATCCAACATTACAGTAGTGTGCAGCTTTTAAAGTGCCATGTTTTGGTGCATTTTAAACGATCCATTATAAAAGCTTCTCCTCGTTACTTGCCCTTGCATCATTCATTCTGTATTTACAAGATATTTATCTCAATCCAACTCCTGTACAAGTAAATAGACCCTCCTATCTTCCCCGGTGCATGGCAACAACATTGACAACGTGAATTCCTATTTTCAGACTTTCCAATTGAAGCCGAATGAACAAAAGAGAATGGTGAACATGGCCACGTCATCGTGAAGGGGAATTAATACCAAGATTCTAAAGCACTTTTGTGACCTTGGCCTGTGTGCTGCATTAATAAATACTTAGTGCTCCTCTGCAGTTACTCTGGGATTAGTAGTGACTGTATATTTTTCTCACAATGCAGATGATGCTTTGTCAACGCATGTTTCATCATCAACATTTTGAAAGATTTATACCGCTCAGCTTGACTGCGTTGTCCCTGCAATAATAAAAGCCTTTTTTTACATAATACAGTTGTCATATAATATTAAAATTTCCTTGTGTAGTGAATCTAAAGAGGCCGGTATTTGCTGATTGGCCCTTGCGTTCGTCACATCTGAAGAAAAGTACTATAGTATGCACTCACTTTGCACATATAGGCTGCAGGCAGGAGGCATACATTTTTCATACGTTTTCGCATCGGGAAAATTAGCGGTCCACCTACACGACCGCATTGTGAGGGGCGCAATCCTTTTGGCCTGAAAGCCTCTCTGCGGCTTGAATAAATCATGACAAAATGTACCGCTTCTTTTCATCCTTCATCCTGGCCATCCTCGCAATATGGTCTCGAGAAACAACCGAACAGAAAGAGGAGAAATCGCAGGCTCCGCGGGAGGGGAAAACTGGGATCATTGTTGCCATGGAGATAGCAGGCAACAGTAAACCCATTATCAATTCCCAGCTATTGACTCCCGTTAGCCGGCGATATTAACTCCCAGGATGAATAGTGGTCTGAGGAGCACAGGGACTGGACTCCTGCTGGGACTCTGAGGAGCACAGGGACTGGACTCCTGCTGGGACTCTGAGGAGCACAGGGACTGGACTCCTGCTGGGACTCTGAGGAGCACAGGGACTGGACTCCTGCTGGGGCTCTGAGGAGCACAGGGACTGGACTCCTGCTGGGACTCTGAGGAGCACAGGGACTGGACTCCTGCTGGGACTCTGAGGAGCACAGGGACTGGACTCCTGCTGGGACTCTGAGGAGCACAGGGACTGGACTCCTGTTAGTGCCCAGAGTCAGAACTAAACATGGGGAGGCTGCTTTTCAGATTCATGCTGCTAAAATCTGGAACAATCTTCCTGAAGATGTGAGACAGGCCTCCTCTCTGACAATGTTTAAAACCAGATTAAAAACAGTTCTGTTTAGCTGTGCATACAACTGAGGGATTTTATATTTGTATCTTTCTTTTTAATGTTCTGTAATTATTTATGATTTTAATGCTTTCTTGTTTTTTTCAGCACTTTGAGTTGCCTTGTGTATGAATTGTGCTATACAAATAAACTTGCCTTGCCTTGGTCCGTGTGCGTGTGAGGGAATTGATAGCGTCACCTTGTTTACTGCAATGCCATTATTGTCTGTATCATTCCACCAGGGCTCGCTTGTGCAGCCATTAGACATGACATTATGACCGCTCGCACCGGAATGAACCGTTGTGATTATCACTTTGTTACGGCCAGCTGTTATGTCGACGTCAAATAGAATGTCAATGTTATAAATGATGTATCAGGCAAGTTTTTTTTTTTTCTTTCACACGGGCGGCAGTAGCTCAGTTGGTTGGAGCGTTGGCCTTTGAGCCAGAAGGTCATGGGTTCAAGCCCCTCTCAAGACTTTCACCATCGACTCCCACTGACTACTGTTGTTGTGTCCTTGGCAAGACACTTAACCTCTGGGAACACCAGCCACAGTGGGGCGGCTGTGGCTGTAAAGTGCCAAACTGCCGTTGTGTCCTTAGGCAAGACACTTCACCCCCATTGCCTAGAATGAGTCTGGTGTGTGTGAGTGAATGGTTGGTGGTGGTGGTGGGAGGGGCCGATGGCACAGACTGGTTGCCTCGCTTCTGTCAGTGTGCCCCAGGGCAGCTGTGGCTACAGTAGTAGTTTATCACCACTGTGTATGGAGTGAAAGAATAATGACACATGTGAAGCGTCTTTGAGTGTCCAAAAAAGCGCTATACAAAACCGATGCATTATTATTATTATTATTAATCCTTATAAATACTGAATTGTCAGAATGTGCAGTACAGAACCACATGTGTCCAATGTTGCTCTACTTACACCTTACATGCATGTACAGATTTATATCACTGCACTAGAAAAACACTTCCCGTGCGCACTTGCTTCTGCTTTATTATGCTAAAGTCAGAGTTTTTTATCCTCATGCTAAAGATAGAGATTGTATACGTGTTTTTTCTTCATGCTGGAGCTATTTCATTTTGTTTAGTCGTAGTCGTTTAGTTTGTTGTATCGTATAGTACTTTAGTGGGCGGCACGGTGGCTGATAGCACTCTTGCCTGGGTTCGAATCCCGGTCGGAACAGGGCCTTTCTGAGTGGAGTTTGCATGTTCTCTCCGTATCTGCGTAGGTTCCCTCCACGTGCTCCGGTTTCCCCTACCACTAAAAACATGCACAGTAGGTCTGAATGTAAATGAGAGAGTGAATGATGGTGTTGGAGCTGATGGTCCAGTGTGTTCTGGACTCGCTTCTGTCATCACCGTGTGTGGAAGGATTGGAACAATATCTGACTCTGAACATTGGAAAGGGCTTTGGGTCTGTGCCTTGGTCTGTAAAATGTGCTATATAAATAAACATGACTTACTTACTTTAGTTATTGTTCATTTATCTTTTGCTGTTGTGCTATTCATTTCTACTGTTCTGTAACTGGTGATGGAACACTGACATTTCCCCACTGTGAGACAAATAAAGGATCTCTTAAAGACCTTATGCCGGGTTTAAAAAAAAAAATTGTGGATATCAAAATTTCATGACAATGTCAATCTGAAAGAGATTCCGGCAAAAAAAATCCTATATTTTATAAAAAGAACGTGTTTTTCATGAATTTAAGCTGTCTTTGCTCTAACCTGTGTGTGACGTCATAGCGGGTTACGCCCATGCATTGAAAACCATGGATCTATGCCACAGGACTGCCTTTTCTCTCTTCTCTCCACTGATGCCCAACACAATACTGCCCTCTACAGGTGACAATTGCTCACTACACATAAATTGCCGTTTTGAGAGTGAAAATGTGTCTGAGGTGGGATTTGAACCCCAGTCTCTGAAATTGTAGTCCAACAACACAACCACTGGACTATCTCAGTGACAACAAAGAGTTACATTCTAGTATTTATCTCAGACTCTCTGTACACGGCCTTGTCATCTTGAATATCTGCGAAAAAAGAACGAATACCAAATTATAAACAACTTACAGCGTTGAAACGTACCCACTCTGACGTCACCAAGGGCTGTGAAGTTTTTTCGTTTCTAAGGGCGTTGCTATGGGGTTATTTCGATTTGGGGGGATCAGACAAAAAAAAACTGATTTTGAAACGTTTAGTAGTTCTCTTCTAATATAAAATGGTATTAAAACTCTATTTCTAAATAAATCAAACCCGTCATAAGGTCTTTAATCTTAGTCTGACAGAGAAGTGCTCGCAGACAAAATTTACATCCAGATATGAGCCATGAAGATGGACCAATCAGATCTTTTCATTTACCGGGGAAACTCCAGCTTGCCCGAGCAACCATGCTAGCAACATGGCGCGTAAGTCATCCCATTGTAGCACATACCCATTTAAGGAACTTGGCTCCAGCTAGCCAATGTTCAGTTCGGCCTTTTCCACAATCGGTAAACATTATGGTGACGTCAGAACTCGGTCAGTCCACCTTTAATATACGCTCTATGCTAAAATGTTATCCACAGGCTGTGACATAACCCTACAGTCTAGTCACATGTTCCTTCAGAATCAGAATTATTGCGTTACTATTCTAAGTTACTGAAAGTCACAAACTAGGAATTTGCTTTGATAAATGAGGCAAACAAGTAAAGTAACATCAATTGTCAAAAATAGATACAAAGGCCATGCATAAAAACATCTTGATAAAATTCTTATATATAAAATTACACACACTAGGCATTTACCAGTGCAGATTATCAATGAGTGTCTAGAGCTATGATATTATAAGCTGAAAGAAATATAAAGTGTAAAGTGAGTGTAATGGACCAGGATCTATCCGAGTTATGAAGTGTTTCCGACTACAGCGAGGAAGACACAGTTCTTATGGCGGGAGGCTCTCGTCCAGATGAACCATAGCCTCCAGCCTGAGGGGGGGTGTAAAGGGGGAGAAGGGTCGGGCGACATACCGGTCCTTCAGCCTCATATACACACAAAGTTATTGACAGAATTTTGAGCTTTACCACAATGTATTGCAGCCTATACTGACTGATGTGAAGTTGGCTGGATGACATTGAAGTATTGGCTGAGCTGAAGTTGGCTGGATGACACTGAAGCTATGTTTATGATCTCAAAGACTACTTGGAGTTATCAAGGCAGAGGGCCACATGACATGACACAGTAACATGTTTGTGCCTGTTTAGTACCTTTGTTTAGTGTGGATGGATTTAAAACAGAGTCAGGTCTGTTTTTGCTGAGGAAACAATCCCTAAACATGACTAAAAGCTCAACAAATATTATGTCTTTTCAAATGTCAACCCAAAACAGAGTTGAAACAGGCTGACGAAGAACAAAAATGTATTTACAGTCCAAAACAAAAAGTAGGCAGGCTGGAGACAGAGGCTGGCTGGAGACGTGGAGGTGCAGCAACCACGGATCTGAGAAAAAAATTGTATAAGTAACAACATGGAAATAACTACAGGAACAGGAGCACATGGACACTACTGTATGTGGCGGAATTATCTGGCACTGAAACTGTCCAAACTGAGTTTAATAAGCCAGGTGTAAATTGGCTGCAGGTGTGTCTGCTGCACCATCCAGCCACACCCCCTGTGGCTACTGGATTTGTCCCGGAAACCGGATTCGTCCGGAAGTTCAGTTAATAAGTCCTTAAGTGGTGACTGGCTAAGTTTAGGTGTCTGAGTAAGATGGTTAGGCTTAGGGTTAAGGTGATCTGAGTGAGATGGTTAAGGTTAGGGTTAAGGTGGTCTGAGTAAGATGGTTAAGGTTAGGGTTAAGGTGGTCTGAGTAAGATGGTTAAGGTTAGGGTTAAGGTGGTCTGAGTAAGATGGTTAAGGTTAGGGTTAAGGTGGTCTGAGTAAGATGGTTAAGGTTAGGGTTAAGGTGGTCTGAGTAAGATGGTTAAGGTTAGGGTTAAGGTGGTCTGAGTAAGATGGTTAAGGTTAGGGTTAAGGTGGTCTGAGTAAAATGGTTAAGGTTAGGGTTAAGGTGGTCTGAGTGAGATGGTTAAGGTTAGGGTTAAGGTGGTCTGAGTAAGATGGTTAAGGTTAGGGTTAAGGTGGTCTGAGTAAGATGGTTAAGGTTAGGGTTAAGGTGGTCTGAGTAAGATGGTTAAGGTTAGGGTTAAGGTGGTCTGAGTAAGATGGTTAAGGTTAGGGTTAAGGTGGTCTGAGTAAGATGGTTAAGGTTAGGGTTAAGGTGGTCTGAGTAAGATGGTTAAGGTTAGGGTTAAGGTGGTCTGAGTAAGATGGTTAAGTTTAGGGTTAAGGTGGTCTGAGTAAGATGGTTAAGGTTAGGGTTAAGGTGGTCTGAGTAAGATGGTTAAGGTTAGGGTTAAGGTGGTCTGAGTAAGATGGTTAAGGTTAGGTTGGGGTAAGGTAAGGTTAGGGTTAAGGTGTCTGAGTAAGATGGTTAAGGTTAGGGTTAAGGTGGTCTGAGTAAGATGGTTAAGGTTAGGGTTAAGGTGGTCTGAGTAAGATGGTTAAGGTTAGGGTTAAGGTGGTCTGAGTAAGATGGTTAAGCTTAGGGTTAAGGTGGTCTGAGTAAGATGGTTAAGTTTAGGGTTAAGGTGGTCTGAGTAAGATGGTTAAGGTTAGGGTTAAGGTGGTCTGAGTAAGATGGTTAAGGTTAGGGTTAAGGTGGTCTGAGTAAGATGGTTAAGGTTAGGGTTAAGGTGGTCTGAGTAAGATGGTTAAGGTTAGGGTTAAGGTGGTCTGAGTAAGATAGTTAAGGTTAGGGTTAAGGTGATCTGAGTGAGATGTTTAAGCTTAGGGTTAAGGTGGTCTGAGTGAGATGGTTAGGGTTAAGGTGGTCTGAGTAAGATGGTTAAGGTTAGGGTTAAGGTGGTCTGAGTAAGATGGTTAAGGTTAGGGTTAAGGTGGTCTGAGTGACATGGTTAAGCTTAGGGTTAAGGTGGTCTGAGTAAGATGGTTAAGGTTAGGGTTAAGGTGGTCTGAGTAAGATGGTTAAGGTTAGGGTTAAGGTGGTCTGAGTAAGATGGTTAAGGTTAGGGTTAAGGTGGTCTGAGTAAGATGGTTAAGGTTAGGGTTAAGGTGGTCTGAGTAAGATGGTTAAGGTTAGGGTTAAGGTGGTCTGAGTAAGATGGTTAAGGTTAGGGTTAAGGTGGTCTGATTAAGATGGTTAAGGTTAGGGTTAAGGTGGTCTGAGTAAGATGGTTAAGGTTAGGGTTAAGGTGATCTGAGTGAGATGGTTAAGGTTAGGGTTAAGGTGGGTCTGAGTAAGATGGTTAAGGTTAGGGTTAAGGTGGTCTGAGTAAGATGGTTAGGGTTAAGGTGGTCTGAGTAAGATGGTTAAGGTTAGGGTTAAGGTGGTCTGAGTAAGATGGTTAAGGTTAGGGTTAAGTTGGTCTGAGTAAGATGGTTAAGGTTAGGGTTAAGGTGGTCTGAGTGACATGGTTAAGCTTAGGGTTAAGGTGGTCTGAGTAAGATGGTTAAGGTTAGGGTTAAGGTGGTCTGAGTAAGATGGTTAAGGTTAGGGTTAAGGTGGTCTGAGTAAGATGGTTAAGGTTAGGGTTAAGGTGGTCTGAGTAAGATGGTTAAGGTTAGGGTTAAGGTGGTCTGAGTAAGATGGTTAAGGTTAGGGTTAAGGTGGTCTGAGTAAGATGGTTAAGGTTAGGGTTAAGGTGGTCTGATTAAGATGGTTAAGGTTAGGGTTAAGGTGGTCTGAGTAAGATGGTTAAGGTTAGGGTTAAGGTGGTCTGAGTAAGATGGTTAGGGTTAAGGTGGTCTGAGTAAGATGGTTAAGGTTAGGGTTAAGGTGGTCTGAGTGAGATGGTTAAGGTTAGGGTTAAGGTGGTCTGAGTAAGATGGTTAAGGTTAGGGTTAAGGTGGTCTGAGTAAAATGGTTAAGGTTAGGGTTAAGGTGGTCTGAGTGAGATGGTTAAGGTTAGGGTTAAGGTGGTCTGAGTAAGATGGTTAAGGTTAGGGTTAAGGTGGTCTGAGTAAGATGGTTAAGGTTAGGGTTAAGGTGGTCTGAGTAAGATGGTTAAGGTTAGGGTTAAGGTGGTCTGAGTGAGATGGTTAAGCTTAGGGTTAAGGTGGTCTGAGTAAGATGGTTAAGTTTAGGGTTAAGGTGGTCTGAGTAAGATGGTTAAGGTTAGGGTTAAGGTGGTCTGAGTGAGATGGTTAAGGTTAGGGTTAAGGTGGTCTGAGTAAGATGGTTAAGGTTAGGGTTAAGGTGGTCTGAGTAAGATGGTTAAGGTGAGGGTTAAGGTGGTCTGAGTAAGATGGTTAAGGTTAGGGTTAAGGTGGTCTGAGTAAGATGGTTAAGGTTAGGGTTAAGGTGGTCTGAGTAAGATGGTTAAGGTTAGGGTTAAGGTGGTCTGAGTGAGATGGTTAAGGTTAGGGTTAAGGTGGTCTGAGTAAGATGGTTAAGGTTAAGGTGGTCTGAGTAAGATGGTTAAGGTGGTCTGAGTAAGATGGTTAAGGTTAAGGTGGTCTGAGTAAGATGGTTAAGGTTAGGGTTAAGGCTGGGTGGTTATATTTTGGGAAGGGCTGGTTAAGTTTAGGCATGAATAGATAGTTTGTTATATTTACTTACGCTTCCGTCCTGATTCCGTGACGTGATCATGGATCTGGACATGATCTAGTGCTGTGGATGGTCAAACTGAACTTCCGGACAAATCCGGTTTCCGGGACGAATCCGGGAGTGACACCCCCTTCACCACAAGCTCTGCAGAGAAACACAAAGGGAGGAGGGAGAAACAGAGCAACACAATCCTCACAGATTTGCAGAGTAACTGTGCATGTATTCACTCTTAATTAAGCACATTTAGTTAGCCTTTTCTTCCTCTGATTGATTTCCAAAGGTATGGCATGGCTGTCCTCAACATCTGCCTTGTGGAGTTTTGCGACCACATTAAAGTTGGTTCAAAGAATAGTGCACTGCCAGGCCTATTTTATGCACGTCTCTGTAGTGGCCTCATTGAGATTCCCAGCACCGAATCAGCAGCCCTGACAGATTATTGCTGTCTTATGTTATCATTTATTCATACAAGTCAATGAAATGATAATGAATGTGTAAACCTTAAGTTAGAGAACATTTCTCTTCTCCCCGACAACCCACAGGGCTAAGTGCAGTTTGTCTGCAGCTGCGCCACAAAAACCCAGCAGCGGCGAACATCTTCTCTACTTTTTTAAGTTGTCACCGCGACTCTCACATCCTTTTTGTCGTTACACAACCTGTCCACAAGCGTCCTCTCGAGGCACCATGAGAGAAATAGACTCACAAGGTAAGCGCTAGTGAAGTGTGGAGAATAGATTAAGGGCACGACGAGTATCTAAACGCAGCAGAAGGCGTCCGGTGGAAAGCACTTTGTTGAATGCAGATATATGTGGCTTGGTTGCTCATTATCGGCAGCAAAGTAGTTAGAGCTGTTTTAATTGTCGTACACAGATGTTGATCCACCGTTGGGGATACACAACATATTGTCAATGTGCCCCACCGCATTTAGGCATGCACATGGGTACACCAACAATGGTTTAGAAGATGATACTGGGGATTGTGATTGTAACCCCATTATATACGTTGTATGTATTATAGTGTTGTCAAAAGAGTGTGAGTTCTACCTCCAAAAATAGTGGATTTGTGTAAAAAGAAAAGAAAAAATATGGCAATAGTGTCCAGTTTTATTTAACCTCTGTGTCTTTCTAAGTTCTACTTTCTGTTTGCTTACCTGCCCCGCCCTCATGTGTCTCGTTAGTCATTCTGTAAGTAAGTAAGTAGCGCATTTTACAGACCAAGGTACAGACCCAAAGCACTTTCCAATGTTCAGAGTCAGATATTGTTCCAATCCTTCCACACACGGTGATGACAGAAGCGAGTCCAGAACACACTGGACCATCAAAGCCTCTGACCCAACACCATCCATTCACTCTCTCATTTACATTCACACCTATTGTGCATATTTTTAGTGGTAGGGGAAACCGGAGCACCTGGAGGAAACCTACGCAGACACAGGGAGAACATGCAAACTCCACTCAGAAAGGCCCTGTTCCGACCGGGATTTGAACCCAGGACCTTCTTGCTGAGAGGCGAGAGTGCTATCCAATGTAAATGAGAGAGTGAATGGATGGTGTTGGGTCAGAGGCTTTGATGGTCCAATGTGTTCTGGACTCGCTTCTGTCATCACCGTGTGTGGAAGGATTGGAACAATATCTGACTCTGAACATTGGAAAGTGCTTTGGGTCTGTACCTTGGTCTGTAACATGTGCTATATAAATAACATTACTTACTTACTTACAGTTCAGATCTGTGGAATAGTAAATCAGAACAGACTGCGGAAAATACCAGCACATTTTAAAAGTTAAACATGGATTATTATCAGCTGTGTTTAGAAATATGCATTATCTTGGTGTCGAAGCTACTAAACAACTGATGCCATACGAATTTGAGATGAGCTTCAGCTTCAAGGCCCTTACAACCTGCTAAATAACATAATTAGGTAAATAAATAAATCAAAGTGGTAAATATTTCAAGTCAAGCACTGGTTCTTCCAAATTACAGTACGCATTGGCACAAGCTTGAAACTGATGCGATTGGAATTATAAGCATATTTTTATTAAAACATGCCACATACAGTATATATTTGGTGATATTTTAATATTAAAGATACATGTTGTTAATAATTGAACGAATCAGATCACAACAATCTGTCTTCATTATGTTTAAAAACCTTTAACATTTATCATACAAGAATAATCACTTTGAGTCACTATACTTTGGGATGATGAGGGTTCTCCTTTTTTCACTTTCGCTCCAAAAAAGCTGATGTATAAATCTGAGAAGGGGAAAAATTTAGATTGTTTTGAGAGCAAGATTTTATTAGTAATTTAAAATCTGATAATCCATAACTCATTAAATTAATCCTTCCAATAGATTTAACTCTCAAACATGAAACCCTGTTATGTTTTTAGTATTCTTGGGTTTCATATGACGTCAGGGCAGTGGCGCGAATAACAAATGTAGGACAGGACGTGACGTATCCTGGTGGTGCAGTCTGCCGGGTTTATACACGGAGATATAGTAGAAGAAGAAGCGCTGTCAAAATGCCATCGTTTTGTGCGGTGTACGTTTGTAGCAACCGCACAAATAGAGAAAAAGACCAGAGTTTGTTCATGTTCCAACTGTGGTCTCATATAAAGGACACTTTGAAAAAATCACTGGAATGAGGCGGAGGTGGATCAAGGCTTTCGCAGATAAGCGCCCCCTGCAGGCCACCCCAATGAAACACAGCAATTTCTTCTGTTTTTCTTTCCAAAAATGCCCAAAATCAAGACTCTTTTGAGAAATATTTGTTAGTTCTCCCTTAGAATTGAGTGTCCCTGATTAAGACCGTTCCAACAACCGTACACCGCACAGGAGGAGAGCCTTTGACTCCAAAACAGACTTTACATGGTTTTCAATGGGAGCAACACTGTCCCACCTCTGCTCATGCGCCCCCTACAGGCCAGTTTAATGAAACACAAGAAAAAGATCTGTTCTAATGTTGCGTTAGATTCAGAGTATTTCAGTGTCTGGAATTCTATTTTACTGTGAGGCTCATATATTCACCAAACGCTCATGGACAGTTATGATTGAGTCCACGCTGGGCTTAACTCGAGATCAGACATGAACTTGCGTCAAAATATGTATTTCAGGAAAGATGCACAATGCTGTGATAGTCGCTAAACTGCTAGTCTCCGGCCAAGTCTGAGTCCGAGTCCAAGTCCGAGTCCAAGTCCGAGTCCAAGTCCGAGTCCAAGTCCGAGTCCAAGTCCGAGTCCAAGTCCGAGTCCAAGTCTGAGTCCAAGTCTGAGTCCAAGTCTGAGTCCAAGTCTGAGTCCAAGTCTGAGTCCAAGTCTGAGTCCAAGTCTGAGTCCAAGTCTGAGTCCAAGTCTGAGTCCAAGTCTGAGTCCAAGTCTGAGTCCAAGTCTGAGTCCGAGTCCGAGTCCGACTCTGTGTCCGAGTCCAAGTCCGACTCTGTGTCCGAGTCCAAGTCTGACTCTGTGTCTGAGTCCGAGTCCGAGTCCGAGTCCGAGTCCAAGTCCGAGTCCGAGTCCGAGTCCAAGTCCGAGTCCGAGTCCGAGTCCGAGTCCGAGTCCGAGTCCAAGTCCGAGTCCAAGTCCGAGTCCTAGTCCGAGTCCAAGTCCGAGTCCAAGTCCGAGTCCAAGTCCGAGTCCGAGTCCAAGTCCGAGTCCAAGTCCAAGTCCGAGTCCAAGTCCGAGTCCAAGTCCGAGTCCAAGTCCGAGTCCAAGTCCGAGTCCAAGTCCGAGTCCGAGTCCGAGTCCGAGTCCGAGTCCGAGTCCAAGTCTGAGTCCGACTCTGTGTCCAAGTCTGAGTCTGACTCTGTGTCCAAGTCTGAGTCCAAGTCTGACTCTGTGTCCGAGTCCGAGTCCGAGTCCGAGTCCGAGTCTGACTCTGACTCTGTGTCCGAGTCCGAGTCCGAGTCTGACTCTGACTCTGTGTCCGAGTCCGAGTCTGACTCTGTGTCTGACTCTGTGTCTGACTCTGTGTCCGAGTCCGAGTCCGAGTCTGACTCTGACTCTGTGTCCGAGTCCGAGTCCGAGTCTGACTCTGACTCTGTGTCCGAGTCCGAGTCTGACTCTGTGTCTGACTCTGTGTCTGACTCTGTGTCCGAGTCCGAGTCCGAGTCCAAGTCTGAGTCTGACTCTGTGTCCGAGTCCGAGTCCGAGTCTGACTCTGTGTCTGACTCTGTGTCCGAGTCCGAGTCCGAGTCCAAGTCTGAGTCTGACTCTGTGTCCGAGTCCGAGTCCGACTCTGAGTCCGAGTTCCAGTCAGTATCAGAGTCCAAGTCTAAGTCTCCTGATGCATGTGAGCTCTCCATATTTATTCTACAGAATTCACCCGTTGCTAATTATTTACATGGTTCAAATTAATGTTTGAAAGCTAGGTACCCCAGCTTTAATGAACAAAACCACTCTTACAACATCACCCTTGCTCGTGTGCTTTGCATGTACGCCTGAGATAACATTTACCTTGGAGGACGCCGGCGATAAAACGCACGCCAAGTTTTATATGAACCCGCCGCGGTCTCTTATCTCCGCGGTGCTGGAACATGCCAACTCTTTCACCCCATTCCATTACCCCTTAGTTTACATTTCCCTCAGCCCTATTTGCTTCTGCAGCTATCAGACTCCTGCTCTGTGCCGCCGAGCTCATGTCCTGGGCTGAATCCCAAACATGGACCAGATTACATACAAGCGAGTATGCAGAGGAGAGAGTAAAAGGCCCACTTTCTGTCAGCTTTGATTGAGGATATGGACGAGAGCCAACATAATTAACCCAGTGCGGAGCGTCGGCAACGTACGCGCACTGCCGAGTTTGACGCCGTATATTCTGCCCATTTTCTTTGCTTTTGAATTCCAATGTTTTTTGTTTGTTTCGTGAAAGGGAAGTATGTTTATTCAGAGATAAGCCAAGGTTGCTGCTGCGTGCTTCTGCGTGTTCTGTGATTTCTAAGCCAGATGGGTGCTCGGTTTCCACTCAACACAGAATTTTCTATGTTTTTACTCTCTCCTCCTCTTTATCTTTTTATACATTCAATATTTCACTATTTCTGTTCGCTCTCCAGTTTACTGCATACATCTTTTGAATTATCTCCCAGTAGTTATACAAGTGTGCGTCACAGAAGCATTTGCACAAAATAGACCTGGTTATAATCAATTGCAGGCTGCAAGGTGGCTGAGTGGATAGCACTCTCAGCAAGAAGGTCGTGGGTTCGAATCCTGGTCGGAACAGAGTCTTTCTGAGTGAAGTTTGCATGTTCTCCCCGTGTCTGCGTGGGTTTTCTGCTGGTGCTCCGGTTTCCCCTACCACTAAAAACATGCTCACTCAGTTAAATCCTCCAGCTCTGGTCCGGACCAAGCCGAGCATCAACATCTGGAGATGGGTTCCCGGGCGCTGTTACTACGGCGACCACTGCTCCTGATGTAAGCCTTAGTGGCATCAGGATGGGTCAAATGCAGAGGATGAATTTCCGTACGGGGACAATAAAGTGCACATTTACATTATTCACATAGATCCTATAGTCATTGTCATTTTGGGGGTGGTGGTGCTCATACGCTTTTTGCTTTAGCCCACTCCTTACGGTGGCGACACGGTGGCTGAGTGGATAGCACTCTCGCCTCTCAGCAAGAAGGTCCTGGGTTCGAATCTCGGTTGGACCAGGGCCTTTCTGAGTGGAGTTTGCATGTTCTCCCCGTGCCTGCGTAGGTTTCCTCCGGGTGCTCCGGTTTCCCCTACCACTAAAAATATGTACAATAGGTCTGGCATGTGCCTCCTGTACTGGCGACCCCAGTCCCAAAAATAACAATTGTAAACCGCTTTGAGACTCCAATGTGCAGTGAAAAGGCGGTATATAAATAAAGATTACTAAAGATTACTAATTACTTACTTATGTGCAGTATTGATACTGTTCAAATTAAAAGATAAATACATAAAAAATGTATCTGTTATGTTATTTTATGTTATTAAAAATATATTTTTATATTTGGAGCTCATCGTTTTATAAAGTGCATTGTGTAGCTTTGTTGGATTGTTACGTGGAGATGATTTTGGTTTACCATGGATTTAGTTAATCTACACAAAGGGGAAAACAAAAGTTTTTCAAAGTTGAAATGAAATAATATGCTTCTGCAGTGTAGCAATTATCTTTTTTTGACGGGGACATTTTCATCTGCAATCTCTGACCTTTGTGGGTCATTATTATGGTATATGGTATATATTTGGTACTCTGAAATGTCAATATTTATCTAAAACAATTTTATTAAAGAGCTGAGTCTAAAAACTTCAACATTCTAAAGTTAAACATTAATTTGACACACTCTCCTTTAAATGGGCGAAATCAGCCCTCGTCTTAGCTTCTACGGTAGTGCATAAGACCTAGAGGGTCTCCCATAAATTGCCTCGCAGTCAGGGGTCTTAGTGGCTCTTTATCAAGGATCACTCTGCTAATTACCCCTGTGTTCCCTCTCGAAACAGACACCGCGGCTGTGTATTTACTGCCTGTCCCGGTCCACACGCAGCAGAGTGTTGGTGCTCTCTTAATTGGATGTTTGAACGCAGCCATTTATCCTCAGAAGGCCTTCTAATTAACGCTCCTCTACATTACATATTACTTGGGAAGCAAAGGCAGGGGTCTGAATTTGAGAAAGGCCGCCCATCGCTGAACCTAATTGACTATTATGATAGGGTTGAGAGGGTCTGCTTGACGGAGGAGCACCTGCAAAATGTCTTGAGGAAATGTCAGTATTGTGTTTATATGCGTGGCTGGGCTGCACTTGTGGTTTGCCAGTGTGATCATAAAGTTGCAAAAAAGTCTGGAAAAACTTTGCTCAAATTGTTATCATGCTGAATCAAATATATAAGTTTGTAATCTATGCTGCGGCTGCTTACTTTCCGTGAAAACTTCTTTAAAAAGTTGCAAGAAAACTAAAAGCAGCAAATAAAGTGAGCACTTGACCTCAAAGTCTCTGGAGACTAAAAAGGACTTTTATAGCCATATTAAATTGATTTCTGGTCGTGATTTGCAACTGGAATAAACTTGTTATGATACATACTTGGAATAAAAAAGTTGCTTAAAACGTTTAAACTTCTTACAGACAGTGATGCAATGCTTAAAATAAAATGTTAATATCCAGTCTCAGACCAAAATCGTCCGTGTTTCAACTAATAATTATATGTATTTGTTGGCATCTTTTTGCCAATATGGTTCTAATTGTGACAGAAGTTGTTGCGTAATTTGAAAGCTAAATTGCTCCATGGCTTTTACCCATTGTCTATATCCCCCCATTTCCCTTGCTTAGTTTACACTTGATTATACAATATTCAATAATGTTGTGTTTGTTTTTTCTGCACGTATACTGTGCATTACAAGGCTTAAGAGACAAAGCTAGTGACTTCCTAAGCTTGTGAATTCCTAAGTGTTGAAATCACTAAAATGCGGCTTCACCCATAAACACATTTTAATTGCATTCTATTGTCGTGGACTGGTCCTTAGTGAAATTATGTTAACGATATATTCAATTAACATAGATGCCTGAGCAGAGCCATACCTCCTCCTCTTCCTCTCCAGCTAACAACATGTCGCCTCCTTCTCCTCTCCTCGTTACCCAGAAGTCACATTTTGAAGCTTTCCCGAATCGCACACGTTGTCTAGGTGCGCTCGACTTCACCCTCACCCCAATGTCTCTCATCTGTCTCTCACCCTCAGACATGGTCACTGAGGGGGTCCCGGGTCGGCTGGGTGGATCACCTGAGACTTATAGGTTTCATCCATAGAGTTTAGCATATATGGACAGCTTGTGGCATTTTCTCCCTGTTCAAAAGTCCATCACCACAGATACCAAGTAGCACAAACGGCGCATTGATCACCCACGGCTGAGACCGCTGTTGTTGTGACTCACATTGTGACCCTGTCTAATTGGCCCGTCACAAAATGGCGGCCTGCTGCACAAACCACAGCGGGAATAAAACATACATTCATTCATTCATTCATTTGAGTCCAATCAGCCTTGGTGTTTCAGCGCGAGCTTCAGGCAATGTGGGGTTAAGTGTCTTGCCCAAGGACACAACGACAGCAGACATTAGTGGGAGCAGTTGGAGTAGGTCTTGAGGTGGGCTCGAACCCACGACCTTCCAGCCCAAAGGCCAAAAAAACCATACCAGGTTAAAATAGATCACTCCCCTCAGCATCTGCTCTGTCTGGTGCACACTTGGGTAATCTTGCACAGTTATTCCAATGTGGTTTTACTGCAAATGGCAAATATCTGAATCTTGAAACATGAATCTTGAGTTTCCACAGTTAGAACTAGGAGAATCACGTTGGAATGTAAACATGTCAGCCACCCCCCCCCCCCCCCCCCCCCCCGTCATCCTATTAACATATTTTAATCACATTCTATTGTTATGGTGTGGTCCATGCTATAGCAAATGTACTGATATGATTTCCATGGTAATAATCTAAACAAGGTCTGTGTATGTTGTAGGTGTTATAGAAAATATAGAGTCAAATTACAAACCAAATGTGTATTCATGTACTGTATGTATTCTACCCTTGTAAATTTGCCAACAGGATGTGATAAGAAGTTGTTGTTTTGTGCTTTATATATTTTATTTCTCTTGCTTTTCTCTGCCTGAGATGTTGCAGTACAGCGTTCATGGTTTTGCACTGGTCCAGACCAGAGCAGAGAGGATTCATGGTTTTGCACTGGTCCAGACCAGAGCAGAGAG
The DNA here is from genome assembly GCA_964034765.1 of Knipowitschia caucasica. Lineage (NCBI taxonomy): Eukaryota > Metazoa > Chordata > Actinopteri > Gobiiformes > Gobiidae > Knipowitschia > Knipowitschia caucasica. The sequence continues at coordinate 32,725,041 of OZ035841.1, forward strand.
GATTCATGGTTTTGCACTGGTCCAGACCAGAGCAGAGAGGATTCATGGTCCGAACCAAGTGGATCAGGTGAAAATCCACTGGAGGAACGCTAACATTTTGAAAAATGCTAATGAAGCATTTAGCATTTTACTTCGGACCAGAGCAGAGAAAATGGTTCAAACCAAGCGACTACTCCACCTTTTGACCCGTCCTGCTCCACCCAGAGGCTACTCCACCTCTGCTGCTGTGACCCGTCCTGCTCCACCCAGAGGCTACTCCACCTCTGCTGCTGTGACCCGTCCTGCTCCACCCAGAAGCTACTCCACCTCTGCTGCTGTGACCCGTTCTGCTCCATCCAGAGACTACTCCACCTCTGCTGCTGTGACCCGTTCTGCTCCATCCAGAGACTACTCCACCTCTGCTGCTGTGACCCGTCCTGCTCCACCCAGAAGCTGTTGCTGATCTATCTATCTCTCTGTCTATAAGAGAAGTTGTATTTGTCCCACAGTGGGGAAATTTCAATGTTGCAGCACACATACAGGACAGCAGTAAGAGCACACAAGGGGCACACAAAATACACAACTAAAGTAGCTTTCAATGTTTCTTAGCTATGTCCTTCTTAAATGATTATAGTTAAACCTTGAAATAATCATTAATCAGTTGTCTTTCTCTGTCTGCTTCCAGAGAGCCCAGAACACAACCGACACCCTGCAGGACCTGACTGGCAGAAACATGACTGATTTTCTCCTCAAAACATTTAAGGATCAGGGGAAAAACAGGTACTTTCACTTCCAACATTCCACCAAAAAAACACCCATTCATTTCTGTGCCACTTTCTTTCTCAAAAATGCTTCCAAAGAGGGTAGAAAGGAGCCGGGTAACTGTTGTGCATCCTCTTTGAGAAGGTCAGGCGCTCCTCATATGAATGAAAGGACACGATGGTGCACTGCGCGTTGCCATTCTCGTCGCCACGTGTTTCGCTCTTGTCACAGTCTGACAAATCCTGCTGGGCCACTCTTAGATACGCTTCCTTTAACCTGTCATTTTACGCCAGGAGCACACACAGCCGGCTGTCACCCAGAAAAATGATTAATTGTTAAGTGCTCGGATGGTGTATGTGTGGAAATCTGCACCAAAGTTGGAAGTGTTGTGACAAATATCTGTAAAAATAGTTTGAGATGACACATTGTGCTTTGGTCTACTGCATCATGTGAGACAAGTGGGGGCTTTTATATGGCTGTATTAGTCCAACTGTTGAGTGGGTATATGCACCTTAGCTTCACAGCAAGAAGCAATACAATCCTATCCACTTTAATTATATAGTACATGTTATAAATCAAGTTTCTAAAGTGCTGCACAGAGATAAAAGTAACACATTTAGATATACAAGCTTTTAATATGTATAAAAAAATAGAATGAGTACAACATTATGATGTAAGGAATGAACATATATAAAAACAATAGAATTACTGTTATCCAAAAAAACAAAATAATAATAATAATAATAAGGATGATGGTAAAAATCAGGAATGTCATGTGAAAATTTAAATATTTTTTCAGCCGCTTAAATTAATTATTGATAATGGGGAAGGCACTTATAATCTTTTTGTTTCTGCCTTCTCCTTTTGAGCTTTTTTATTTTTCTCTTTGTTGAATTATATGTGTTGAAAAAATATATATATATAAAACACATTGTAAAACTGCTCAAATAAAAATACTACTACTACTACAATAAAATGAATAAAACAGATAAAACAGAGGGCAAGAAGACTCGTGTGGCGTTAAGGCCTGATAGTAAAAAAGAGAAAAAACACCCAATGATGAAGAATCTAAGAAAAACTGCACAGAAAAACTGAAAAATAAGTATTCTGATAGCTCCATTCTGCTAAAAACTTTATTCATTCTCATTTGTGTATGCTCTAAATTATTAACCATTTTCCCCCTAAACCAAATGTTCTCCGGGACCGCAGTCTTGTACATATATACTGTATATTCTGTATACGCAGTAACCTCCAGCTCTGCTTTGTACACACACCTTTCCTTGAACCTGCTTGTGTCAAACCTGTGCAGATTTGGAGGCATCTCGGTCGGTGGAATCAACTCCCAAGTACTTCTGAGTGAAGCGGAGATCGAACTCGCCTTCGTGGAACTCAAAGACATTCTGGGTTCAGCACAGGTACGTAGGTGCACTGTGCTTTCACCCAAATACATGCACACGAAGGTATTGGATTGCTTTTAACAGAGGATTGTGTGGGAGAGGTGTAGGGATTGTACTTCAGCCTCCAAAAGATCAGCTGTGGTCGTGAGAGAAGTTTTTAAAAGCCGTATCAGAAGTATGTTTTGTGTTTGATTAAAAGGATGAATTATGGACAGACTACTAAATATGTTTTCAGTTTTATAGAGTTGCTGGGAACTTGTAACGGGAATACATACATACATACAGTACATGACTTGTCCTTTGGTGGTATTTCAATCTGGAGACACTACACAGACCCAACCTTTCATTAAATTAATTCATCGGCACTTTGTCTGTGACGATCATTTCTTGTGTGCAGCTTACGTGCAGTACCGGGACTTACCTGTAGGTACTGCTGTTTGCATTAGGTCCAGGTATTGGAGGTAGAATAAGAGTGAAATTGAGATGAGAGCGTGGCTAGAAGGTCAAGGAGGAGGCGGAGGTGGTGGTTGCGAGGCGTGAGTTGACAAAAGTGACTCTAGAACAAACTCCTTGCGAGGCTTGAACTGGCTTCATTGGCGTAGGTTGGCCGCGCTGTGTGATTGGCCGAGGGTGAAGGGTACCCTACCAGATGGAATCAACACAGGCTACATTACAGTTACCAGAAAAAAACTCCCATGGACCAGTGTTGCAAATTACCATGGTATTGCTATGACGCTATAGGCAGTGCATCTGGTCTGTCCAATGTTACAGTTGTGTTCATATCAAATAAAAAAAATAATTAAAAACTGATGGCTTTGGATGAGAAGTATATTTTCCTAATCAAGCTTTGTCATCTGTTTCATCTCTATCAAATCTATAACTTCATATTCACTGGCCGTTCACAATAAAAACTTGTTGTTTCATAAGTAGTAATTCAAATTCAAGTAGTAGTTATAATTAAACTGAAATTTAAATTGGATTGAAGTATTTGCATCTTTTTGAAGCTTGTATAAATATATGTATCATATTTTCATATTTTTGAAGCTTACCTGAAGGTGGAAAAGGAGCTGGACTCTTAAAGGTATAAAGGGGGATTTTCTCAAATTTTAGGAAAGGACCACCCAACTCAAAGGTGCACTTTATTAATCTTCGTAGGGCAATTCAATCCTCTGCATTTGACCCATCCTGATGCCGCAAAGGCTTACGTCAGGAGCAGTGGTCGCCGTAGTAACAGCTCCAGGAACCCATCTCCAGATGTTTGGTCAGGACCAGAGCTGGAGGATTTAACCTAGTGAGCATATTTTTAGTGGTAGGGGAAACCGGAGCACCCGGAGGAAACCTACACAGGCACGGGGAGAACATGCAAACTTCACTCAGAAAGACCCTGTTCGAACCCAGGATCTTCTTTCTGAGAGGCGAGAATGCTATCTTGCCTCTCAGGGAATGCCTACTATCTTGCATAACACCAGAATGATTGACAATTAGGAGGACCAATCGTCTAGACTCTAGACGATTGGTCCTCCTAATTGTCAATTGTCGTCTAGACTCTAGAGCAGGGGTGCTCAATACGTCGATCGCGATCTACCAGTCGATCGCAAAGGTAGTATTGGTAGATCGCATTAAATAAAAACTAAATTACACATTCTAAACGAATATATACAAAAAACTCCGGGCAAAGTGGAGATTTTTGAAAACTCTGTTAATGCATTTGTGTGTAGACAGAGATAACCAGAGTTTTGCGTTCTCGCACGCCACAGTACCCCCCTAAATTCCTCTGATCACTGAAGCATGGATCATACTACCTTAAAAATTGTCCGCTGTGAGATGCTCGCAGCAGCGAACATCCTCGCTCCACATCAGAGGGCAGCAAAGTGATCGCGGGGACTCACGCTCGAAAACAACCAAACCAGGACTAAACCAGGACTAAACCAGGACTAAACCAGGACTAAACCAGGACTAAACCAGGACTAAACCAGGGCTGAGGACGGGGTCAGTGCTTGTAAACATACGTCTTTACTCTGAGTGTCTTCTATGACTGTAAAAGTGCCGTTACCGGCGTCTGCATCAGAACTTCGCCCACTTCTGTGTTTTTCCCCAACGCAGGACAGGACGTAAGAGACGCACATGTTTGGAATGTTACGAATGTGACTGATAACGCAGATGTGTGGATGCAAATTATTTTATAAACTGAGGAGGGGAAATATTTGGATTTAAAAAAAACAGGCATGGCACATGGACATGGCACCACAGTCAAATGACATCTGTGTTTTACTCAGTAATGTTTTACTGACACTTAGGTGACTGCACATGCGCAAACAACCGCGCTCAGTGCAGGAAAGCTAAACCACGACAAACTTGTCAGCGAGTTACCACCAATTTTCCGGACTATGCATCCCTGGCCGATTCAATTCAGTGCAAGTCATAAGAGTAAACTCGGGTAATGACAAAAAATGTACATAGGTAATTTTGTTGTGTTGTGCTATATTGGCTCATGCTGTTTTTGCATGTACATAAACATACATTGTAGATATAAAGAATATTTTTTGAAATATATGATTTGCATTTTTGTAGTAGGTAGATCATTTTGACTTGATCCTTTTATAAGTAGCTCGCATGCTGAAAAAGTGTGAGCACCCCTGCTCTAGAGGATCCACCCGGAAGAAGATAATCCTCCCATATACCTGTAAAGTACTTGTTTGTTAAAGGTTTTGGCTGTATGCATGTAGTGTTCGTGAGTTACTAATTCATTACAAGACTAATTTCAGACGTGCTTCTGCAGCTAATACTGTATTGTACTGCTTAATGAGTCAACTTCCTGATTTAAACGGCATAAGTCCAATAATCATCATTAACGTTGTTGTGACATTTGTCTAGTGGCATTTACCGACTTCTGCGCTCTTATTAGAACTTAGCTTCCTCTCCAAGTGGTTTTTATTGCGGCCAGCCACCATTATTATTTTTTTCTGTGCGGTTTTCGCCCGTCTTCTTTCTAAATGGAGCGTGGCGTTCTTTGTCTGCCAAAGCTTTGTGCCTTGGATGCAGGTTAGGTTGCTTTGAGGCAGAGCCATACCGAAACCTTGGAAGATGAAGAAAGGATAATAACGGCACAAAAAAGTGAAAAGGAAAAAAGGTGCAGTGAAATTCTCCAAACGCAATCTGTTGAGTGACCATGGCAACAGGCATCGCTTTGAGTGAATGGACCAATCTAGGGTTTCAATGCAAAATGAAAGGAAAAACACAAGGTCCGAAGCCTTCAGTAAAATTTCACCTTTTAAAGTGTCATGCTGGAACACATCTTTAATCTTAACAAGGCCAAAATGGAAGAGTGGACGATTAGAAGACAACAAATTGTGTGGCAAATAAAAGCAAGGTTATTCGTGTTAAACATGAATGTGGATTGAAAGGCTTGGCAAAAAAATACATGTGACTCATGTAGCAGGCTAAAATAAATACACAAAAACACACACTCAACACTTAATGATATTCTGAAACCTTAGATCTATATGTGTAGATCTAAATGAGTCCTGGCATTGTGCATACATGTATTTAAATATTAGATGTATTTGGCAATGTCAGGAAGCCATGATCACGGCCTCACATGATGCAGTCATTTTTTAATTATTATTTTCATTTTTTGTTGTTTTTTTCTGTTTATGTTTCCGCCTCAGATTAATAGGTACATGTGTTCCGACTTGTTACAATATTGTACAGTGACTTATATGTTCACAAAACAAGTGTGGGCGGGTCCCGGCTCAAAAGTGGCCAAAATGACGTGCACTGACAGGCTGCAATACCACCCCGGGCCTGTGGGGGTGGACCCAGAATAAGAATTAGCCAATGCTAACATATAGCATCTTCTGACCTCTCAAAAACGTCTTTACAGGATGGTCCAAAAGTTGTCTCTTGGCCCAAAGCTCCGTTCCACATGTGTGTCAATGCTGAGGGAGTGTTCTGGACCAGTCTAGTTTAGTCGCTGTGGACTTTTGAAGTCATTCGTTTAAATGAATGGAACTCGTGCAGCTGACGCATGCACAGATGCGTTTTTTCACATTTCCCAGCCCCCGCGGCCATTTTGAATCACTCCATGAAAGCCCAATTTTTGGCCCATTAGTTAGAACGGCGGCGATAGGCGTGACTACGTCTGTTAATATATACAGTCCATGATAAAAACACATACATGCCTTCAACACATTCACCCTCGTATCTCTTACTCACACTTACCCCTTCACTTACAGACTCACCCATCCATCGTTCATGCCTACAATACAAGTGGCAAACTAGTGACAGCTTCCCTCCCTTTCCCATGTGTATAAGTTACAGTATTTCTGTTATACTACATATGTTGCATTTATTTATATTAAAAATAGGCATTTTACTTATTATATTATTGTATTAGGTCTGCTGCAGTTCAAAGGTTAATGACTATTTGAAGCCTGGTTCCACATCTAAAATGTAGTTTCAAGTGTTAGCGTGACAGAAATCTATTATGAATTCTCAATTCTGCCTTTTACAGTATGAAAACTAAACCTTTTCTTTTCAATCCCTCCATAACAGCCACTTAAAGAAGCCACTTCACTTTTTTCAATAATACCGCTGATTTAAAGAACCCAAAAAGTCATGCATGTGAAACAAACTGTGATTAAGGAACTAGTCAGATGGATTTTATACATTTATGTGTGTTATGGACGTTAAATCTGCTCTTTTTGGGCAGTTTGAATCATCCCATTTCTCCTTTACCTTTTCTTTGGTAACTCTGCTGTCCACTAATATGTCTTTTTTAATTATCATTATTATTTTACCTGCACTGAAAAGGGAAATAGGGTCTCAAAATGTCGCCTTAATTATAATCCCTGTCTCGTTGGTAAGAATAGGGCCTTTGTGTTTCGAGACATGACAGGCAAGATGAGAAGAAGAGCGTCCACTGCCTCCAAACTTGTAATTAAGGCAAAACAAATCTCAAGTGGCACCCTGTGTTATTATGTAGAAACTATTTGTGTTTTCTGCGATACGAGAGAGAAGTGGGCTTTCATTTTCCTATCAAAGTCAATGTGGACAAATTTGCTGACAAGTTTCATTATATGATATGGGACATGCTAATTATAGAAGGTAATTAGGTTAAATTAGCTGTCATAACATTCCAAACGGCATTGGATTCTAAAAGAAAACTGGGAAAACACTATGTCAAGGTGGGCATTAATTGGCTGAAAATCATACTCATTAAGCTAATGTCTGTGTTTCTGCACGTATAGTTGCTCAACACAAATCTTTTCATTTTTGTCTGTCTGATCTGATTCTGGGGCGAGAGTGGCTCAGTTGGTAGAGCATTGGCCTTTGAGCCTGAAGGTTGTGGGTTCGAGGCCACCTTAAGACCTACTTCATGACTCCCACTGATGTCTGCTGTCGTTGTGTCCTTGGGCAAGACACTTAACCCCACTTTGCCTGAAGCCCCCGCTGAAAGATTTCAGCTCCTGTGGACTCAGCACCTGCAGGAGGATCAGTGAGGGGCTGGTGCTCTGTGGACTGGGTGCAGCTCTGACTGCCACCCCCCCGACCCAGAAATGGATTAAGGGGAAGAAAATGGATGGATGGATGAATGGATCTGATTCTGTTCTCCCAAACTGCTTTCACAATGCGATACAGTTAAAGGTTAATATAAATTGATGGTGGGTATAAAGCCATATCTCAATACATGAAAAGCAATCACAACATATGGCTTCACAAAAGTGGTTGATATGGCCATCGGAAATAATAATATTCAAATAACGACACATTAATCCACAAAACAGGCCGAACAGCGACAGGTTTGTGGCGCTGTATTTAAACCTATGACAAAACCTTCAAAACTCAGGAAGGAATTACAAAATTTCAAGAAGACTGTTGTTGTCGAATCGTCTGCTGAAGTGAATTGAAGATGTGTATTTCTGAACAGGCACAACACAAATCCACCAAAATAACGTATTTTTTCCTTTTTAAATCCAAATTGTAATGATCCTGTTTCATTCTGGACTTGACCCACAAATGGGTTATTAGAATTGTATTTATTAGGCAAGGAAAGTTTATTAGTATAGTATATTAAAAAATAAGATTACAATTGAAAAAGCATTAAAATCATAAATAATCACAGTACATTAAAAGGAAAGATTAAAAAACTGTCAGAGAGGAGGCCTGTGTCACATCACATTACCCAAATACAGACAGTTTATCAAATGCCCGACCAGAGAGGAGAACACTCTGGATCACTGTTACACCACCGTGCGCGGAGCTTTTCGCGCTGTTCCCAAGCCAGCCCTCGGCTTCTCAGATCACTCCATGATACATCTGGTTCCTGCTTACAGACAGAGACTAAAGCTCTCGAAACCTGCAGTGAGGAGCTCCAAAGTGTGGTCTGATGAAGCTGTGGAAGAGCTGCGCGCATGCATGGAATCTACAGACTGGGACCTTTTCAGAGCTGCCACAGACAGTTTGGATGAATATACGGACACTGTGACGTCATACATCCACTTCTGTGAGGATAGCATCATTCCAACAAGGACCAGGGTCATCTATAACAACGACAAACCCTGGTTCACTGCTAAACTCCGGCAGCTCAGGAAAGCAAAGGAGTCTGCTTTCAGGGAGGGGGACCGCAGCGGCTACAAAGCAGCTAAATATCAGTTCAGGAAAGAACTGAAAGCAGCCAAGTCCCGGCACAGAGAACGACTACAGGAGCAGTTTGGTAACAACGATACTGCTTCTGTCTGGAGGGGCCTACGGGAGATCACCAACTACAAACCCAAAGCCCCCCCCTGTGCTGATGACCACAAGCTAGCTGACGATCTGAACTTATTTTTCAGTCGCTTTGATGCTGCCCCTGACACTTCTCCCTCCCCCACCCCCCACTACTCTAACGACCCACCCATCAGCCCTGCCCCCAGCCTAACAATAGCCGCTAAAGAGATTAAACAACTCTTCCTGAGGCTGCACCCCCGCAAAGCTCCTGGCCCGGACCACGTGTCTCCGGCCACTCTGAGACACTGCGCCAGTGAGCTTACTCCTGTGTTCACGGACATTTTCAACTCCTCTCTGCAGTCCTGCCATGTCCCGGCCTGCTTCAAATCCTCCATCATTGTCCCCGTCCCGAAGAAGCCCAGGATCACAGGACTCAATGACTACAGACCTGTAGCACTTACGTCTGTCGTCATGAAGTCATTTGAACGCCTGGTTCTCTCCCATCTCAAGTCCCTCACCTCCCCCCTCCTGGACCCCCTGCAGTTCGCCTACAGAGCCAACAGATCTGTAGACGACGCCATTAACCTGGCCCTCCACCACATCCTACAGCACCTGGACTCCCCGGGGACCTACGCCAGGGTCCTGTTCGTGGACTTCAGCTCTGCCTTCAACACAATCCTGCCATCCCTGCTCCAGGACAAGCTCTCCCAGCTCAACGTGCCCGATTCCACCTGCAGGTGGATCACTGACTTCCTGACGGACAGGAAGCAGCGAGTGCGTCTGGGGAAGAATGTCTCGGACTCTCGGATTATAAATACAGGAGCCCCACAGGGCTGTGTTCTTTCTCCCTTGCTCTTTTCCCTGTACACCAACCACTGCACCTCCAGCCACGACTCCGTGAAGCTGATCAAGTTCGCGGACGACACCACCCTCATTGGACTCATCTCCAACAACGATGAGTCCGCCTACAGGAGGGAGGTGGACCGGCTGGTGTCCTGGTGCAGTGGTAACAACCTGGAGCTGAACGCCCAGAAGACAGTGGAGATGATTGTGGACTTCAGGAAGAGCACTGTCCCCCCGCCCCCACCCTCCGTGATGGACTCCCCCATCACCTCTGTGGAGTCCTTCCGTTTCCTGGGCACCACCATCACCCAGGACCTCAAGTGGGAGCCGACCATCAGCTCCCTCATCAAGAAGGCCCAGCAGAGGATGTACTTCCTGCGGCAGCTCAGGAAAGCCAAGCTGCCTGCACAGATGTTGGTGCAGTTCTACACGGCCATCATTGAGTCCATCCTCACCTCCTCCATCACCGTGTGGTTCGCTGGAGCCACAGTCAGGGACAAACAGAGACTACAGCGCATTGTGCGCTCTGCAGAGGAAGTGATCGGCCGCAGCCTTCCATCGCTGCAGGACCTGTACGTCGCCCGAGCTCGAGGCCGGGCTGGTCGTATCACAGCCGACCCCTCTCACCCTGCACATGGACTATTCCAACCACTCCCCTCAGGCAGGAGGCTGCGGTCCATCAGGACTAGAACCTCCCGCCACAAGAACAGTTTCTTCCCCTCTGCTGTTGGACTCTTGAACACTTCTTAACCTGTCCCCCCGCCCTTTATAAAGTCACTTTACTGCCCATCATACGTCACTTTACTTCACTGTACTGCTGTCACCTTACATTGTGTGCACCATGTGCACTTGTATATTGTAAATAGTAACTGTAACTCTATTTTAAATTTAAATTTATTCTTTAGAAGTGTTTTTTATTCTTATTTTTATTATCTCTTTTTGACTGTTGCACTGAGCCAAAGCAATTTCCAAGTCTGTGACCTCCCGTTACTTACGTTGGCAATAAAAATGATTCTGATTCTGATTCTGATTCTGATCTTCAGGAAGATTGTTCCAGATTTTAGCAGCATGGATCTGAAAAGCAGCCTCCCCATGTTTAGTTCTGACTCTGGGCACAAACAGGAGTCCAGTCCTTGTGCTCCTCAGAGTCCCAGCAGGAGTCCAGTCCCTGTGCTCCTCAGAGTCCCGGCAGGAGTCCAGTCCCTGTGCTCCTCAGAGTCCCAGCAGGAGTCCAGTCCCTGTGCTCCTCAGAGTCCGGGCTGGTTCATATGGGACTAACATGTCACTAATATATTTTGGTGCGAGGCCATGGAGAGACTTGTACACAAGCAGAGCTGTTTTAAAGTCTATTCTCTGAGCCACAGGAAGCCAGCGCAGAGACCTGAGGATTGGACTAATGTGGTCGTACTTCCTGGTTCCTGGGTTATTAGTTGTCCGTTACTGCATGCATTAGCACATAAGACATTACATGCAATAATGACATTCATCGCCCCCCGGCAGAGTACTGTATGATGAAGGGGAAATAAAAATAGAGATTGAGATGAAATCCCCGGAAGTGTTGCAGAGCTGGTCCCACTAATGAGACGGTGATGGGGAGGAGGAGGGTTGCTGCACAATATGAACACTTTATGAAAATGCAGGGCAGTGTTGTTAAATATGGCCAGTTGAGATATGATTGGTTGCGGTGCAGAGGGAGGACAGTGGTCAGGTGCACGAGTAGAGTTTCCAGTCTGAATCTCTGCTTTAGCTTTATTTATAAAATTTAATCTATACTTCCATCCATCCATCCATTTTCTTCCGCTTTATCTGTTGCCGGGTCGCGGGGGCAGCAGTCTAAGCAGAGACGCCCAGACTTCCCCATCCACACACACTTCCTCCAGCTCGTCCGGGGGGACCCCAAGGCGTTCCCAGGCCAGCTGAGAGACATAGTCCCTCCAGCGTGTCCTGGGTCTTCCGCGGGGCCTCCCCCCGGTGGGACGTGCCCGGAACACCTCCCCAGGGAGGCGTCCAGGAGGCATCCGGAACAGATGCCCGAGCCACCTCAACTGGTTCCTCTCGACGTGGAGAAGCAGCGGCTCTACTCCGAGCTCCTCCCGTGTGACTGAGCTCCTCACCCTATCTCTAAGGGAGCAGCCACTCTGCGGAGGAAGCTCATTTCGACCGCTTGTATCCGCGATCTCGTTCTTTCGGTCATTACCCAAAGCTCATGACCATAGGTGAGGGAGGGATCGAAGATTGACCGGTAAATCGAGAGCTTTGCCTTTCGGCTCAGCTCCCTCTTCACCACGACGGTCCGATACAGAGACCGCATCACTGCGCACGCTGCACCGATCCGCCTGTCAATCTCACGCTCCATTCTTCCCTCACTCGTGAACAAGACCCCGAGATACTTGAACTCCTCCACTTGTAATAATCTATACTTTACTCTTTTAAACCTCAAACACAAATCTGTTTCTAAACGTCATCACTTTGATTTACCAATTGCCAAGACAAAAGCATCAAAGTAAAATGTTGTGGACAAAACAGACCACAACATTTGACACTTTGAGCTGATTGCTGATTGGCTGATTGAGGGCGTTCAATTTCTGTCTGAAAAAGTTGTTAAATAAAACTGATTGTAGGTAGTGAAAGACCCAAAACAAATCTAAAACAATTGTTATCACGTGTTGGGTGGGTAATACATCAATACAAAGGAGAGAAAGTTCATGAAGTTGGTCATGAAAGCCTTTTTCAGAGCTTTGCCAAATAATACATACATGTGCAAACCAAAAGGTTTTGAGAGCAACGAGTTTCATGAATTTTATTAGACGGTTCACTCCTTAAAGGTGCACTTTATTGTCCCCGTAGGGAAATTTGTCCTCTGCATTTGACCCATCCTGATGGCACTAAGGCTTATGTCGTCAGGAGCAGTTGTTGCCGTAGTAACAGCGCCCAGGAACCCATCTCCAGATGTTGATGCTCAGCTTGGTCAGGACCAGAGCTGGAAGATTTAACCTATAGTGAGCATATTTTTAGTGGTAGGGGAAACCGGAGCACCCGGAGGAAACCTACGCAGGCACGGGGAGAACATGCAAACTCTACTACGAAAGACCCTGTTTCGACCGGGATTCAAACCCAGGACCTTCTTGTTGAGTGGCGAGAGTGCTATCCACTCAGCCACCTCCTACTGGTTTGAAAGTTAAGTCCTCCAGCTTTATGAATCCAGCCCTGTGAACACTCAAGCCTTTGATGTGTCCTGGGCTGACATGTGTCCGTTTGCAGATAGAGCCCTGAGAGCAAGTATAGACCACTGACCTCCTATAGACGGATGATCTACTCGTGGATTAGCCTCTGGAGAAGTCTTTCCTTGTAGCACAGTCGTCCTGAGTTCTAGAAGGTCTACAGTCCGCAGCAGCGCCATTGTCCTTGAGCTGGGATGAGTTTTACAGGGATTAGATGCCACCGGTCCACTCCTCATCTGGGTTTAGAGACTGCTAATCCTCACAAATACTGCTTGTTTGTGATTCACGACACTGCCCACTCCGCCTGCAAGAGTTTCCATCGGTGAGCCTGGAGACGTCCCATGTGGTTCTCAGTTGAGTCTGAGGCATTAGATTGAGGTTCTGTTGACGGTGACTGACCCATGTTATCCACAACGTACCGTTAACCATAGAGGTTACATCAAAAACAAGTGTACACACATAAAGCATCAAGAGCCAATGGTGTATTTTTCCTAGTCCTGTGATTGAATGATTCCAGTACTTTGAATTTAAGTAATTTAATTCAAATGCAGTTTGATTAGAAATAAAGAATATATTTATTTTTTTGTCGATAGAACTGTTGTGAGGCAGCTGGTGGTTTTGCTCTGTCAATGTTGTAAATACTGCTGTAAATATCGTTTTGTGGAGTTCTTGTTAATTGCAAACACCAACTATGCTGCGAGTTGTTTTGTGTGGATTACTTCCATCCCTTTGGTCTTTTGCAACTCCAGACATGAGCTTCTTAACAAATACAAAGGCTGGTTCGCAATGCATCACACCATCTGCATGGTGGCAGAGTGGTTAGCACTCTTGTTACTCAGGAGTAAGGTCCTGGGCCAATGCTAACCCGCCAGCTCAATACAGCCCCATGAGGAATTGATCACGGCCGAAGTTTTTCTTCAACTTGCTCTTGTCTTGTTGACTCACTTTGAAAGTACAGTCCTCCAGCTCAGTAACAGATTTTGAGCTCTCTGTGATCCAGGGTTTGTATGTTGCTATTGTCCTTGTAAATCCAGATATGAGCTGTATAAGGATTGACCAATCAGACGCATCTGGGGATGGCTCCTGGCGCTGCACAAGGGTGAAAGGACACACTGGGACCAGGACACCTTTTTCTAGATTCAGATTGATATAGTTAGATTCAGGTAGGGAAGTGTGGATAGGGAAGTCTGTTCTTGGTACTGCTGTTGATAAAGTTATTTATAGAAACATAAATGTAAATGATTATCAACAGACCCTCTTGTGCACACATACACAAACACAAACACTGAGATAGAACCAGCTTTTTCTTTGTTAAGCATTTTCTGTCTGGTGCGACTTGCTCTCTGGAACAACTTTTAGTCCGACAAATATGGAACTTGTATAAAGATGCAAATCTATGGGTAGTATTTTTTTTTTCTTTTCCATTTCCTACCATCATCAAACATGCACCACTGCCCTTGATTTCTCCCTAATAGAAAAGGTGAAGGTGTGTGTAAAGCAGGTCGCACACCTCTGATGCTGAGGCGTTGTGTAAACATTGTGCCATGGTAAAGCACCTGCAGCTCCTGTGACAGAGCAAAGGGAGGCGCCGAGTATATTCCTAAAGTGTTTCCAAATTTATCAGGTGCCACAGAGCAGCGCAGCGTTGGCGTAGGAGTGAAGGATTGTGGGACAGGAACCACAAAGGCGTGCTGTGATCTTTTTAGGAGCCTGTCTCGCGGCTACATGTATCTGCTGCTATCTTCCACACAGCAATGTATTTGAGGTCTTTCACGCACACACACACACACGCACACGCACACGCGCACACACACACACACACACACACACACCATTGCCTACGTTGATTCTCTCCTCTCATTCCTCGACATCCCGCCTCTTCCCCACTTGTCAAAGCTCTTCACCCCCGCCCCTCAAATCCTCTTCCTCCCAATGATGAAGGCCGCGTCCACCAGGAGGTACATTTGCATTTATATCACAAACCGTAATGCGTTCAGTGCTTTTTTTACGGAGGCCACAAGCAGCATGGCGCATTGACGTGACACTTTGGGAAAATCACACGCTTGTCATCTCAAACTTTCATCCCAAGCTTCATTTGACGTAAAGCTGAGGCCGAGTATAGAGCCGGTTTTGTATGTCCATAATATCTCCTTTCAGATATTCTCGTCTCGTCCTGCTGCCACAATGCGACAATTTGTAGAAAGCAGACACTGGTGTTGTTGTTATTATACCGGTGAAATTGTTGGAAATATTGCAGGGAGAATTATTATTTGCCCTGTCAAAACAAACAATTGTTTTAGTTATTCTGAACAATTCCAGCGTCGCTTTGGAAATAACACTATTCTGTTCTGTACGGGAATAGTCTCAACTAAGTTAATTTTCTCAAAACATAAACACACATTGGTGAAGAAATACACTATGAAACCTGACAGAATATACTGCCACAAAGAGACAGTGTGTTTAATGCACTCTTAATGGTCTACAATACAACTGTTGTGTTTTTACAAGATGGAGCCAAAACCAGCTAATTTTTCCACATCAATCTGGCAACCCGAGTGAGAGTCTCATTCAGCTCTCTGATTGGAAAATAGGCTTGAAAATGTTAAACGTAATTATTAATACAAATATATCCATTGTAATTCTAATACAGTGAGTCCATTTTAAACCTTTTGAAAATACGACATGCTTCCATAACTGTCATAGATTTTCAGTATTTCCACCATATTAATTTAATGAAGAAAATTGGAATGTATTTGCATTTGTGATCACAATCCACAAATGCAATCTCATAATTTTCATAAATCTTCAAAAATAAGCCGCACTGACCATAATTTATTTCAAGCTGATGTTGCAAATATAGAGCTGTGACATAGACAATAATGAAACAATTTTAGTTATTGATTAATCATTATTTTAACCTTACATATTCTAATATTTTATATATGGAGCCAAAACCAGTGAATGAAAGTAAAATATCTTCAAGAGCAAGATAATAATTGGTCAAACTATTGTTAATTACAGCCTTAGTTTCAACCATCATGAGATTATTTGTATTATAAACAAAAAAATGTTTTACTTAAAGCCATAACCTTAAAATATAATATCATAAAATCATCTTTCCTCTGCTCTTCTTTGCTCTTAACTATTCCTAACTGTTAAATAAAACGCATGTCAAGAAAATCAAGAAGCCGAGCAAACAGGGACACACTTTCCCCTCCAACTCTGTGGGAAGTTAGGGGCTCGGCAAACCCAAATGTTTCTCCAAAAGTCCTTAATTTTGCCGGCCTGTTCTTGATGTTTTGCATTTCAAAGAGCTCTGGTGGTTTTCCAAGTGTGTCCAATTAACTCCAACTCTCCCCTATGTGTTCTGCACTTATTTTCTTCCCCGTGTCTTTTTAGGATAACACGACTGACGAGATCCTGCAGAGGGCCGAGGTTCTGATGAAGAGGCTTGGGACCAGAGACAACGTCAAGGTAAAGAATACATGTCTCTTTGGTCACATTTAGAGAGAAAACATTGTATTGTTGACAGAAAGGCAAGTTTATTTGTATTGACCAGATGCATCGACGTCATCCAGTCACGTGATTGTAAATGAGCTTACGGCGGAAGTATCGGAAACTAGCATTGCGGCGAGAGCAAAACGGACTACAACTCTTCAAAACCTGGATGTTGACCCGTACCTTCTCCCCACAGTCAATTTTATTGATTAAATGAAATGTCCAACTTTGCCCGTATTCATCCCCAATTGATCTTTTTCATTATGTCGTTAATAATGCATCTCCTCACACTGGAGCAGATTTAATTGTTCATTTTGCTGGTAGCATTAGCGCATTAGCATTAGCGCATTAGCATTAGAGCATTAGCATTAGCGCATTAGCATTAGCACATTAGCAATGCACTTTTCTGTCTACAGCCAAACGTGACACATATTGACGGAGAGGAAATCAGTGAAAAACGCAACTGACGTCTAAGATAACATAAGAGATCTTGTATTCGTGACACAGTGAGGAAATTTCAATGTTGCAGCGCACAGACAGGACAGTAGTAAGAGCACACGTCCTGAAAGAAAATAA
Source organism: Knipowitschia caucasica (assembly GCA_964034765.1). NCBI lineage: Eukaryota > Metazoa > Chordata > Actinopteri > Gobiiformes > Gobiidae > Knipowitschia > Knipowitschia caucasica. The sequence continues at coordinate 32,742,025 of OZ035841.1, forward strand.
ATACAAAATTGTGATTGATATATCTTGTAAAGAGTGTTCACTGCAGATTAGGGAGTACTTGGATGGGTCCCAGTGCTTTTGGTTGATTGCCGCCATTGTCGTCTTCTTCTGTCTTCATGACGAGCAGGTATCAGATAAAAAAGCTTATGTCCGTGCCTGTTAGTATAATCAACCGCACTGCACAATATCACAATTTTGGCTGTTATTCGGTGAAACAGGTTGTTTTGGTCAAGTTTCCGAGGGCTCTCAGTTAGACCTCCGCCGTCTGTCATGGAGAGTGGGCGTGGCCGGGACGTCACATGTTCGGGGTCAATAGCACAGTTCATGCTCGAGGCAACTCAAAGGGATTGACACAATAAGATATTCAAGGCTTTTTCTGGTGTTATTTTCCTCACTAAAGAACAATATATTTACTGGACTTCCACAAATATGTTGTTTCTGATTGCGTCAAGTTACAGAAGAATAGGAATGAGGAGACCACAGTGAATAGTAAGGATCGCACAATGTGTACATATGAGTACTTCTATCCAGATTATTCTATTCTAACAAATATTATCTCATAACACAAGTTGACAGCCAAAAAATGGTCAGGGGTTTCTCAGCTGATTCAGACTAATGTTGGTGTTCTGAGTCCGAATATCTCATGCATTTGTCTCTATCAGGTCAACTTTTTGAGATACAGCCGGATTACGGATTATGTACGTCTACGTTATTATGAATTCTGCTTATCAAATTTGATGGAGTAAATAAAAACGGAATGACTTTGGATACGTTGACTTTTATTTCTTGAGGAAAACGGAAAAAACGATTAAAAATATATATTTCTGTAGTAAAAAATCCTGACCTGATTGAGCAAAACCAAGGTCATTTTCGGACTCAGAGCATCAACATTAGTCTGATTCAGCTGAAAAACCCTGGACTATTTTAAACAAATATTTTTTTGTTACCCAGTGTATTAATTGTATTTTTTGATTGTAACGTTATTTTTTATTGTGAAAATCTATGCAAGCTACTATGCAATGTCCCTGTGGATCAATAAGGTCTAAGTCTAAACACAACTAGCACACCTAAAAATATATACCCAATTAAAGAAACAAAGTAGAAATTACTGTATACAAAACATAAATGTCAATAATAAAAACGCATGTCAAGTTAAAGTTAATTAGTAATTGGCCCTATTCTATTGGATTAAAAGTATTGGAAGAACATAAATAAACACATTTTCCATTGATGGGATCTCTATATAATCAAATTGCATTGGTTAATTTCCTCGTTAAATGTGCTGCCGAAGTATTCTGTTACTACATTATTAATATGGAAATGAACTCATTTTCACTTTGATTTATTACGTAAAACCTGTTGCGATTGAAATTGGTGATAACAATTCTTAAAGCAACACGTTTTAATTACAGGTGGTACCAAAGCTGCTGTTCGGGGGTTGATCTGCTTCAGTCTATAATTTAGGATGTGTGATTCCCAGCTTTTGTATCGCCCTGTCGGTTGAAAAGTTTAGCTTACGTTGGAGCAGAAACGGCAGTAATTACATGAAACAATGAGATGAGACCAGAAAAAATATGAATTGAAGGTGAATTAGTGATAAAGAGTTGTATCGCAGCAGCAGCAGGCGCCGTTAGTGACAGAATACAGTTCACCTGCATCAAAAAGTTCATTCATTTGCATACTATTATTATACAGAAAAGGCCAAAACACACCATAATTTATACATTTTTATTAACATTTGAAAATAAAATTAGCACGAACAGATATTCTATTAGAAACATATTTGAAATGCTTAAAATGTGCTCTTTATCAAGTAGATTTGTGGAAAGATGGATGTATTTTAGTGCCATACAAAAATAGTTGAACTCCTTCTTAAAGCTGCACTAACTGACTTTATTTTTGTATTAATTACGAAAAGTCTATCCATGTCCATGCAGTGCTTTGAGATAAACGTCCTTTTGAAGAAAACGTAGCGCAGATTTGTGCTGGTGTGACATTATATTTTAGATCAAGTTTTGATGAAACAAGGAAGAGAATGTGTTTCGGGTCTCAGATTGTGACCAATCACAGCGGACCACTGGCCCCCACTTTTGTGAGAAATCTACAGGTTCGTTAGCACAGACAGCTGAGGTAGCACAACAAGCAGCGGAGCTAACCTGAAACTTGCTCGTCTTCGTCACCGGTTACTGCTTACTCAGCGAAACAGCCTATCGTTCTATGGTCACGCCATCCGAGTGCAAATCCATTTCCATGTATTATCCATATTGGGAGACGCTAACTCCGTCCCAACAGTGGGTGTGTGTAGGGGGGCGATAGCTTCGTGGGTGCGGGGAGGGGAGGAGAAAGGACGAGGCCAGCGAGTCCACGGCTTCAAAATCCCAAAGTCAGTTAGTAAGTAATCTTTATTTATATACCGCCTTTTCACTGCACATCGGAGTCTCAAAGCGGTTTACAATTGTTATTTTTGGGAGTGGGGGGGGGGGGGGGGCAGTACAGGAGGCGCATGCCAGAACTATTGTACATATTTTTAGTGGTAGGGGAAACCGGAGCACCTGGAGGAAACCTACGCAGACACGGGGAGAACATGCAAACTCCACTCAGAAAGGCCCTGGTCCAACCGGGATTCAAACCCAGGACCTTCTTGCTGAGAGGCGAGAGTGCTATCCACTCAGCCACCGTGCCGCCGTTAGTGCAGCTTTAAACACATTTCTTTCCACCTTTCTGCCAATAACAAGACTTGTGAAAGACTGCAGCTATTTGAATACATTTTTTGACCAATTTTAAAAATCAGAGATATCGGTTTCTACAAATGAACTCTTTTAAATTAAACTAGTAAATAATCAAATACCATAGTTACCGATACTAAAGCTTCTTCCCCTTTTTGCAGAGCTTTGCGAATATTTATTTCCCGCATCAAGGCCCTGAGATTTTGATTTGGATCTGAGATTTAGAGAAACACATGGACTAATTTTAACTCTTCATTTACAATGGAAAATTGTAAATTAAGAGTTAATTATAGAAACGGATGAGTGCCAAAACGACATGTGAAAAATAATGTATTTACCAAGTGGAGTTGATATAAAGTTTCACCCCTTTTTGAGAAAAGATATGATAGACTTTATTGATCTCACACCGGAGAAATTTGCAAATACACTGCATTAACCATTATTATTATTATTATTATGAAATTATGAGCAAGTAAGCTTTATCTTAACAAAACAATCATCAGCTTCCTTCATTAGCTGATTTCAAAACTAGCTTCTGAACAGATTATACAGTAATTTTATTCAAGATTGTAAGTAGAGAAAAAAATCCTTCAGTTGTATGCGCAGCTAAATAGAACTGTTTTTAACCCAGATCTAGGCAAGTATAGAAACCATTTAGAGTCAAGGCGCAGAAAGTGAACGTGAAACCAATGTGAAGTCCCCATTAGGCGAGTAAACCTGACAAAGGTGTGTGTGGATGCTCTGATCCACAGCTGCTCCGTAAGACTGACACTCAGACACATCCCGTCTTAATTAGCTCCACCCGATCAGCAGGGGGCCTCACTCGCTTTCATCCTTTTCTTCTGAGAGCCCCGTCCTCCACACACTCGGAAAAATAGCCTTCCGTTAAAAAGGAAAACCTGCAAAAATAAATAATAATAATATGCAATTTTTGTTGTTTGGCTCTTTGGGATTCCACCACTATAAGAAACTCTATCCCATATATTCCCCGATATATCCCCCTAGTGAAAAGTATCTGCCAACGCTACCAAGATACATTTGTCCATTTTGTCCAAGAGAAATTCAATACTCAGATTTCCTGGTGGAGGAGCTACTGTTTGCTACAATATGGCAATAAACTTTGAGCAAGTAACTTCACTGGGCAGGTCTTATATCTGCGTTGAGGAGAGCTGACCCATATTACGAAGTCAGGGTTTTAAGCCGTAAAGATAATCTGCAACTAAATTATGTAATGGTTTAAAAGTGGCCAAAATGACGTGCGCTGACAGGCTGCAATACCACCCCGGGCCTGTGGGGGTGGACCCGGAATAAGAATTAGCCAATGCTAACATATAGCATTAGCTGACCTCTCGAAAACGTCTTTACAGGATGGACCAAAAGTTGGCTCTTGGCCCAAAGCTCCGTTCCACATGTGTGTCAATGCTGAGGGGAGTGTTCTGGACCAGTCTAGTTTAGTCGCTGTGGACTTTAGAAGTCACTCGTTTAAATGAATGGAGCTCGTGCAGCTGACTCATGCACAGATGCGTTTTTCCACATTTTCCAGCCCCCGCGGCCATTTTGAATCACTCCATGAAAGCCCAATTTTTGGCCCATTCGTCAGAACGGCGGAGATGGGCGTGACTACGTCCGTTAATATATACAGTCTATGAGTACGAGTTAAGTTTATACAGTACCTGATAAAAACAAAGCAAAGAAACCAGAGATCCATGACAATAATTGTATTGCGAACCCTGTCAGAGAAGTCAAGAAAGGCACCTTTAATGTTTAAAGCAGAAAGAAAATGTAATGTTGTTTAAAGGTATTTTAGGAAAGTACCGCCCTCTCCACTTTTTGAGCAAAGCTGTCTTTTTCTTATTTGACGAGCACGTATCACAAGAATGATTGACAATTGGGAGGACCAGTAGTCATGATGATCCACCCAGAAGTAGAAAATCCTCCTATACACCTTTCATTTAAAGTTGTATTCTGTAAAACTTGTATAATCAGTCCTTATGTTGGACCAATGCATCTAAACATATAGTGGGCATAGGCTGTATATAGATGCCACCTCAGCCTATCGCTTTAAACAGGTCATGCAGGAACAGCAAGGTCTCATTCTCATTGGCTCTTTTGTTGCTAGGTCGTTGCTTGCCACACGTTTTGGCTCCAGATTCCTGCCTTTTTCCTACAGAGAGCTTTAATCGTCTTCTTTTGCAAAATGACAACCATCATGAGTGACGTCGGTTCATCTCTTTCAACACAACAGAGCCACAGCCGTTTCACAATTATTCTATTTTTAGTTTTGTACATTTCGTCAAGGCACAGATGAATTACAAATTTACTTGAAACTAGATTTTTTTTTTTTTTTTTACTAAATTACCAAATGTGATGAATATTGAAGCGTCTGGTTCTCAGAGATTATTATCAACTAATTATTTGAAACATGTTTTTGTTTGGTTGTTGTCGAAGAGGTCTGAGCTTAGACGCGTTACACACTTTTATTTACCCTGACAACTCTATAGGGCTCTTCTTCCCTGAACAGAAAGGATCCATTCGGTGGACAATATTGGCTGCACAGCGCTCTTAAGAGCCTTTAACAACAACTGATTACATCAAGCAGGCTATCACAACACGCCAGGCCGACACTAGCAATTATGTGGCTTTGAACCTTTTTGCCACCTGTGTTCTCCGTTTTGTTATCGCTCGCACAAAGTCAAACAAAGAAACACACATTTCAAAATGGGGCGACACCAGTTGTCACAGAGAGGTTCTGTGAAAACGAGGCCCTGACACAGGCAGCTCTAATTTCCAAGTAAACTTTGAGAAGAAAACGCACGTCCGGTTGCCGCTAGAATGGAGTAAATTATATGTAATTATTTGACGAGCTGAATGTGTTTTATTCACAAAACAATTGTCAGTTGCTAGGAAATGTTGAGTTATGTTTAATGGCACATCTTTGTGTTGTGTTCTTCTCCAGGTGTGGTTCTATAACCTTGCCTGGCATGGCATGGTGTCCTTTTTGAATATTGCCAACAATGCCATCCTGCGCGGCAATCTTCCTCCAGGACAGGACCCTCGCAGCTACGGCATCTCTGTGTCCAACCACCCCCTGAACCTGACCAAGGAGCAGCTCAACTTTGTGGCTTTGTGAGTAAAGCGCTGTTAGCTAAACGAGATAACGATCAGTGTTAGACGTATGTCAGAGTGTGTGTGAATGCCTAGAAACAATTTAGACATCTGTTACTGTAGATATAGGTATGTATAGTTAATGTATGGATGGAATTACTTTCAAATCAAAACAGTATCTGTCCTTGCCAAGAAAAATACTATTTCTTGCTGTGTGCGCGTATCTGTTTTGTTATTATATATGTAAGGGATAACGTATATTACGCAGGTCATTATCGGAAAATAAGTACCGACAGGGCGAAGCTTCCGCCCTGAAGGTACTTATTTTCCGATAATGACCTGCGTAATATACGTTATCCGGCTTATTATACGGCTTTATACCAACAGAACACACAACATAAACTTCAGTCCACTTTTAGGAATGCCGAAAGGTTTATTTAATGACAGAAAATAGAATAGTTCCCTAAGGCTTTCCCGTGGCTATGCTAGTGCAACAGTTAGGCTGACAACTTCCAAACTAGAACTCCCTGGAACTGCATGAAAACTGAACACAGAATTCTGAACATCAGCGGTGAGTGACCCAAACATAAACTTGACCTAAATCCATAATTCGATCCTTTGCAAATGTGTCCGAAAATGTGCCGGTATCTACTTCTGGGTTTTTCGGGATCGCCTTTTCTCGCATTACATCAGTGTTTTTGTCATGAAAACGTAAACGGAAAATTCTGAAAACTTCCGTGCACTTGTATTAAGACTGGATATGTATAAATTACTCTCCGATTAACATTTCATTGCACTGATTGATTGGCATTTGCGTTTATTGAGCGGCCGGAACTACTTCCGGGTTTTTCACGATCGCTTTTTGACGCAGAGAAATAGTAGACAACTCTGAAAATGTCCCTGCACGTGTGTGTATATTCTCCGATTCACATTTAAGTGTGTTGATTGAGCGTGGCTAGCTCAGGAGTGGCCGGAACTACTTGCGGAGTTATCCACGCATTTGAAAGACAAGCAGAGAGTGCGTTGCCAAAGGGCAGCGGTCATTATTGTTTTGAGAGGTCCGTTATAGAAAATAATGACCGGTAGAACATTTTGAAATTACATTCAAATCAATGGAGCGTTCTACTGCTGCTCTGAGGAGCCGTATAATAAAGGATAATAATTACAACACAGATGAATATATATGGATATATGAGATGGTTGTCCTGAGCAAAAGTAAACATGGCGGCAGCAACTACATCTCTGTCACATCGGAATTATATATACCGTCATAGGAATTGTTGCAAATAAATTGATTTAAGGCAAGGTGTGGGAGTGCACCATAAAATTATTGTTTTGTCCGTTATAGAAAATAATGACCGGTAGAACGTTTTGAAATTACATTCAAATCAATGGAGCGTTCTACTGCTGCTGTGAGGAGCCGTATAATAAAGCTAATTATTTTATCCCCCTCAATTGGTCACTTTATAAAAACTCATTAAAAATCCACGATAAAAAAAGCAGACGTTTCCATCACTGTCATATCCTTACAAAACATAAAATCTTAAGCTTTTACAACTTAATTAAACACACAAATCTTTGCTTCCTGTATAAGACCCTGCATGACGCCGCTGCTCCTCCACTGAAAGAGTTCATCTCTTTAGGCTCAGACATAACAACACGAGCCACGAGATCCACCGAGCGGCGAGTGTAGGATCCTCAAACGCAGGACAGCTTTTGGAAACTCTGCTTTTTCCTGTGACCACTCGTCAGTGGAACATGCTGCCCACAGATATGGGGTAAGGTTACTGTCAATAAAGACGTGCATGTCTAAAAAAAATGCGTGCATATTTATTGGTATTTGTGCATACAAATATTTTATTAATTCATGATTAAGATAATACAAACTAAAAAGACATGGAATTTCGTAATTAAGAATAAAAAATATATAAAACTGTATGTGTGATTTTGTACTTGTGAATGCGATTTTTTTTTGTGTGCTTGCATTTTCTTTTTGAGAATACGAATTTCAGCAGTGAGCAAACTGTCAATAATACGTCACTGCTCACAGACATTAACAATCGAGCCTGCGCAGAGTTGATCAACTTCATTGCCTAAAAACTAAACATGGCAGAAGGACACAACATAAACAAAGTGGCTCAAAATCAAGTATATAACTATATTTTATCATTTTGGTTGTAAATGAATGTGTAAGAAATATTAATTCCATAAATGTGTATGTGTAATAAGAATATGTTTCTTGTCCCTCTAAAGGTTTTTTGGCAGTGTTGTTAGCTCCAATGCTAGTTTTATTTTCTTATCCTTATATTGTTTTATTCTACAGAAAATAATGCATTTATTTTAGTCTAAACAACAGACTAACTAGTCTTACTGAACTAGTGAGTAAAAGTAATGTGTCAAATGTACAAATATAAGATTGAGGTCCACAGGGACAGGGTCTGCTACGTCTAACAACCGAGGATGAATATAGCACGGAGGTGTTCTTCATATTGCTCAGGGGCAGTAACAGCGCGAACTATGAATAATCTGGAGGGTTGGGGCTGGTATCAACACTTTAACCACATTGATTTGGGGCAAAGGCTTCATAAAATGTAACTGCTAAGAATGTAAAAATGTTGGTTTTAAAATAACATGGTAAGCTGTAAAACTAGCCTTGAAGCTAGTGTTAACTAAACACTGCCTAAAAAAACGTTTCTAGAGAGGGACAAGAAACATCTTATGAACACATTTTATGGAATTAATATTTCTTACACATTTATTTACGACCAAAATGATCAAATATAGTTATTTACCTGATTTTGAGCCAAATTGTTAATGTTGTTGCCCTCTGCCATGAGCAACTCTGCGCAGGCTCGATTGTTAATGTCTGTGAGCAGTGACGTATTATTGACAGTTTGCTCACTGCTGAAATTTGTATTCTCAAAAAGAAAATGCAAGCACACAAAAAAAAATCGTATTCACAAGTACGAAATCACACATACAGTTTTATATTTTTTTATTCTTAATTACGAAATTCCATGTCTTTTTAGTTTGTATTATCTTAATCATGAATTCATAAAAATAAATTATGCACAAATACCAATAAATATGCACGCATTTTTTTTAGACATGCACGTCTTTATTGACAGTAACCTTACCCCATACACAGAGCTGATAGCAAGCCCCAATTCCTACATGTTCTCACGCCTTTTAAAGAAATGGTTATTATCAAACCAAACTTGCACTCATGTGTAGCTTGTGTGAGTGTGTGTGTGAGAGGGGGGGGGGGAGTGTGTGTGTTTGACCAGTATAAATGAGTCATTTGAATGTGAGTTTTTAACAAATTGTGCATGTGAAGACTTGTATTTTGGCCAAATGTAAACTACATCCATGAACGTGTGTTACTTTTTAATGTGATATAACATCAGCCTGCCCTGGGACTACAGGTGGAAATGAGCTCTTGAGCTATAACCTGGTACAATGCATCTCTCCCTTTGAGGTTAATGTTTATTGTGCACTGTCCCTGTTATCTTAAATATATACATTTTTGAGCTTTTGCCTCACAGCAAGAAGGTCCTGGGTTTGATTCCACCACCAGACCTATCTGTGTGGAGATTGCATGTTCTCCCTGTGTGTGAAGCTTACCTCCATGTGCTCCGGTTTCCCCACCACTAAAAATAAATACAATAGGTTTGGCATGCGCTTTCTGTACGGCGACCCCGCTCCCATCTCTGAGTGGACTGAGGGACAATTGTGCTTTTTGACGCTGGTCTGTGAAAGGTGCTTTAAAGATTACTTACTTACTCACAATGATCACTTATTTACTCCTGCATCAAAAGCCTCATTCCCATTTCACACAAAAAAAAAATGTGGATTTTGACCAAAAACCTTGACATGCCTTTTCCTGACACGCACCTTACACCTGCACAGGCAGCACGGTGGCGCAGTGGTTAGCTCTCTTGCTTCACATGAGCCTGTATGTGTGGGGAGGTTGCATGTTCTCCCTGTGTCTGCATTACTTTCCTCTGTGTTTTCGTTTTCCCCTTCCATTAAAAACGTGTACAATTCTTCAGGATGAATGAGTGCGTGTTTGTGAGTGCGACAGTGGGACAACGGATGGAACTTAACCCAAGGCTACAATCTGGGGTATTTATAAAACCAGATTAATACACAATGCCCAAGTCAAATAAACACATACATAAACAAGAGGCTGGCATATTCAAGATTCAAGATTAATTTATTATGTCCCGTAGGAAATTTGTCTTGGACTCACAGGCTGCTACATTGAAAATACACATAAGACAGACATAAAACACAACACAGTGACACCGACATAAACCATCACCGCTCTGCTCGATGGCCTGCATTCAGGAGGTTCACAGATATGGGTAGGAATGAGTTCTTATACCGGTTTAGATATCGTTTCTTATTTCTAGTGGGTACTCTGTAGCGGCGGCCTGATGGGAGGAGCTCATATTGAGAGTGGAGGACATGGGAGGGGTCTGAGGTGATCTTCCTGGCCTGTCTAATTACAGTCTCCTCAAATATCTGCTGCAAAGATGGATGCTCCCTAACTCCCATGACTTTAAAGGCTGTGCGCACTAATCTGTAAAGTTCTACTTTTGTTTTAACAGTCAAATTCCCAAACCACACCCACATACAATATCTTATTACACTCTCAATTACAGCATGATAAAATAGCGTCATTATTTTCAACACCACTCAGTATTTGCCTTGCGACCAAGTATCTTTGACGAGGCAAGTCATTTAGAAATCATTAAAACTGGTTTATAGCCTGCTGCTTGCATGTGGGTCAGGTCAACAAGGTTATAGAAGTACACTAAGTCACAAAAAGGACAACTCTTTGCACATGTTAAGAATAGATCTCCTAAAATGGATTTATACCAATATAATGTTGCCCGAAGGACCGAGAAAACGCGCCTCTGTTTCATTTCAAAGCCACGTTAAAACATTTGATGCTATCTCACCACCATACTGCATGTGAGCAACTAACGCACTATTGCTGTAGAAAGTTTAAGTCCTTGGGTGTTTAAAAAAAAACCTTCCAGCAGCTCATTTCCAGTCTTTTGTGTTGCGCTGTAATCTGGCTCTCAAAAACAAGGCAACTGTGGCCTTTAAAATGAGAAATATGCATTCAGCACATTTCTCTTTTACAATACAGATTTATGCAAAGGAAGAAGACTGATTGTTCACCACGCAAGGACAGAACAATGAATTTTGAACAATAGGCAGAGAGCAGATGACGACCAGACGATAAAAACGGGACGCATACGAGACGGATAGATAGATGAAGGATTTGTTTGAGTGTGCACAGATTTGGTGGGCCCCTGGGAACCACTATAATATAACTTTTTTACTTATTTTTTTGCTTTACTCCTGTTTCATCCCTGGGCTCGGGAACAGAGCAGCTCCTTTCAAGAGTCGAAGATTAATGGCCTGGTAAATCACAACGTACTGCCTGGTAACATATGGATCCATCTTCTGTGCAGAGTGCTTTTGAGATCAGGAGGCTAACATTTGCAAAGTGCATTATGTATTTGTTTATTTTCTTATTGTTGAACGATCGCTACAAGGTCCTACAGGTCAGATAATGTGTATTGTGAATATCCTTCCCAGCAGGAGTAGCCTGGTCGTACCACACCATAGTACAAATTACATTTGGTACTAAGGTCTGGAGGTGCTGCATTGACTCCGTTAACAGGTGGGAGGGGTTAACTCCTTTTGCAGATTGAAACGATTGGATCTGAGTTTACCGTGACGTATGTAATGAACCCGAGTGAGTCGTATGGTAATGAGTGAGTTGTTAGCATTTAGCCATCTCCTTTGCCGCGGAGCCCGAGGGGAGTAGTGCCACAAGCTTTTGCTAAACATTCCTCTTGCTCCGGCTTCAGTTTCTTGATAGAACCAGACTGGATTACTTTACTCTCGCATTTCTCGCCATTGCCAAACTACAACCTGTCCATTCTGCGCTAACTCTTGAAGTCCCCCACAACTAACTACAACACCCGCCTCCCACGCTTGCTGATTGGTCGGATGGAATTCTATTGATTGTATTCGCTAACACAGGGACCAGACCCAGACGTTACATACAGTGAAATGATGATTGAGCGGAGTGTACGGATGGATTAGGCCGGGCAACAGCAGGAGGCCCTGTCTTCCGCTTAACCTGGGGGTGGTTCACACTGCTATCTTGTGCTTTTCTTTTCAAAACACATAATTATGATAGACAGCATTACAAGTTATTGTTAGGAGCAGTTCTCTAAATAGCTGAAAGTAGAATGTATTTCAGTCATAGGTAGTCAGAGGAACTGCAGCTCTCGTTTTCCATAGGGTCCTTTCCTGTCTTTTGCCTAGTGTCATAGCGGTGCTTCTACAAAATCACTAAGGCTAGATACAGGTGAGATAGTGTTTTGTCGTTGTTAATTGGTAGAAACATCTCCCTAAATAAAACTTGATGTAGTTTTTTAGTTGAGCAAAACACCAGGTCATTTATTGATCCCCTTATATGCACAAAAGATGTATTTCACTTCTTGTTGCCGATATGTTTTTTATGTTCCGACACAGACAGTGGTATTGGCTCTTTTTTGTTTGAAAGGTACATTGATGTATCAGATGTTGCATTTCTATCTTGTTCAGATATACTTTTTGATTAAAACGGCAGAACAGGGCTATGTTGGACTTTCAATTAATTACTGAATGCTTTCAATCTGTCGAATGCAACAATACAGACTACATTCAAAGCAAAATGAATATAGAGAAGGACACAATGAAGGACAACCTATTCTTCTGCAATCTGAATCTGAGTTGGTTGAAATGGAACTCAGGGATCATCTGAAAGTGATCCCTGAGTTCTGTCAGGGAGGGTGTCCGGTGCTTCAGTCCTGCACCGGACCTGTCCACGTTCAGCGGCCACTGGTCCACGTTCTGTAGCTAGCTTAGGTCCTGGATCATTAGCCTGTCGGTCCGGAGGAGCGGATCCCTTTCTCAAATGGGTCTCCCTCCCTGTGGGTTTCCCTAGTTCTCCCCAAGGTTTCTCACTTTTTCCCACTGGGTTTTTTAAGAGTTTTTCCTTGTCGATGCAGGAGGGTCTTGTTGGACAGTTAGTGTCCAAGAGAAAGGATTGGTGATGATCAGGACACTTTAGCATTCTACAACATGTATGGACATTTTCTTCTGTGTGTGCTTTATATTCTTCATGTGTTTTAACTGTTGATTCTCTGACCTGTGTTGGTGATTTCAATGGTTTTGTTAAGTCTCTGAGATGACTTCTGTTGTGACCTAGGGCTATACAAGAATAAATTGTATTGTATTGTATTGTAAGTCTTAAGAACAATAATAGTTAACAAGGCCAAAACAAGCTTTCAAATGACATTGCTTAAAATTCCTATACAAATAGTAACTTAGCGGCACGGTGGCTGAGTGGATAGCAATCCCGGTCGAAACAGGGCCTTTCTGAGTGGAGTTTGCATGTTCTCCCCGTGTCTGCATAGGTTTCCTCTACCACTAAAAACATGCACACTAGGTTAAATCCTCCAGCTCTGGTCCTGACCAAGCCGAGCATCAACATCTGGAGATGGGTTCCCGGGCGCTGTTACTACGGCGACCACTGCTCCTGACGTAAGCCTTAGTGGCATCAGGATGGGTCAAATGCAGAGGATGAATTGCCCTACGGGGACAATTAAGTGCCCATTTACATTTATGATAAAGTAGTTGTTCCTTGCCGATGCAGGAGGGTCTGTTAGAGCCTTGTGAGGGTCTAACTAAAAGTACAGTGGTGACGATCCAGGACTCTCAACATTCAACTATGGACATTTTATCAACGCTCACGGACATTGTTCATCTGCCCCTTATGGACCAATAACAGTTTTTTTCTTTTTGAAGTCTTGTGTTTTAAGTCCTAAATAGCAGTAGATAACTCCTGTTGTGATTTAGGACTATACAAGATTACATTGAATTGAATTGGTAATTTCACAAGACGCACAGATGTGTTGCAAGCCCTAATTTTATTGTATACATAAGAAACCTACCTATAGCTAACATATAGACAGACAGCACTTACAAATGTGAGCTGTTCAGAATGTTCACTTCCTGCAGGTGCGATTCTTGCTTGATTTGGTGCCTATTTGAGCTCACCCATTTGCACTTGTTTGAAATTTAACACGTCCAACTTTTTTTTTGTCAAATTTCGAGGCAGATTGGATTATTTTTCCTTGTGACACTTTGCTGATGTCATGGGGGAGAATTGGCAGAAGTGGTTTTCTAATTGCCAGCACAGTCCTATCGATCCCATGAATCACAGTAATGGCTTGTTTCCTCTCCAGGTTTTGGGCACAGAAAACATTGCCTGCCCTCCAATCTGTATCGCACTCAAATCTCTGTCCCCGTTATCAATTATTGGCACCAAATTGCACAAACATCTAAAAAAAAACTGCTATTGAGGTGAATTGCAATTACACGGAATCTTTCAGCATGTCACACTTTGGCACCAGTTTATTATGTAAATGTCTGTATCGCCTCTTAATTGTCAAGATATGTCAATTTGGCAGCTGACAAAATACTTCTGCTCTTTCCACTCGGGTGAATTTGAGGCGTAATTTAGCTGTAATCAGTCTTGAAAATTGTCTGACTCGCAGAATTCACTGGAACAAACAGGGATTGTAAATTGCGCATCCAAAAACATGAGAAAAGTTATTCCTTATGTCAAGAAGTTATATCTATGCCAAACATTGCTCATTAGTCTGAGTAGAAACAAATTACCAAAAATGTTTTTTTGGCCTGTGAGATTTTGTAGCTTGTCGTTTATTGTTTATAAGGGTTACAACTTTTAATATTTCGGATTGGCCATGTATGTTTTTAGTAAGTAAAGTTTATTTATACAGTGTCTTTCACAGACCACAAAAAACAATACAAGTACATATGTCGAAGAAGTGCAAAAACAGAGAAAGGCAGGTTTAAGCAGACACAATACATGTAGCGTGAGGGCAGAATGTCTGTCTGAACCATCCATCCATTTTCTTCCCCTTATTCCATTTCTGGGTCGGGGGGTGGCAGTCAGAGCTGCACCCAGTCCACAGAGCACCAGCCCCTCATTGATCCTCCTGCAGGTGGTGAGTCCACAGGAGCTGAGATCTTTCAGTGGGAGCTTCAGGCAAAGTGGGGTTAAGTGTCTTGCCCAAGGACACAACGACAGCAGTCATCAGTGGGAGTCGTGAAGTAGGTCTTGAGGTGGGCTTGAACCCACGACCTTCAGGCCCAAAGGCCAATGCTCTACCAACTGAGCTACTGTCGCCCCTCTGTCTGAACCATAGACTGTAAATATTAACGGACGTAACCCTATCTCCGCCGTTCAAACTAATGGGCCAAAAATTGTCCTCTACTGGAGCTATCCAAAATGGCCGCGAGTGGTCCCGCCCACAAGAATAATGTGAAATAACGCATCTGTGCATGCGTCAGCCGGCGAGAGCTCCATTCATTTAAACGAGTGACTTCAAAAATTCACAGCGACTAAACTAGACTGGTCCAGAACACTCCCTCAGCATTGACACACATGTGGAACGGAGCTTTGGACCAAGAGCCACTTTTGGACCATCCTGCAAAGAAGTTTTCCAGAGGTAAGAAGATGCTATATGTTAGCATTGGCTAATTCTTATTCCAGGTCCACCCCCACAGGCCCGGGGTGGTATTGCAGCATGTCAGCGCACGTCATTTTGGCCACTTTTGAGCCGGGACCCTCCCCCACTGGTCAGAACAAATGTGTTCTCAGTCGACTCTTGAAAGTTACCAGAGTCCAACTTGTGCAGAGACTGTGGAATCTCATTCAGAAGGCAAGGAGCAACAACCTTTGAATTATCTGTCTGGGTTTTAAAACAAGTGCGAGGGACCATCAGCCGGTCCTGGCTCCTGTTTTAGTCATAAGGCTGTATTCAGGGGCCTGACCATGAAGAGCAATGTAACAAATAAACCTTTAGTGTCTTTTCTTATTCTGTACGTGGATCAGAACCGTAGACTTGGGAGGACAGAGCTTACCTGTTTGTTAGAGCACCATTTTGTCCATGATTTCTGATTTTCTTTATAATACCGCCTTTTCACTGCACATCGGAGTCTCAAAGCGGTTTACAATTGTTATTTTTGGGAGTGGGGCCAGTACAGGAGGCACATGCCAGACCTATTGTACATATTTTTAGTGGTAGGGGAAACCGGAGCACCCGGAGGAAACCTACGCAGACACGGGGAGAACATGCAAACTCCACTCAGAAAGGCCCTGGTCCAACCGGGATTCGAACCCAGGACCTTCTTGCTGAGAGACGAGAGTGCTATCCACTCAGCCACCGTGCCGCCCAGTAAACAGCTGTTTCTCTTCAACCTCCCTTTTTACTCAGAATGCTGGTTTATTAGAACATTTGGGTTTTAAAGCTCTACATGTTCCTTTTGTTTTTATGGATCACATAAAAAACACTACATGCGTTTATATGTGATCCATAAAGGATTTGTCAGCTCTACGTTGGCAGACACTTTTTAACGTTAATCAATGCAAACCACTGCTTCCACGGTCTGGCTTTTGATGCAGACCAAGCCAACACAGAATGTATGGCTTGGTCTGCATCCACCTTGACCACTTTGTTTGACCCTAAACTACAAACAGACATCATGGCTTCAAAGCAAAAAGGAACAAAAGCAACACAGAGACATTTACCAGTTTATTATGTAAATGTCTGTATCGCCTCTTAATTGTCAAGATATGTCAATTTGGCAGCTGACAAAAAAACTTCCGCTCTTTCCACTCGGGTGAATTTGAGGCGTAATTTAGTTGTAATTAGTCTTGAAAATTGTTTGACTCGCAGAATTCACTGGAACAAACATGGATCATAACATTTTGCATCCAAAATCTTGATATATTAAATACATATATATAAGTACAAATACATTAAGAAAGGTAAAAAATAAAAGTCTGAAAGATTTTTTTTTTTTTTTTGTGAATCCTGAAGTTACCCTGTTTCATAACATTATTTACATTATTAGCAGGCTGTTTGCTCTGTAATTTTCCAATAGCTTGCCCCTAAACCCCCAAAATCCTTACCGTCACCTGTTGAAACCTCCTCCCACTGCTGTAGAGAATGTTTTCTAATTGCACATTGTTGCCTCTGACAGATACAGCCACTTCAACCAAACAGGGGTAACTCATTTAATATGCTAATTACACTGCGGGGCATCTTTTCCACATTATCTTGGCCTGTGGGTGGCAATAGGGGTTAAAGCATATGCCTCTGCTTAATCTGATGCTAATTGAGCGTTCATGTCTAACGACTGTTTCAATACAAGTCAACAAATAACGACAAATTAGCGGGAGTCGAAAATCTTCAGTGTCTTGTCTCATTACGTTTTCAGTAAGAGAAAAGATGGAGTAGATACGTGCTTATTTTCACCACTTAAATGCCGCAATCCAGTCGTTTTCTCTCGTGCGTCACCAACTTAATGATTAATGTTTTCTTAATACGGATCCGTCACTATATACTTGCAACGGCTTGTGTGCACTGAAATGGAAAATCAAGTCTTGTGAATGAAGAGAGAATTATCCAGGAAGTTTAATCAGGTTCTTTGAAAGCATGAGACCTTTTCATTTGGGATAGTTATGAGTTTGAGCTAAATCTCCTTATTGCATTTTTATATGGATACATTTATTCAACGCGCTGGGAGGAGGAAGGTTTTCAGTATTAGGGATGAAATGCTCAGCGCTTGTTTTTTTTTAAAACTGAGGTTGATTAGCCGCAAAGAGATTGAGTACACGCAAAAAAATGTACATCCAAATGTATCCCTGGAATGCATTTTATCAGAACGATACTGTAATGAGACACACGTTTAGTTTTTCTATGACATTGTGAGAGTTTTGGATTTGTTAATGTATAAATGGACCAATTGTGAAGGTAAAAGTACTTTAAGTAAGTACTCTTTATACCTCTATTCTATACAAACAAACTTGCCTAGAGTATTATTATTATGATATAGATAGTGTTTTTTAAGCAGAATATCAATCAATCTTTATTTATAGAGCGCTACTCAGGGCAACACAAAGCGCCTCACAGTCCACACCACACAAGACACACAAATCATCACCATTAAAAATACACTAATTAAAAACATTAAAATCACACAAGTAATAAAAAAAAACGAAACTTTTAAATCACACAAAGAGTTATAATAATAAATAAGGGTGCGTTAAAAAGATAATATTTTTCAGTTGTATGCACTGTTGTAGGCAGCCAGTCTCACATCCTCAGGAAGACTGTTCCAGATTTTAGCAGCATGAATCTGAAATGCAGCCTCGCCATGTTTAGTCCTGACTCTGGGCACTAACAGGAGTCCAGTCCCTGTGCTCCTCAGAGTCCCAGCAGGAGTCCAGTCCCTGTGCTCCTCAGAGTCCCAGCAGGAGTCCAGTCCCTGTGCTCCTCAGAGTCCCAGCAGGAGTCCAGTCCCTGTGCTCCTCAGAGTCCCAGCAGGAGTCCAGTCCCTGTGCTCCTCAGAGTCCCAGCAGGAGTCCAGTCCCTGTGCTCCTCAGAGTCCCAGCAGGAGTCCAGTCCCTGTGCTCCTCAGAGTCCCAGCAGGAGGCGAGTCCCTGCGCTCCTCAGAGTCCCAGCAGGAGGCCAGTCCCTGTGCTCCTCAGAGTCCCAGCAGGAGTCCAGTCCCTGTGCTCCTCAGAGTCCTAGCAGGAGGCCAGTCCCTGTGCTCCTCAGAGTCCCAGCAGGAGTCCAGTCCCTGTGCTCCTCAGAGTCCCAGCAGGAGTCCAGTCCCTGTGCTCCTCAGAGTCCCAGCAGGAGTCCAGTCCCTGTGCTCCTCAGAGTCCCAGCAGGAGTCCAGTCCCTGTGCTCCTCAGAGTCCCAGCAGGAGGCGAGTCCCTGCGCTCCTCAGAGTCCCAGCAGGAGGCCAGTCCCTGTGCTCCCAGAGTCCCAGCAGGAGGCGAGTCCCTGCGCTCCTCAGAGTCCCAGCAGGAGGCCAGTCCCTGTGCTCCTCAGAGTCCCAGCAGGAGGCCAGTCCCTGTGCTCCTCAGAGTCCCAGCAGGAGGCCAGTCCCTGCGCTCCTCAGAGTCCCAGCAGGAGGCCAGTCCCTGTGCTCCTCAGAGTCCCAGCAGGAGTCTAGTCCCTGTGCTCCTCAGAGTCCCAGCAGGAGGCCAGTCCCTGTGCTCCTCAGAGTCCCAGCAGGAGTCCAGTCCCTGTGCTCCTCAGAGTCCGGGCTGGTTCATATGGGACTAACATATGTTCAACCCTTTGTCTTCCACAGGGCGTCCTCCGCTAATGATGTCGTGGTGTCAATCTGCGTCATCTTCGCCATGTCCTTCATCCCGGCCAGCTTCGTCCTCTTCCTCATCCAGGAGCGCGTCTCAAAAGCCAAACACTTGCAGTTCGTCAGCGGAGTCAACCCTGTCATCTACTGGCTCGCCAACTTCGTCTGGGACATGGTAACCGCGGCTCTCCACAAGTCCTCACTTCACCCTCTGGATTATGTATCTTCCCCTGCTCTATTCTACCTGCGGCTATGTATGAAATCTTGCATTTTCTGTAATTGGTAATGTGGCTCTGAGACTGCAGGTGCGTTGGAAAAAGCAGTGGATATAGGCCGAGCAATAATTGTTGGCACTGTCCATCCCCCAGTTGGTGGCGCTCAACAGGATTATAGGTCATTCCCCTTCAGGCGTAACAGAAGTAAACATTTCATCAGCGAGTCACAGTCAAAATGCAGTAGTGCGGCACTTTTTCATTATGGGCTCTTGACAAAACAAATGTGCTGAAGACAAAGGCATAATGATCGCACCCTGCAGCGATCGACCACTAAACTATTCTGGAAAATCTGTCTCGAAAGAAGCTTCAATATTTTTAATGAAAGGGTAAATAGATATTCTCCCTGTACCAAGATGAATATAGAAGTAACACGTTTAAAGTACATTATTTACTGTTTTGTAAGGAGCTACAGCTGCATGGATCCGAAAGAGCTTCTAAAAGGCAAAGTGAACTCTTTTGAGTGTTTGAACCAGTTTCAACTTGTTTTTAGCCCTATCCATGCTACTATCAGAGATAATTGGCACAAAGTTGTTACCAGCCCTAGATTTATTTTTATTTTTCGTATGGATAAAATTAAAATATTATATTTGTACAACATTAAAATAATCAGTTGATTATCGCATTAATTCAATAACATATTAGACTGTAAAATATTATAAACCCTTAGAATATATGAACCCTGAGAGATATTTCTGTCCATTAAAACACAAACGTTCCATTCGGGATGTATTCAGTTTTTTTACAACACCAAACAACAATTAATCAGTGCAATGTTGGAGTCAAATCAGAATCTAGCAGAATGTGTTTTCCTTCCTCACACATAATTATAACAATATTAGTAATAATTAATGAGTGACTAAACACACGATGCAGCAGATATCTGTCATTCTGCAGGTTTTTTAATAATATCTGTGTTTGTTTCTCTTCGCAGTGCAACTACTTTGTCCCTTGCGTCATCGTGATTGTCATCTTTCTGTGCTTCCAAACCAAATCGTACGTCTCCCCACCGAACCTGCCTGCATTAATTCTACTGCTCAGTTTATACGGGTAAGCAAGCTTTTTCATGTTACTACACATGCATGTATTCAATATTAGAACGCCCAGCTGTCACCATTAGCAACAGGACATCTCTTGAATAAAAACTTGCCGCCGCATTGATTCCACAAAACCTGCAAACGTTGATTTTAATATGACGGCGGTGGTTTAGGGAGAGAGAAAGGTTGCGTGAGGCTTTTATTTTGAAAAGCCACGATTGGACGATTGGACTGTGTGGGTTTGTGTCCAGAGCCTTCACCCGGTCGCTGAAAACATTGAATTAACAGAAGCCGTGAGAACCCATTATCACACTCAACACTTGGCATTCACAGTTAAAAATCTCCAGCTGAAATTAAGAAAGAAAATGAAAGCAAAACAAATCAAAGTCAAATTCAAAACATGCTGTAACAAAAAGGAAAGAAAAATTCATCAGATTTTAAAAACATCCAAAAAACGTCTCGAAATTTGCTAAAAACCTCTTTCGTCTAAACTCCTTCCTCGTCTACTCTCGCCTCTCAGCAAGAAGTTTCTGGGTTCGAGTCCCGGTCGGAACAGGGCCTTTCTGAGTGGAGTTTGCATGTTCTCCCCGTGTTCGTTTTCCCCTACCACTAAAAACATGCACAATAGTTCAAGGTGAATGAGTGTGTGTGTGTGTTTGTGAGTGAGAATGTGGGACACCGGACGCAAATTAGTCCAAGGTACAA